>JANCMC010043217.1:13764613-13795768 GCA_024363005.1 Charaxes varanes | reverse complement strand
CTATCGTAGCCTAAACTTACAAAAAAACACATCTATTTAAATTTATTTAAAACTAGCATATAAACCATCTTGGCTTCATCCGATGTGGGTCATGCCAAAATGGTTTGAAACGTACCCACATCTATGGTATTAAGTTTGAGCTTCTTAGTGATTGCTCTTCTTAAAATAAAAAAAAAACAAAAATATTTATTTAAATATTTATTTCTTCTGTGTTGTTCGTTCTGGACACATTCCATCAACAGGTGCTGTACATCATCTATTTTACCACATTGCTCGCAATTAGGGGAGGGTAATGATCTTTCTGTTATATAACGATGACCCCTACGTTTTGTTTCGTGTTTAACAATGATTACGATTATGTAATGGTATCAGAAATTCATATATAAAACGAGTTTGCAATGCGCGAGCAAACAAAAGCCTTTCAATACGACGAGTTATGGCCAATATCGTCAAAGCTGCCGCGTTTCAATTTTGCAACGACCATAATGGAATGCGTTTCGATAAAACTATGTACCTAATATGATTCCCCTATAGCCTATACGTACATTATATTAAAAATGACTACTCATGTTGTTCGTGTTGTTTTTAGTACAGTACCAAGCATCTTTTGTGCACCTGACGACGTGTAAGCAAAATGATAATCGGCAGTGTAGTTAAGAAGCATATTAGCGTAAAAATAATTCACATTTGTATTTATTATATTAGCTAGAGATAGGATAGCAACAACCATCTATCTAGCTAGAGAGCAGCTTGTATACATTAGTGGCAAGCAAGCATGTGATTAGGTTGATGCCAAAAGCCAAAAACCACCTTTCCGCGTTGGCCTGTTACCAATTCCATCCTCCTCCCCAAAAGCAAGGTAAGTATACCTCCGAAAAAAGAGTATATTCACACTCTTAGAGGCCCACAACGCATCAGCGTTTCTGGTTGCGTAGTTGTCCGTGGGCGCCGGTAGTCACTCAGGTGAACCGTCTCCCTGATTGCCCCGCGTTATATAAAACAGATAACAATAAGCGTTGCGATGTTAGCTATGTCCAATCACATCAGACCTATCACATTCCATTAACGCGACGACCAGAATAGAGCGCGCCAAAAATGCGACACGTTTCAAAATTACAAGCTTAGCACTTTCGTGTTTTGTGAAAAATTGCAAAAAGTAAAAATAAAACTAACACTGGCAGCTGAACTTCACCCAGTACCAGCGTTTGGACGCCTCTGAACTCAAAATTCCAACGACACCACGTCGATGATGTCTATAAATCCACGATCGTGAGATTAAGAACTTAATAGCCTCGCTCCACATTTCTATGGAACCAGCTGCCATTTACAGAGTTCTAAAGTTCTTAGATACAAATACAGCTGCAGGTGATACACAAATTGCGGCATCGGCCGACGAGTTTCGCAGTCTTAGCCGAGACTGTTTCTCGTACATGAGTTTAGTGTCGGCTGAGGTGCCTAAGTACATTTTCCGGGAACAAAAAAGTGATACACAAAAATAAAACTATCTTTTATCCTTTTCACCTTCTACTTAAGAGAACGTATATTCTGTTATTATAATAGCTAATTTAGGACAAATAATTGATAGAATCAGGCGTTACTTTGCGGACATCCATGACATGCATACATAATTTGGGACAGTTTAATCTGAATATAAAAATTTTGAGTTCAAATATTTCGTTACTCTTGTCACCTATTTCATTTGCGCTATTGCGCAATCTAAGGAGACAAGATTTAAGATTGTGCAATATTTTGCACAATCTTAGATCCTACGTCTCAAGCCATGTTTTATCTGCCATTAAAGTGTTAAATCTTTATTTTGTAAAAGTATGACCTAGAGCAGACCTTTATATACAAAATATTATGTTATAATATGTACATATTAATATAAAGTTAATATCAATTTGTGCTCCCTCTCCCGTGTCTGTATGTGTCGTGATCTGATATTGCATAAAGCTTGTACGTTCCAAGGCGGAGGCCTTTGTGCCCGCGGTATCGACTCAGTGCAGCTCTCTCTAAATTGACTTATAAACTCCAATACAAGATGCCTATTCATTGATAATACGGTTTAGCGATTCATGCATTCGTATGATAGGCAATATTAGTAGACATCTGATTGAAAAGGAGTTGAAACATTTTTTTTATCCGTATATGTTACTAATTTTGTAGGTATTCCGCAAAGCGATTAGCTATCAGATAGTCTAGACTATATGGTTAATATATCTATGTTTAGGAAAATAAAAAGAAAGTGAAACATTTGTTTCCTACAAATTATTCATGTCATTAAAATTAAAGGATATATATTTCACATTCCAATTAAATATGACACTTTGATAGTTAGGTTATGTAAGTTTCCAGTAACCATAAATTGACCCAAAGAACTAACTACCTGACGCAAATTGGCCGTAATAGCCGTTGTAATTATGAGAGAGAGCGCGCAAACAAATCTCGGCAACGTACCAACCGTTTATGGGCTCCCGGTACACGGAACCTCATCACGCTAAAACATCGGCACATGTTATCCTAATTTGGGGGTTAAGATATGTGCGGTATTATCGTTCATTTCGTGCCTGCTGGCCATTTAGGTCAACGGACTTTGAGTAGGGTCCAACGTTATTTAAACGTTGTAAGGTCAAAATGTCATCGAAAGATCACATAAACATCGAAGACAACGAATTCTCTAATTATAAATATGAGGCCAACAAGTATAATCATACTTTTTTGTTTATATTAGTAAAGCGGCAGCGGCAGGAGCTTACGGACTCATCTTTGCAAAAATATTTTACAAGCCCTTCTCACCAGCAGGGACACTGCGCGTGTATGGTTAAATATTGATTTCTTTTAATTATGAAAAATTAAACTGTACAAATTCAAATTTAAATGATATTTTATTTAAGTCTACACTTTAAATCGTCGAATATTTTAAAACCTACCACTGTTTCGGAAGCGTCGAGCCACGAGAAAACTCAGCAAGAAACTCGTTAGCCACTCTTTTAAAAAATAGTCCTTACAGGGATGAGTTTTTCACAATTTTGCATGTAAACTATCAAGTACAAAGCTGGAGCGACTCAACTCCAAGCACTTTTATTTTTAATATAGTTTTCGAAATTATAATACGCTTTACGAATAAGCGTGTTTTTAACGTGTAGTTTAAATTTAACTAGAGACAAATTTAATATTGCCTCTGGAAATTTGTTAAAGTATACTCGCACACAAAAAACGATTTTTTTTTACTGCTAATTTGCCTATCATATCACAATTTTTTTTATAAATATGAATATTTTTTCTAACAAACATAATATTGGCAAATATATACTGTGAAGCAACTGTAAGTATACCTATCTCTTTAAATTTTTCGCGGAGGGAATCACGTGGCTTACACGAAGACAAGCACTTTATTACAAATCTAATATAACTCTAACAAACTCCATACGCTAGAATCGAATAAATTAGCTTGTCTTGAAGAATTTACAATTAACTCTGAACAAACGTAACTTCGTCAAGTTGGAAAGTCACGAATTCTCAAAGATCAACAAGAAGACACGAGAAAACTTAAGGATTCCAAATACGGTATGAAAATTAAGGCAAGTTGCGAAACAAATAATTTTCGGTCCAGAATTAGAATAAAAAGTCCAGACGTGATAGTTGTACAAAATAGAAGATTAAATATGGATTTTTATACCTGAAATATATTAAAGTTCCATGTATTATGTTTTTCATTATAATTAGTTAGAAACGGCTTTGCCAACAACCTAGCCAAACCGCCATTATTGTTTATTATAAAGCACCATGCTTAGCTGGCAATTTGGACATTAACATAGATCTTAATTTTAAACAGGTGAATACTGACGCTCCTTTAACCCATGAAGTCCTTTCTTACTTTTAGGAACAGCAAAAAGAGGAGTCCCAAGTAATCCCTTATTGTCTACGATAGTGGACGATTGAATCCGAGTGCTACAAGTTTTACGTCGACGATGAAAACTTTCTTTCGTGCAAAGCTTACGATGAAAAAACATATACTGTAGGGCTAATAATACTCTTAGCAAAGATAAATTCCAATCGAAACGTTCTCAATTATCTGCCAATAGACACCTTTACGTGTCAAAAAAGAGGAGGCGAAAATACTGTCAGTATCGGCGTCCGCACAACGCAATACATATTGGTTTTACAAAACCCACTGCGGCCGCTTGACAGATGTTTTTCAATCAGGTAAGGGGGGGCTGATCCGGGTCAGTCGACCGCTGCACGTCTCGCTTCTGAGTTCTGACATCCGTACATCAGCGATAAAATATTGCTGGTCGCTGCAGGTACACTCATGTTCGATTGTTGATGATAATGCACGTCATAGGTAGGTCATTACACGTGACATTCTATTTAATTAAACTACTTCCATATGCACATTGTCTTCCGTATCTATATATCAATATATCAAGTGAAAACATTTGTTACCGTTTTACAAAAATGGCGCGGCCACGAGGATCCGGCGGAATATGAAATTTGGCACAATTTTTAGTCCGCGATTTGTAATAAAATAAAATCAATGTGCCATATTTCTACATTTTAGTCTGATTACTTATATTAAATCTATTTACATAAAAATCGATGCAACAACATATGTTTCAGATAAACTTCAAAATGGCTGGAAGTGATTTTGATTAAATTTTAGGGTAATCTTTATAATTTATCCGACAGGTGATCATATGAAGTTTGATAGCTATTCAGGCTTTTTTGTAGATAATTTTGCGTCATTTTTTTAAGTAGAAAATATTATTTGTGTTACATGGGGTTACAAACAAAATATTTTGACCCTGAGTCACACACATTATTTATTATCACAGTAGTGAAAAAAACCTCCCTACCTATCCTTACTGTTGCGGATAGATGATACAAAAAGAGTAGCATAGCGACGTCTTTGACCATGGACGTTAGCTACACAACTAAGTGGGGCTGGCACTAGTGTACATAGTGAGCAAGATAGCTAACTCCTGCTGGAGTTAGACGAAGATAGTGCTATCTCGCTCACGTAAACACGGATTGTTTACTGGTTTACACAGCCTAATATCATAACAGAGAACACTATTTGTTATGAAATATTTTTTAAATACAACAAAATAACTAAATATTAATTAAAAAGAAGTAATAAATTAAAATTATATTTTTTGTATAAAGTAACATTGTCATTTCAAAACGTCTTATAAAAATAAAATCACCTCTAAAAGCATGTGCCATTATCGGAAGCCAAGTGCAATTAAGTTTGAAACGCATAAAAATATATCGTGACAGGTAAAAAGATTACGATGGCATTTTTCCAAATGGTCTCTTGACAGCTTAAATCTCGACATACACAAGGTAAGTACTCCATTCTTGGCATTTCAATTTTCTATAGAAGGAACTCCACTCACCGTTCCATTTTAGGAGACGTCTGCCTGTCCATCGGTAAACGAAATAAAATTGAAAATCTTTACACATAAATAATACGGAATTGGCTGACTGTGATTCCGAAATTCAACACAATCCTTTTATAAATATTTGTTTGTAAGTTGATCTTAATGGCAGAGAGCTATGATATTTAAGTTATTTTCGCTAAAAATATAGGGAAATATAATAGATCTTTAGGGATATAGGGTCAGCGTTTCTTTACACCTTATTTTAACCTTTTAAGCAATTAATGTATAATAATTTAAATATTCTTCCGTAATAATTATTTTTTTACAGCCAAATTAGTAGGGGATAAATTTATCGTGAGTGATTAATAGACTAAACTACCAGAAGGTTTGCAGATGCGTCAGCGACCTCTATTATCTTTGGTACGCTATTTATCTGCAAACAAAACAGAAATTGGCCAATTTTAAACCTACTTTCATTCTTTGAAGCTCATAACAGCAATTTAACACAATTTTATTTGCTGCAATCCCATTTAATCTCTATTTACGAAGTACTCTGTACACCGAGTGTCAACACGCACAGCAAATTATGTTCCATCACGTCCGTCGTAAAATATTCCCTATTCCTTCAAAATAAGCTCTACTTTCGATTGAACATCACATTTCATTATTCAACCCAATGTAACTTATAATGTTTTCCGTCCAAAAAGTTCGTTCCTTCGTAATGGGATAATAATAGAACTACTGACGATGTTTGCTTCCGACTGTATATGTCGTTAAAATATTAAACCACAATACAGGGACTTTCATATTATGGGATAGAGGTCCCCAACACACCCGAACATTCAGGCAATAACCGCTACTATATTTATGTATCCCTGGTACAAGTTATTTACTGTAAACATCAAACGCCGTATGATATTCAGATCGATTTAATTATATTTACTGGATAGTAAGTATAATCACTACGTAGTATAAAACAAAGTCCGTCTCTATGTATGCTTAAATCTTTAATACTACGCAACGGATTTTCAAGCGTTTTTTTTTAAAGATAGAATGATTCAAGAGAAAACCAAATAATGTATTAGGGAATTGTAAACCTTAAAAAGATCTATAATAAAGTCGACAATAGCATATGTCTATCTTCTAAGTATAACCCACAGGAAGCATTTTTATCTTTAATATATTACAAAAAGTAATGAACTATTTATGAAGCAATTTTAAAGAACACCGTATTTATCCCTATCCTATTAAATGCGCTAGATACTTTGAACATTTTAAGAAGATCAAAATTGCCGCTTACAGCATATCATGAAAATTAATATCTTAGAAGATATAAGAGATTTAAAGTAGGGAGGCAATGCGGGCCGGTGGTGGGCGCGCGCTCGGTGGCAAAAGCGACCAATAGATGGCGCTATAATTTAATATAAAAATAAGCCAACGTTCAGGGAGGACAACGTCTGCCGGGTCCGCTAGTAAAGAATAAAATATAGAAAATCTCTACTATATTTCGATTATGAATTCTCTACTGATACGTTTAAAGAATAAAGTCGTTTGTATAAGTAGGGAATATCATATTACTTTTTATGAAGATAGATATTATTTTCTGGAAGAATTTATATTGATACAGAAAATCTTTATTACGAATATATAAAAAGCTATAGAGATAAAAGGGAATGATGAATGTATTAAGGCAAGTAAGCCAAAATGAATTCTTAAGAATTCGTGCCAAAAAAATCCATGATAAATCTTTCCGATAGGAGTACATTTCGATATCTCACAATGTTATTACATTCAAGCGCCTCCAAGTCTAAAGAATTTGGCAGAAAACCACCTTACTCATACATTATGCTAATCTGTGTAGTTTATCACGAGCTAGGTGTACTGGATTCACATTTCTGCGCAGCCAAACAAATTGAAATATTTAGTATTTGAATATTTTTAAACGACTAGAGACTTATCTCGTAATGTCACTGTCAAAAACATGGAATTTGTGATGTGATTGGCATTTGTCGCACGTTGGCTAAAATTGTTAATTCGCTTTCAGTATTGCATTGGTAGCCAAATAGAAATATTTAATATTGCTGCTCAAAGGCGATATTGGTCATTTAGTTCCTTCCGCAATATCTAAGGTATTTGTTTTTATATATGCACTATTTTCTTAATCGTTACTAAAAATGTAGTTAAATTGTCTGATCCTACATTACTCGCCTTTCACTCCACCTTCTTGCATCCCATATGGATAAATAATATTGAGATTGTCTTTATCATGACTGAAAAATATTTTTATAGTAGTAAAAATAGTTTCTCTTTATATTGTAAACTTATATATCTTTCTAAATTAGCAATTTCAAAGTTTCTTGTGTAATATTCTATAGAACTTTTGGCAATTATGCAGTTTGGTCACTTTTCCCAAAAATGCATATGTATCTTTTTTCCTTCTCAATGTTGTTGTTCGCACTGTAATTAATGATATTCTGCTGGGGGAGGCTTTCTTTTTTTAGTCATGATTGTTAAAATAGAGCAGTTTGGAGCATTTCACTGTTAATGTTAATATTATACACACACACATATATAAGCAGCCAGTCAGCCTTCTGTAATGGAATATCACTCATTCTGCACAAAACGTAACTCTGTTGATGATAGATTAGAAACGAATGGGCGATCACTATTGTAGCAGTCATAAGTCAAAAATTTAACAAAAAAAATTCCTCCCCTGACAACATATCACTCATTAGAGTGCAAACTTGTGCAACTTTGAGGAAAAAAAACCACAAATATATATTTTTGGGAACCATAAACAAACTGCATAATTACCGAACTTTTAACTATAAAAACTTTTATTTCATAGATTTTAATACAGTAGAATCTCAAATGACAAGTGCAAATATGTTTGACTTAATGAGATGTGATATTTGAGTAGAATTTCTTTTATTTTTTCATAATTATTCTTTTAAGACTTTGTGTTGTTGCTAGTTAGCAGTAAAGTAAGTACTAATTGCAAAACAAAGTTCGATTGGTTCTTATAGTAAGTACACAGCTTTGTGATTTAAATAGCTTAATGATGTTGGTGATCGTTTGTAAAAGCAGCGGTGGCAACACCTTTCAATTATGTGCTCATAAAAGAGTATGTTTGCCTCAGCCAACAATAGTATCCACACCTGCACCTATTGTTAATATTGTAAATAAGAACAATTGTAAAAGTTTGGAAATAAAGATAAAGGATTAGGCAAATACAATATGATAAACACACCAACCATTCTATTAGGATTTTATTGCTTCAACTTTGGGGAATTTCAAGGAAGACATAATTATGTTTTACTAACTTCAACTTACAGTCTAATTTTTGAAATTTGAGTTATAGAGTATTAATATGTCCTAAACTGCCTACGCAGGGAAATAGCATTTTGTTTTTGTTACAAAGTGTAAATAAGTATTTGGGGGAATAGTGGAAGGAAACTGCATTTTTTTTGACTTAACAAGGATTTTGACTTAATGAGGTTCGACTAATTGTGATTCCACTGTAGCACCAAAAAAAAAGTTTAAAATATCTTCTCTTGTGAAACACCAAATGATTATTTATTATCAAAATATTTAATTTTGCTTTTCAGATAAATTTTAACCATGAATACTGCAATGTCTGGCAATGAAATCCGAAAAACTTTTATTGATTTTTTCATCAGTAAAGGGCATAAGTATGTCCATTCCTCTTCTACAATTCCACTTGATGATCCAACACTGTTGTTCACTAATGCTGGCATGAATCAGTTTAAACCAATATTTTTAGGATCAGCCGATCCAAACTCTGATATGGCACAATATGTAAGGGTTGTCAATACTCAAAAGTGTATTAGAGCTGGTGGGAAGCATAATGATTTAGACGATGTAGGAAAAGATGTCTACCATCATACTTTCTTTGAAATGATGGGTAATTGGTCATTTGGTGATTATTTTAAGAAAGAAATATGTGCCTGGGCTTGGGAACTTCTTACTGAAGTGTTTAAGTTATCAGGAGATAGATTATATGTAACCTACTTTGGGGGACATGAACCTTCTGGCCTTGAACCTGATCTGGAGTGCAAAAATATATGGCTTAATTTGGGTATACCCGAATCACGTTGAGGCACATCGGAAAGTCAGTGTAGTGCTGTGCTTTGGTGGCGGATACGGTGGTGTAGCTTTCGGGTTGCAGCAATGCACCGATTTTCCCTCGCGTTCATTCGCGGATTAAAGCAAAGTAGTTTAGTTTTTCATACTGAAAGAATTTTTTAAAATGGGACCAGTAGTTCCTGAGATTAGCGCGTTCAAGCAAACAAACAAACTATACAGCTTTATATATTAATATAGACTAGCGTATCCAGCAGAACAAATCTGCAAATTTTAGTGTCTTTTAAATGAAGTTTTGATTTTCCATTTCTTTCTTTTATTTTAAACCTTACCCAGAAATAAGGGGAATAATGTAATTTAAGCGATACTTTCACTAGATGATAACCAATTTTATAAGGAACTATCTTCAACCCACGACTTTTTTCACGGGTTTTTCTTTCTTGTTCATCCAACCCCTATTTAATTCCTTTCATATTTCATTTTCGCGACTAAAAGCAGCCTACGTGTCCATGTGCAAGGTTCAATCTATCTCTTTACCAAAATTCAACAGCATTGATGGACACTTTTGACATTCAGCGGAAAGAAAAAGGCATGAAACAGACAGAATTACTTCTTATTTATAGTACTAGGAAGGGCAATATAGGCTATATAAAATTTAGCAAAAGGTATGAGTTTTCGCGCGGAAAATTCCCAAAATCATAAATAATTTTAGTGAATTTGAAGCAAACAAAGTCCCAGCCACTATTGAGCTATCCAAGCTCTATTGTATATTGGACATTTCAATTTGCTACTAATCCATTTCAGATTTTATTACGAGCGATTTAAGTAAGTAATTGATTTCCAGAACACGTATTTTCTGGCAAATTGCCTATTTGTAACACTCGTGTAAAATTTCCTCCATTGTAGATTCACCCCCCCCCCCCTTTTCTTATTTCGGTACGGGCCTTCCTTCATAAACGCCACGTTAACGAGTGAAACGATTGTTTAACGCGTTATGTTATTCGAGTTATGTTGTTTAACGACTTGTGTTATTGTAATTTAGTTACTGAATGAGTTATGTTATTCAAGTTTGTTATTAAATGAGTTACGTTATATTCAACTTATTTAATGATATTACAACATATTTAATGAATTGTGTTATTCAAGCGATGTAATACAAGTTGCGAACTTTTCGATATAAATACTGATTTCATTATACAATTATTTCGGTTAGGTAGTTGTATGGTTTTTTATTTCTTTTAATTATAACAGGAGGTAAACGGGCTGGCGGTTCATTCAAGTAACTACCGACGCCCATGAATGAGGATTTCGACTGTGGAATCAATTACCAGTTTCTGTATTTCCGAATCGATGCGACTTAGGGATCTCAAGCAAATAGCATACTCATTTCTCAAAGGCCAATAACGCATCTGCTAGCCTCCCTGTCGTGCTGATCCATGGGCGTCGGTAGTCACTTAGGTGAACCGCCTGCTCCTTTGTCTTTTGTTAAACCGAAAAAAAATATTCTTTATATCTTTTTCGTAAAACGTAACACTGGCCGATTGTAAAAAATAATAATTTTACATAGCAGCTCAGCTAAAAGATCTATAAGGAACGCTGTCTATTTTTAGAATTCTGACGAAGCGACCAAATCTGCATTTCTTAGTACTTTTAAATAATCTTCTCCGAACATCTTCTTTTAAACCTTTCCGGAAATAAGGAAAATAAAATAATACGAATATAACTGAAAATGGTTGAGCCGTTTCGGGGTTTTAGCTAGACTAAAAACAACGATTGATCCCAATATATATGGACAGACGGATTGTATTTATATATAGATAAAAAGCAATAACTTACCCTTATACCAAAATATGGTCCCTAAATCATGTGGACCTTGGCTCAAGATGCATGTTAGTGACAGCAGGCTGCCCGTCTTCACGTACAGGTCTGCGGGACCCAGGATCTTCGCTTTTGCTTCTGTATGAACAAATAATAAAATAAATAAATATATGATAACAGACGCCTGTTATACACAAATATATATTTTTTTGGACAAATATATAAAGACATCTTCTTCTTCCTAGCGTTATCCCGGTGCAGTACCAGGGTCCCGGTTTTTTTTTTATGTTACAAGGGGGCAGACGAGCAGGCAGCAGGCACCGAAGTGCCTGCCGGCGCCTATGGACATCTGCACGACCAGAAGGCCAGCAGATGCGCTGCCGGCCTTTAATGACGAGTTTAGGCCACCGGGAAGTCTATTTTGCTCTCAAATCGATGGTGCCTACGTAATGTATCCTAAGTCCCATTCTTGACCTTCTCAGTTTTTTACGTGTCATTAACCAATTTTATGAGTTCTATAAACTGTATTTATTTCAAAGTAAATTATTTTTAAGTGTAAATGATTATTATTATATTATTATACTTTGAAATTATATATAAATGTAAAAATGTGTATATGACAGAAATGTGGCTTACAATACGTACGAACCCTCAAAATTTATTTATTTATTCAACATATCCGAAAAAACATTACAGTTCCCCAATTTGTCTTTTCTGTACCAAATAAGTATACATCAATTACTTAAAACTAATATATAACTAATAACAACCTGTTTAATACAATGACTCAAGGATACTTTTTGATTGATCTTCTTATCTGAGCTGGCGGAATATGGAAAAAACCTAATTCCGGACATTTAATTATTAAATCATTAAGTAATAAAAAAATATAGCCTAGGATTAATAGAATTTAATTACAATAATAATTTATTCCCATGGCTTGACTCTTCCTAATCAGAGATAGGTTTTAAAATATTTCACTATTTAAAAGAGCTTGTAAGAGTCTACTTGAATAAAACATTTGATTTGACTTAATTACGTGATATCAATCATTGTTTAGAGAATCAAAGTCTTAAGTATAACTACAGTTGATTAATTAAGTAGGAAATTTACTTTTTAAATTTGAAGAAAAAGTATTTATGATAATTTTGTGTCTCAAATATATGAGCATGTGGTTTTTGAATGCAACGACTTTGTTAGTCATTGCTTTGCACGAAAGAGCTTATTCCTTTATTAAGAAATAAACTTTAGTACTCAATACTATTAAGAAACAAAATACGTTTCAGAAAATATATCTTCTATAAACAACGGAACGAAACAACAGAATTTAATTTGTACCAAAGTTTCTGAATAACTATTCAACAATTTGTGCAGACTGAAAATTTTCTGTAATTTTAAGAACAATGCAAATATTTCGAATTTGTTGCGTTGACAGCGAGTCTTAAAAATAATGCCCTCAAGACAATGAGAAAAGTTTCACTATCAAAATAGAGTGCATCGAACGTTTTTATTCGTAGACATTATATAATGACTTTTGAATTGAATTTTTAGGGTTCCGTAGTACTACGAAGAAGCCTTATAATTTCGCTCTGTCCGTCCGTCCGTCCTTAGCATTTCCAAACGTATTAGACGTAGAGACTTGAAATTTTCCATGTTGATAGAACATGCTAAAAACTTATTAGGAAAATTATTCTGAACGAAATCGGACAATAACTTTTGAAGTTATTTAAAAAATACATTTATAGCGTATCAGATACGGAACCCTTCTATATAAGCGTGTCTTGACTCGCTTTTGGCCATTTTTTGAAATATACATTTAAATGCACAGGGCCGATATCGTGGTGATAATATTGATCAATTTACTTTTATTGCCAAATATTAAAGACCTTGAAAATGTGGGCGCATAATAATCGGGCAAGAAGAATAATAAAGACCATAGTTTCGCAAAGTGAACAGTATATATATTGTTAGTAATATATAATAATGATGATGTGAAAGAAAATCGTTTTAATTATATACTTTAATAGTTTTAATAAAATGAATGTAATGTGTAATTAAATAATAATCTTGACCTGTATGCCAAAACATATCTATAAAATCTTGTATATGAAAGACAATGACGAAATAACTAGACCACATAAACGACACTACACCAATCACGTCGTGAACACATGTGCTCCCAACGAACGACCAAACCTAACTGAACTATTTCTCAATCACGGAGTGACTTAAAGCAGCTGTTACATTCATTCACTCTAATAACGAGGGTAGTTATCAAATGAAGATATCGTCAGTTCCTGTATATTTATTATTTTGATATTTTTATTGTGTTACTTTAGCATTATCAACTTTTTGCTTATCTGTGGTTAAAAGTAAGCATTTATAATATGTGAAAGAGAAACTAGCTTACTTATTTTTGATAGCCTATTTTATTTCATTACTAATTATGTAGAAGGTCTTCGGGTTTTTTAATATCTAAATATATATATATAAAAGGTTACCTAACCTAAAATTTAAAAAACCGCGGGATTTACATGCATGAAATTTGACAAGGAGGTAGTTTATGGTTATAATAAATAAATATATAGGACTATATGACACACGGACGTCTGTTCCTAAGGTAGACAACTTAATGCCTGTGTTAAGCGCATCTACAGGCCTTCTGGTCGTGCAGATGTCCATGGGCGACGGTACGCACTTCGGTGCCTACTGCCTGCTCGTCTGCCCCCTTGTAACATAAAAAAAAAAAATAATAATAATATTTAGACTGATATAGCCCAAAAGACCCCATATTTTCGGAAACTTTAGAGGTTCGAAATAAGATATTTTATTTATGTATTTATTTTTATTACAAACAAAAGAAATATTTTACAGATAACCAATATGCATGTGCCATTAAACCATGGAAACGGTTTGTCTTTGCACTTAGCAGCACTCTTCGCAATTTTTTTTTTTAATAAGACAGACATACGCCTAGAGGATCTGTCAAGTCAGTCAGCAGGGTACGGTACACATCACTGCTTTTAACAAGTTATAAAGACATAAAGTAGAGTAGTTGACTGTGTCAGTGAGTTTGCTGTTCCCGCTGCATAACCGGCAAGATAATGGATAAGATAAGATCATGATTTTCTTTTACCACCTATTACTAGCAGACCCGGCAGACGTTGTCTTGCTCGTCTGCTATTTGCGAATTAACCACTTTTGCTTTCCCAATTAACAACAATATTTTTTTTTCATAAAACGTGATACTGGCCGGCATGTAAAATAATACATTTTTTTATAGGGCCTCAGGCAAAAGGTCTAGTAGGAACGTCATCCTAAATTATGTATTGTGAAGAAGATTCGGAAAGCTGACCCAACTACTATGACTATGGCCCAACTTCTCCTTTACACACAGTAAAGGAGAAGAAGAAGAAGAAGAATCTGAAGTAGCGAACAAAACTGCCCTTTTTTGCATTTTTTAATTCTTATGCCGGAGCCAGACATAGCTTCACTTGAATGGTCATGCAGTGTGGTCGGGGACTTTCTGTAGCTTCAAAAAGTTTTGTAGTACTACAAGTCTTCAAGAACAAAAATGTACAAACACTTTGAGCTATGTCTGGCTCCGGCATTAGAGTATATATTTTTGTCTGTGCTTTTAACCCTTCCCTGAAATAAAAAGTAAGTAACAAAACAAACAGAAATATATTTATTATATTTAATATTTTTTCAATACAAATAGAGTTTTAGCGAGACTGACGAACAACGCTCGATATTTATACAAACAGATGCCCATTTTACGTGTGCATTATTGATTCGATATTAACTACGCGTTATCTATTGTACGTTGATAACAGTAGGGCAAAAACATTCGTGCAAACGCTAACAATGGTTATAGAAAGGTTTATTCAACTGAATGAAGGAGTGAGACAAAAATAAGACTGTTGTTCCCCGTTATTGTTAGCTGTTTCCCGTTAACTTCATCCGCGTTAAATTGTTCAAATTTTATGATTTTTTGCGCGGAACAATATTTATTTTTCCAAAAATAAAGTAGCCAAGTAATATGAACTATCTCTAACAAACTACGCAACGGATTTTAATTAGGTTTTCACCAATAAACAGAGCGTATCAAGGAGAAGGTGTATATCTATAATACATTTACGTTAAAGTAGATAAAAGCCGACAAATTCAATGATTTGCAGCGAGATGTCGTGAAAAACGTATTTTTGCGCGCTTACGTCGCGTGCTCTGGCTGAGGTAGAACAAAATAATGTACTACGAAATTGTACATCTTAAAGACTCCTATACTAAAGTCCGCGATGGCTATCTCCTCCTAAGTGTAGCCCAAAGGAAACATATTTATCTCTTATTACAAAAAATATTGAACTGTTTTCGAAGCTATTTTAAAGAATACCGTATTAAACCTTATCCATATAAATACGCTACATACCTTATTCATTTTATGCAGATCAAAATTGTATCGTACAGCATAACATTAAACTGAGTATCTTAGAAGATATCAGAGATTTAAAATACGGACGCAGAGCGGGTCGGCGCCGGGCGCCCGGTTGAGTAAGCGACCAATAGATGGCGCTATAATTTAATATAAAAAAATCGTTCTGGCAGGACAACGTCGGCCAGGTCTGCTAGTATTATATAAGTTAATCTACCTACGTATTGAAACATGTACATATATTTATTGAATATATATATATATATATTTATGTATTATTTATATATACAGGGTGTAAAAGACATCGTACCGCAATCTCTGTGATTAGGCTACATTTAATACCCCAAATGAAATCGCAAAAATCATTCATCTCGGAAATGAGAGGTTACAGATATTGCCATCCTCATCCCATTCTTGAGCGTGCAATGTATCGTGAACGAATATAAAGGTAGAAGGGGATTGACAATAGCAGCTAGGGTGCTACGGGGTCGCGTACCCGTAGTGGATCTGACCAGTTATCGCACAAGCAAAGGAGCCCCCCTCCCACCCGGAAGGATAATAGATAAAGAATATAATAAAAGACTGACAATGTTTTACTTATTTTCATTTTTATTTAGTATCTAATCACACTATCACAATATTGCATTAAATACTTTATCAAAATATGTGTATGTGGTGTCTGATATACACAATAAGTCCAAGATTAATATGTTTTATTATCACATCTACGAAACATGTTATTAAATCTTACTTTAAAATCGTAATCATGTCATATCCGTATAAAAAAAAATTGTTGAATCTAATCGAAAACAATACAAAAAATGGACCATTTAAAAAATATTTATACCAAACACCACAGAAATATATTTAAATTCTAAGGTAAAAGAGCACCAATCAATTGGGAATATTTCCATTTTTAATCCACGTTAAAATGTGTTGGATTTTACCTGTAATTAAGAGGTTTTTTTTTATACGCAAATTAAACAATATTTAAGTAGAAATCAATAATTTTATCTTGCAAACCATCTTGACATTGCTTTAGAATCTAGTACTAATAAATTTAATAGTTTGAATTAATACTTTAAAACTATGTATAATATACGAATGTTTAATTAAAAAAAGGCTTAAATACTGTTTAAATTAAATTTGAATACAAATTTCAACAATATGAATTAACTTCTGCAGTGTAAATTAATCAAAGTAATACTATTTTTTTAAATTATTTCAAGTATTCACATCTAAAGATTTATTTTTTAATATAATTTTTCTTCCGATTTTTTTTTTCTCTTTCGGAATACTATATACTAATATTTCAAAATTATACATCGTCTTATAAAAAACTATACAAAATTATTATTGCTTTATTCTGAGATTCGTAATAAATAATTGTGATTTTATAAAAGATATAACTTATCACCTATACACTGTAAACCCCCCTATAACACGGTGCTCTTATAACGCATTAATATTATTCTACAATATCGTATTAGGGACCGTACAAGGGCGCTGTACGATAATAATCCTCCAACGAGTTTTCCAACAATGTGTAATAAACCTACCGTGTTATAGGGGGGGGATTACACCAGTAATGTTTAGGCACTTTTATTGCTTTATATTTTATTCCTATACCTACAAGTATGAAAAGTTAAAATTGGTGAAATCTTTATAAGAATGTCGTCTCCATGATATATCTCACTTTCAGTTAGATTGCCTACCATTAACAAAGGTAACATTATAATAAAATAATGGTTCAATGTGTTTATTTATAGAACGACGGAATGTATAGTTTAGTTAATCAATACATATGTTTTTTTTTAATAATTGATTTTAGCATTAAAGTGGTAAAACAGCTGCCTTGGCGGGCATTGGTAACCACAACGATTAGAAGATTTATTCACAACCGAGGGCCTGGTACGAACATTCTCGATAGTTTTACTTACTTTTACGTTCGAAACGAAACGTCAAATATAGGTTCGTGTTCGCTCTGAAAGTACATGTATCAGTCATCTCGTATATAACGAAAAATGTGTCGTCTGTTTTGGAATTCACTGTTTTATGAATACATTACATTGTGTTACATATACTTGGATGTGATATATATTATAACGATTTTGAAGATTACGTCCTACTAGTAAACCTTATAATTTCGCTCTGGCCGTCCGTCCGTCTGTCCGTCGGCACAAGTTGGACCCCTCTAGGATTTCCAAACTATCAGACGTAGAGTATTGAATATTTCCACGTCGATAGGACGTGCTAATAAATAGTTAGGAAAATTATTCTGAACTAAATCGGACAACAACTTTTCAAGTTACTTAAAATATACCATTATCGCGTATCAGATACGGAACCCTTCTGTATAATCTTGGCAACTTTATTTTGTAATATCCCCAAATCTTTCGTGTATAAATTATCAGTTTAACTTACTATTTAGTGTATAAAAATTTTGATGATTAAAAATGAATGTATGTATGTAAAAAAATGAAATAAATATATGTTTTAATATATAATGTTTAGACAATTTGGGAGATGTAATAATAAACAATTTAATACTGTCGAATAAGGGAAGCGACCAAACCGTCTCTTATAACTAATACCACACATTGAGGATTACACAATATTTGCCATTTTTAGGGTCCTACAAGGAACTCTTATTTTCCCTCTGTCTTGATATCCGACCTCCTCCGTGCTTCGGAAGGCACGTAAAACAGTGGGACCCGATTAATATCACTTTGTGATGCTAGTGGTAAGGTTGTAGTGATCGTGGATGTTTCGAGGATGACGTCAGATGGCAATTGGTTATCTTAACTCGCCCTACAGCCACATCCTCTACAATTTAAGCGAACCCTGGTATTTAACTGGGATAACGCTAGGAAGAAGGAGAATACTCTATATAATGTCAACTGCTGGAAACATCCCTTCTGCCTAATAATAGAGTATAATATAATTTATATAAAAATATATTTTATTATAATACGTCTATTAGACTTAAACTAGTTAGATCTTATTAGAATAGATATTATTTAAATTCAAGAATACCGTTTTCAACAGCTAATGAAATAGCTTATACATTTATTATTATTCTAATAACTTATAATATGATGTTAACGACATGGATTTAAATTTATAAATAGCTGCATGTGTAAAGCCTAAGTTAGACGTATAAAGAATATTTAGAAAATCGCCTAAAATTTATAGTATACTTACTATTGTTTAACATGTGGACTGTATAGTGAAAAATACCGTACCTGTAACAAAAATATAAATTTTATAAAATAGTCATATTATTGTTACAATATCTCAAGAAAAAAAAGGATTTTTTAAATATTATTTATCGTTGTGAAATAAGTTTATTGAATACATTAAATTTAAAAAAATATTAAAAGCTGTCGTGAATTTTTCTGAACACTTTTTGTTACCAAATAAATTGACAATAAAAAAGTAATAAAAACATAATAAGAGTATAAAATATAGGGTAATATAATACGGTTTAACAGTTAAACCGCACTAATATATCAAAATTAAACAAATTGCTACCCCATATATTTTCGCATCCATACATCATAATACCCCGTTAATTCCAATTAGAGAGCTAGGCGGAAATCTCCCCGCAAAAAACAAACATAAATACAATTTAAAGTGTTAATATCCGACTAAATTTGAGCGCAATTACTCAAAATTAATGGTGAAATTAATACTTTTGCCGCTAAAGTTCATTAAGAGCTTAACCGAATTTAGTAAATTTTTCATTGAGGATTTTCATTGGACTCCGTACGGACTCGGTAATTTGCTCAGCCTTAAGTAAAATATGGTTTGTTTAAATTTACTTTGCTTTTGTCGTAATTAAACTGAGAGTAAAAATGATATATATTTTTGTTATTCAAATATTTAGTTTGTTGCGAGCGCTTTTGTATCTCTCATGAATATATAAAAATATTTTTATTCTTTAAGTAATTTAATAAAATTAACTGTTATGGTCTTTAATAAGATAAGATTCTTTTTTATATTACAAGGGCAAACGAGCAGGCAGCAGGCACCTAAGCGCCTACCGACGCCCATAGATATCTGCACGACCAGAAGGCTAGCAGATGCGTTGCCGGCCTTTAAATTTTCTATTTACGTGTATATAATTTAAGTTTCATGATTACGTATACCGTTATATCCAATAGTAATTATGATAAAAAAGCATGAAAAATTAATCGACAGTCTAAAAAAGCTATTATATTTAAGGTTTTTTTTCATCTTGTGACGTTTATAGCTCGAATATTTACGAATGAAAAATGAAAAAAAAAATTAAAAACATTTATTCAGAAACTTAAAATTAAAGACTACAATTCTAATCACTTGCAATGTAATAATTACATGACACCTATAAGTTATTTATTTGAATTTATAGTAGAGGAAGTGTTCTAAAATATATAACCCTGACCCGCTGATTATAAGGGACTTAATAATAAGAAGTAGGCATATTGTTTCCGGTTGTTCTCATCTTGCTAACGGAGAGTATTTGCACAGACACAATCAAGTAGCCAGGATAATCCATCAACAACTTGCTCTGAAATACAGTCTTGTTGATGAGGAAGTCCCTTAATACAGCTACAATCCTGCGTCAGTCTTGGAAAGTGGTCATGTCTTGCTCTTTTGGGATCGATCTATTATCACTGACAGGTGTATTGTAGCCAATAAACCTGATATAGTGTTGGTACATCGCTCAGCGCGCCGGGCAATGATTGTTGAAATAACTGTTCCACATGACGATAATCTCATTAGAGCTGAAAAAGAAAAATTAACTAAATATTTGGACCTTGCTCATGAAATTACTGCCATGTGGAATGTTGAATCAGCAGACATTGTCCCAATCGTTGTCTCAGTCAATGGTCTTATAGCGAAGAGGTTTTTTAACGCGCGGTAAGAAAGCTCTTGTGCGATTGAGTGCTAAATCAATGCATCAATCACTATCCTACGTTCAGCGGTGGACGCACCCAGGCTTAAATAAATAAATAAATATATATGCAGGACTCTATGACACATGGACGTCTGTTCCTAAGGTAGACAACTTAATGCCTGTGTAATAGATAACAGCCGCCTGTTATACACATATATTATTTTTTTTAGAAATATATAATTACATACATATGGAAAATACACCCAGACTCGAGGTGGGAATCGAACCCGCGACCCCCTTAGCAGAAGGCAGGGTCACTGCCCACTGCGCCTACGGGCCAGCCATGATGATGATGAATCACTATCCATTGATATGTATATTATGTGTCAATAATTACCCATATATAAAGTTCCGTGTTGTTGTATATATGGACGGGGTTTTCACTTGAATATAGGGCTGACATCAACAGACGCGTGACACTGTGAATATTTGATGAATAAATCATCATCGTTATAATTTATGCATTGATTGTACGCAACGTTTGAATCCCATTATACGTTTTGCTTTTTACGCATTGATCTCATTTATTACAGGACAAATTATAAAGAGGAATTGCAATTAATATATTATAATTGGCATTAGTTTGTTGAAAATTTCAAGATAAAAGGGCTATCTAGCACTGATTTTTTTAATTATTATTATATTTAGATTAGAGCGTTCAAGTAAACAAACAAATAAACTCTTCATATATATTTACTCACACACGCGCCTGTAAGTGTGCATGTGTGCGTGCGTATGTGTATGTTCGATATATTAAAATTTTAGTTCATTATAAACCAATCATCAATATTGTAAATAACGACTTCTATATTCAATCGGTTTAGTTAAAATTCTTTGTAGGTATTATATACTTATATTTAGAAAAAATTTGGTATATTTTGGGTGCTATGTGCTATGACTTGGTCAGGCTGAAGAAAGAAGATCGCAACAAACGAATTGTAGCTGCAAAAGACCAGCGAGCCAATTGGTGTAAGAACTTTAATATAAGAATATTCATTATTAGAAATTAGATCCGTATACTCAAGCAATTATTATCAACACACTTGACCCAGTGCCCTCTCCTACCCACGTATTTTCTAACTATAGGCAAAGGTTTATCTAATGCCGGAGCCAGACAAAGCTTCATTTGAATGAACATTTCAATGATCATGTTATGTGGCCGGGGACTTTGTGTAACTGTACAAAGTTTTGTAAAACTTTGTGGACTTGAAGGACAAAAATGTCCAAACACCTTGAACTATGTCTGGCTACGGCGTTACCAAATAATGACACTAGTCTATTTGAATAAAAGGTGGGTAGGAAATTATTTCCTAAATAAAATATATGGTAATTATGCAGTTAACTTACTTTTCCCCAAAGTGCATATGCATTTTTTTTCTTCTCGTTGTTTACACCCTAATGATTGATATTCCGGTGCAGGGAGGCTAATATTTTTTTTTGACTTATGAATGCTAAAATAGGGCATTTTGGAGTATTTCGACGTTAATGTTTACATTATACACACACACATACATGCACTAGTTGTGCCCGCGACTTCGTCCGCGTAAAATTTGGTGAAAAAATATATTCAATTTTAGCGTGATGATATAGCCTATAGCCATCGTCGATAAAGTATATATAACATTAATTTTTTTTTAATAATCGGACCAGTAGTTCCTGAGAAAACGCTTTCAAGCAAACAAAGAAATAAATAAGCTCTTCAGCTAGAAATATTAGTATAGATTTCTGTGTTAAGAAGAAAAAAATACGTACTTTGTTAAAAACGTCACTCTGTTTAGAATAGGTTAGAAGCGGCGAAATTCGGTCAAAAACGAAACTCACCAGCACTATTTTGTAAATCAAAAAATTATAATACCAATTCCAGGTAGCCTGAGAAGAACCTAAAGGGATAGGAGATACTGACTTCTGCCAAGTAAGCTGACAATCTATTTAAAGTTGATGTTAGTAGCATAAAATCGGTTTTTGCAGAAATCTGCAATCGAGGTGTCCAGCAGTAGCTACATGATAGATATTCAGGGCGGAAAAAAATAGCACTCTAAATAAAAAAACGAAGTAAATTATATATTTTATTAATTTATTTTTATAAAAATAAGCATCAAGGGAAAAAGTCAGAAAAGTTGAAGTGGGGATGGGCTGGGCATATGGCTCGAAAGGATCCGCAAAGGTGGGCCGATAACGATGATGGTTAATTAAATGTCAAAATCATCAAATTATTGTGGCAATGTGATATTAATTATAAAGTAAATAAATAACCCTCCATCGAATTTTCGAGGTAGTGCCCTTGTCTATAAAGGTGTTGGTAGTCACTTTTTTTTTAATTTCACTTTAAATGGTTAAGTAGGCGTTATACACGGCTGCTCATTTGCCTCTTGTTACATAAAAAAAATAAACTACTCTTGCCATTCTCTGCCTCGAAATAGTACCACTTGTCAGTTCCAGATTTCAAACCGATACGATTTGAGAATGTTCCAGAAACGCAGTAGAACATACTCAATTACCGAAGGCCGATAACGCATCTGCCTCTAGTAGTGCAGATGCCAATGTATCTTATAATATCACACCCTTCTTCGGAAAAATCAATATGGGAAAGTCAACATTCTGAGCTTGACCATTCTTCACTGAAACGAAACAAAGCGATGTAAATTCATGACACCTTTATATCTAATGTCTTGTGGTTTTGTGTTGACCACGATCTCACTTATATTTGAATGTTAACGTGGGCTATGAATTTGGTACACTCAAATTAATACACGCTATATGGAAAGTCAGATTCTGATAACTTGGAACGTAGGGTTCCCGTCATGTGACCCGATTGAACAATAAAGCAAATCTCGCTGGTAGAATGCAATTGTTCCATTCCCAGAGTTTATTTAGCTGTATGCTATATGTTGTTTTTAACCTGTATTTAAAATTCATGTGGATGCCCCCCCCCCACTCCCCCTAGGCCAGTGACTGGTGACGGTCTTGTCGTGATCACTTCTAGCAGAAGCTTATAACCTTAGTTAACAGAGGAATTGAAAATATTAAGGATATCTAAACATATCCTATGGCCCTATTTGTTAATAATAATTAAAAACAGTGACAATCGTAAGGGGTCACACATAAATAGCGTCAACGTTAAAGAGGAAAGGGTATCACCAAAAAGTGACATTGTATGACAACGGGTAGGGGGAGTCAAAAGCTGTATGACGTCACATGTCCATTTTTTTGTCTTATATTAACATACTGCGTAAAATAATTAAAAGAAACTGCCGTTTTATTCATTCTGAAATCTCACGCCAAGGGTTTCGAAAATGTAAAGGAGTTAAAAAAAATCTTAAACTTTGTGTATTTATGGATGACCCCTTACAGTTGTATGGAGCTGGTTTATCTTGAAGGATTCATAAGACCGAAAATCAAATGAAATCTAGCTAAGTATATTTTTTATAAGAAGTACAAACTACATATGTAGATATCGCTAGGTGGATATAGTTACCTAGTTGTGATAGTAATTTTTTTATTACTTTTATAAAAGTTGTAAATATCATTATTTTTTTACTACTCGTATATGTGATAAGTGATTGTTTTAAATAAATTTTTCGAAAAATATTTTTTATTTTTATTTTCTACCTAAAAAGTGTGATTGGATCTTGGACTATTATTATAAATTTTAAAATTATTTCTAGTCCATACTAATCTTACGTATAAATGAGAAATGAACTGAACCAATTTGGATGAATTTCGGTACAGAGATAGATTGTACCATGGAGACGGACATAGGCTAACTTTTGTCGAGAAAATGAAATTTATAAGGGGTGAAAATTATATTCGTTGCTACAGACGTTAATTTACCGCTATAGAAGCCACCAAAAACTTATTATCTTGTTATTTGTCAATTCCCCTCCCCCACCTAAAATAAAGCGCTCTGGGAGACAAATAACCTACAGGCGTCGTCCATATAGAACGCAAAAGCGCGATGCGAGCGCACTTAGTTCGAACGAACGTGCGATCAAACATATTCCCTTCTTAGAAGAGTCCAAATTGAATTCGCGCGATCGCATCGCACTTCAATTAGGACACTTTTTCAGGCGGAATTAATCAAAATGTGAGCTAGACCTAGGAGATGAAAATTCTTTCTCGATCTGTTAGTTTAAACGAAAGCTCGTTCTTTACATTTACACCAAAATAACGAGCAAATAAACTAGAGTAAAGATGAGATTTTTTGGGACCGCAGACAGAACAACGAAAGAATGCTCTAAGTCTGTTTAAACTAAAGAATTTAATGTAGGGGTAGAATGAGCATTCGCTAGTTTGCTGTAAATCGGCCTTTAGAAATCATTATAAATAAATATATACAGGACTATATGACACATGGACATCTGTTCCTAAGGTAGACAACTTAATGCCTGTGTTATAGGTAACAATATTACAGAAATGTCAACCAAAAAATAGTATGAAAACAAACAAAACAAATAATATACATACAGTCAACGATAAACAGATCGATATAAATATTAAAAAAAAAAAACAAGAA
This sequence comes from Charaxes varanes, assembly GCA_024363005.1. NCBI lineage: Eukaryota > Metazoa > Arthropoda > Insecta > Lepidoptera > Nymphalidae > Charaxes > Charaxes varanes. Next base: position 13,770,575 of record JANCMC010043217.1, on the reverse strand, counting down.
AAAAGAAACAATATAATACGAACCACATATGAAAACCGTATAAGAAAGATAATAGCACGTTTAATTGTCTGGTGTTAGTCTTCTAACAGTCTTCTGTTAATTTTTAATTTTTAATTACATGCACATTGACCTATAGCCAAAAATACATTCCTAGCCCAGTGGAACTATTCTCTAACTTAATCTCTCTAACTACACGCAGAAGGAGTACAAGGTCTGTCTAAATAATTTTACTTATTTGTATTGTAAAGTTTTGTATGCATTACCAACCTTTACAATACTTTTGGATGGGAGCCCCGAGAAAAGTTCGTAACATTAGTTTTAATATGATAAAAGACTATATCACTACACGGAAAGTCTCATGAGGTGAAAATTTTATAAATTATATATTTATTTCATATTTATTGCACACAATAGAGAACGATAACAATTAAATTAACTTAAAAAAACTACATAATATAATGTGTTCAACGGCAGTTTTATTGGTTACAGGAATGTTAAACAGACTACCCTGGCAAGACAGGACATTGACATGACATTTTTTGAAAAAGGGGGGTGCAAAGAGTGAACAGCTGTACAGTACATAAAATATGCACGGGTTCAATTTTTAATTTTTTTTTTTACTAACCCATAATAACTTCCCATAACATGTAAAGAGACGCCTCTAGAAGTCTTAATATTAATATTTAGAGGTCACTCATCGCGAATATCTATTTCCCTTGTAAATAGTATGGGAAAAAAATATTTTTTAATTTGGAATTTTGGTATTCCTAAATTGCTGAATGAATAGCTTCAGACTATATCATATTTTTTCAACATGGAAAATTTCAAATCTCCCTCTCCGTCTAAAAGTTTGGAAATGGTGGTGGGGGGGGGGGGTACCTTAAGGGCAGACAACGGACGGACAATGCGAAATTATAAGTATTCCTTGTAGTATTACGGAACCCTAAAAGTAGCCATTTAGGCGTATTTCCCATGCTAGTACATTCGAATAGATAATCAAAACCTATAAGGTACCTTCCGTTGACCTAGAAACATGCAGTGTGGCAAAAAGCTATTGGATATATATATATATAAAAGCTATATATATATTAAAAATTTACAGTGAATTTTTCAAATTAAAAATCTTATGAAAGTATGAGTCTTACTGGATTTGCACTTTTCTGGATTGGTTGGATGGTTTTATTGAATTATGAAGACTAAAAGTCGTATTAGTCGTACGTTATTTACCTTAATGCCGGAGCCAGACATCGCTCAAAGTGTTTGTACATTTTTGTCCTTTAAGGCTACAAAGTACTACAAAACTTTGCGCAGTTACACAAATCCCCCGGCCACACTACATGATTACAAGGCCACGTTACATTGAAATGATCATTCAAATTAAGGTATATCTGGCTCCGGTGTAACTCTAAGTAAATAATAATAAAAACTCACTAGTATATGCACGCAGTGTCCACAAAGGAGGCCGACGAGGAAAGTACCCGCTAAACCTAAGCCCCACCCTGAATTTGCGAAAGCCAAAGGACCCGCTAGTAATCCTGACCCTAGAGAGGCTTTGATTATATTAGCGGTAGCCCTTACGGACCTGAAAAAAAATCGAAAGTGAATTCAATGATGAAGGAAGCCAATTAATAGTCTGGTGTTATGTGTTTTTGATGATGAAGAGATTGGGATCGGGGATAGGGGAGAGTGGCAGAAACAAAGGAAAGCCTATGCCCAGCAGTGGGTTATTAAGAGCTGAAATTTGAATGAAATGAATGTGTTTTTACTCCCAACGCAAAAAAGGGGTGTTATAAGTTTGATGTCCATGTCTATTTGTGGCATGGTAGCTTTCAAACGGGTGGACCGATTTCCATGAGGTTTTTTTCATTTGAAAGCCAATTTCCTTGCGTTAGTTCTTAGCTATGTTTAGTTAGTATCGGTCGGTAAGAGTCAGCTTTTTTCCAAAATGATGTATAATTACTCGATTTAGTGCTTCACGTAGGCCAATATAACCATTAAATGAGAATGAATTGAAAGCTTCGACCTGTTGTTGCAAGCAATAAAGCCTCAATAGCTCAACGGTATAAGGTATGGACTGAAATCCGCAAGGTACCCGGTTCAAACCCCACCGCCGTTGGATTAAAGCAAAGTAGTTTAGTTTCTCATGCATATCTCTTATTCATTCATTCGGTCCAATTTTGATTATAGCTTATGTTAAAGATAAATAATATGATATGTAAGGATTTTATATTTAAGGTTGGTCAGAAAAATCGAAAAATGTTACGAAGTCTGGCTCGCTGGTATATTCTTCAATGCGATCGTGCAAATAGGCATGACCCTGATCCAAGTAACCAGCAACGCTGTAAGTCACATCAACCGTATGTAATATTGACACTTTAGCTGTAATTGATATTAGGAACGATAAGTTAGGTTACAGTAGGGCACCTCAAGAAGAGACTGTTCTTATATCTCAATAACCTCGCAAGCTTTAAGTGATGCAGTTGTCCAATGGCTTACGTAGTTACTAATCAGGAAAAGTCATTTCTCGTTTGCCTTTTGCATTACAAATATTCGGAGCAAAAATTATAAATTTTAAACATAATTCAGAAAAAGGGCCAAAAAAGTGAAGCCATAATTTAGAATGTAGATCATATCAAATCAAAAGATGTTGTATTTAAGTAAATATTTACAAGCGCTTTTGAAACGTCAAATATTTTAAAACCTACTGATTCGGAATAGTCGAGTGACGAGAAGAATCAGCAAGGAACTCGCTAGCCACTCTTTTAAAAACAGTTCTTACAAAAAATAAGTTTAATGCATTTTTATGTTAACTATACAGTATAAAGCTGGAGCGACCCAACTCCAAGCAGTTTTATCTTTAATATAGTCTTCGACACATACTATTTCTCTTTCCTTTCCCCACGTAATAACACATTCAACTTCGTCTTATCTTCCTTCAGGAGACGGACATAAATCTAATGTATTACTTCTACGCGCTAGCTACAACGGTCCACATATCCCTACCTTGCTACCTGGCTTCGGACGTCACACAAAATGTAAGACAATTTAATTTAAGTATTAAAACTTACACTAAATTAAAAGGTGAAATGAACATTATTATTTACAGAGTTGTCTTTTGTTATATTAATGTCAACACGTAACACATACACCAAAATTTCATAGAACAATTTATATTCTTAAATTGAATAAACCTAAATGTTATTCTGTACCAGTGAATGCTTCGACGGACAAAGGGAAAACTCTAGAAGAACACATATTCTAACTTATAAATTAATAAACAGGAATAATTGTAATAAAGAATTAATGATATAAAAATGAGATTAAAATATCAATATGAAAAGTAGAAATTATATTGTATAATTGCACAAGTACCGTAGACGAGTTCCAAAAAACCAACAACTGACCGTTTAGTTAAAATTTTAAAAAAATTACATTTCATGTACATAATATTTTTTAGATCTTGACGCATAGGTACTTCTACTTTTCGAGTCGACAGTAACTCTAGTGGACCGGTCCAAAACGTAATACCCACCACTACACAGTTTTACACAGATCTATTTGCCTAGTAATCCATCGATACATTTATTTCAAGGCGGCAGAAATGGCAAACGTCGCCTACAGCAGTTCGTGGGAATCGGTTCAGGACACGGGGATACGGAAGTCGATAGGATTCATCATCAGTAAGGCTCAGCTTCCGATGAACTTCAGAGCTTTCGGGATGCTTACTTTTAACATGGAACTATTCGTTTCTGTAAGTTTTAATAAGTGTCAAACATTTGAAAAACTTATAATATCATATTGGACAACTTAAGTCGAAGTGTTTTTATATGAGTATAAGGGAGACAATAATTTCGTCATTCTATTGTTTAAGAGGGCTTTTATTTGAAAAAAATATTGAAATTAATTTTACTATTTTTTTTATAGAAAGATTATTATTATTTCTATAAGATAACATATTGTTAAAAAGTTTATCGTTTTTCAATAATTAAAAATCCCAATTTGTACGCATTTTCACGTGTGTGTGTACAAATTTTGATGTCTACAAAAGGACACAAAATACCATTAGCATATACCAATGTATTAACTAATCCTTTACAATCTGTTTCAGATTTTGCAGACAGCATACTCGATGTACACACTTCTCCGAGACTAAATAAGGAAACTCCGCTACCGTTCTTTATATATTATCACCACCTTCAATGTTGTAACATTCTTTTACCGACCTCTTACCATGTTTATACACGATACCTATATCAAAAACACAAATTAAAAGTTCTTTTTCTGTGTATTCGTGTTTTTGTTACGGGTAACCACTGTAACATCTATACCGTTTACTTTTATAGGCAGATATATTTTGTTGCAAGGAATAATGTAGGATTTATACTTTCTATGGCGAGTTTCGCACATTAAAATAAAAACTGTTAAAATTTAATAAAATTATTAATTTTATGCGACTTCAGCTAGTTAATAAATATAAAATTCCAATTATTGGCACAATACAACTTTTAATAACAGTCATAATCATTTATTTAAGAAAAGGTTCCCTTCACGACCCCGAAGCTTCTGATGAATCCGAATTAGTTACGTCTTTTTGCAAGCTTATTTGACTACCTATATCCTTATTTCGATATCTTGGTTTCTTTTTGACTTTCTTTTCCATTCTTTTACAAATACTTACAACACTGTCTCTCAATTCTAAAGGTATATCTTTGACTATTACGTCACGAAGTAATGCATTTCGCACATCGCTACTAGTTTGAAGCATTGAAGGTTCCCTGTAAGGAATATTCTCACTCTGTTTCGACCCATTGAATTTGCTTCTTATTTTTAACACGAAGGCATTAACATTACCGTTAGCACACTGTCTTTGAACCCAAACTGTTGTATTTACACAAAACACAAATGAAAATAATACAGCGCAAATACTAACTATACACAAGATTATCGTCATAATAGCAGACTTACAACCGTTGCCAAAATCGACTATAACATTCTTTGAGCACGGACAGAGTTTGCCATACATTAGATCTCTTAGAAAACACAAATTTTGTGAAATCGTAGAACAGTTAGACATAAGTGTTACTTCCATTATATCTTCTGTTTTCATGTCCTGGGTGAATGTACCCAAATCCGAAGATATTTTGTAAATATCCTGAATATTTAATGACTTTTCCATATCCTTGCAAATATTAATATCTGGTTCATATACCATACTAGGTAGATCTTTTTCATCATCTCCAATGCAGATTGGCGCAGTGATACATCTATTTACTTTGATATCATAGAATGGTCTACTGCCAACATATTTTAAATTACAATCTACAGGGCGACAATTATCTAAAGAGTTTTCATCTAATGTTTCACAAACTTCACTTTTGGTGTTGCTTAAATAAGTTATTAGTTGATTAGTTCTGCTAGTTATTTTAGTATCGAAGGGAATATTAACATTCAATGTTCCTCTTTTTCTTGAACAACAATATTTTAGAGACAAATCACAATATCCCACTAGATCATGTTGACATAAAGAGAGAAAGGGATATATGAGGGTTTTACGATCTCTGGGCTTTATGGTATCAGTATTTCCCCCATGAATGTTCATAGTGTCGCATTCTTCCTTATCTAGATCTTTTAGACAACATTTTTTGATGTCTGCTAGTATGTTACAAGTATTAAAACGATCCTCGTTCTCAATGTCGACAAAGAATTGAATCGCCACAGTGTTTCGTTCTAACGGCAATACTCCTTTATTTATTATGGATAGTGCTACTAAAACTTTAAAAAATATTAATATAAATATGGTTGAATGTAAAAATTTTCTGTTTGACATAGCATTGTCGAATTGTCACACACATTTACTAGTCATAAAGGTATTAGAAATGACATATACGTAATAATATAACATGATTAGTCTTTAACCATAGAAATAAAAATTAAACTATATCCAAAGCAAAAGAAAGACTTT
>JANCMC010043217.1:13737537-13764513 GCA_024363005.1 Charaxes varanes | reverse complement strand
TTCACTTAAATATGCTGATTTAATAAAATCTGCAGCTCTTTCAGCAATCATCATAACAGGGGCATTTGTATTTACGCTTGTTATTGTCGGCATAATACTAGCATCTGCCACTCTTAGCCCTTTTATCCCGATAACTCTCAGTTTATTATCTAATACACTTGTTGGGTCATTTATTTTACCCATCTTAGCTGTACCAACTGGATGATAAACGTTAAATGTAAGAGTTCGAGACATACACTCCCAGTACTTGTCACTTGGAAACTTGAAGGCATCGCAGTCTTTAAATTGTATTCTCTCGAGTTTTGCCGAAGCATTTTTAAATGTTTTAGTTTTTAATATGTCCGTAACTCGGTTAAGACTCCTAATATAAATATCCATATCCCGTTTGTCACTAAAATATTTTGAAAATATTCTCGGGTGATCCGTAGGGATTTGCGATCTTAAAAGAATTTTTCCTCTCGAAAAGGGTCTACACAACGATACAAAGAATATGATCATTTCACTTTCTGAATTCAATTCAGAAAACTGCTTGCAAATTTCATCCGTGTACGACATAATATTTTTACACATAGAATACACATATGTAGTATTTGGAACGAAATAATTGTGGTCTATTTGTATATCAGGTAATTTTTTATCACCTGGCACTGAAATAAATGCGTTAATGTTAGGTTGATCATAATTAGTAGCATGCGGACCAGTTTGATCGAATAAATACTGAGCTGCTGCTTTATGCCAAAACAATTCAGACTTTTGTTCAATTCCTATTTTCAAAGTTACTGGAATAGGTATTCTCACATGATCCTGTAAATTTTGACCCACTGGCAAGTTTGCTATTATATCAATATTTAATTCTTTTAAATGTTCTTTTGGTCCAATACCAGACAACATTAATAAAACTGGTGTGTTTACTGTTCCGGCACTTACTATAATTTCCTTCGAAGCATATAAAGTAGTTATGTCGCCTTTTTCTCGTATTACTTCAATGCCTACTGCTTTGTTGTCTCTGAATAAAATACGATTTGTAAAAGTATTCTTTAAAATATACAAATTTTTACGATCTTTTGCGTTATTCAAAAAAGCTGTAGCTGTGCTCACTCTTCTACCTTGATAATAGCTGCCGCGTAATTTTCCTACGCCCATCTGTGTAGATCCGTTTAAATCTTCTAAGTATACGAGACCCATCTCCGTATACGCCTTTAACAGCTTATCTACTACATCAGCGTGCGTGAAATTAAGTTTGTCTATTAAAAATACGCCATCAGTTCCATAGTTGTCTTTCAGTCTAGGATTATTAAGAATAAAAGGATCAATTACTTTTTCGCTTTTCTTAAAATATCTTTTAATAGTTGGCCAATCCCATCCGTTGCCTTCTTCAAAATGCCAAGGTTCATAATCTCCGGGACTACCTTTTATATGAAGAGCACTATTAATGGAGCCACTACCTCCGAGCATTTTCCCACGTGGCCAAAATGATTTTCCTTCGAAGCACCTCCTATTTGTTGTTTCATCCTTTTCGGTGTAATACTGCCACACGTGGTCACTACGCTGAGTAGAAGTGGAGAAGTTCGGAATCTGAAAGGAATGCACTATGTTTATGATAGTTATTTATTTTTAACGATTTAATACAAAAGAATGAAAATATTGTTTGCATTATAATCTCCTAAAGTACTAATTTTAAAGCGATTAATTACATAACATTTTCGCAGTTAAATAGGTTGCACATATACAAACACAAAATACATAGTGAATAAAAATACATAAAATGATGGGAAATTTTGTACTCTAAGATATTTTTACAACCTAAGAATTTAAAAAAAAGGCATAATTTCCAGAAAGTTTTCAAGAATCATTGCATAGTATAGACCTAGGACACATCGAAATTTATGATAGTGAGGGTTACTTTTGCCTTGCAGTGGGAAAAAAGAGGAAAAAGAAATTATTCTTCTTTATCCATCTGCAAGAATGGTCTCGAGTAATAGTCACAATAACATAAAAAAGTGGATATGAGAAGATACTACGGTCGACTAGATATAACTCGAAAACTCCACAAGTACATCGTGTAAACAAAGAGTAAATGCTTGGACAAAAACTCACAATCGCTTCCACCGGTGGATCACCACCAGCTTCCACCAGCAACACTTTCCAGTCTGTAATCTCAGTTAATCTGTTCGCAAGGATCGAACCAGCTGTGCCAGCACCCACGATGATGAAATCAAACTGGTCTCCGTCTGATAAATAATTTATAGTCATTAATTCCATATCTTCTGCTATATAAAAAAAATATTGCTAAGCGCAAAACTCGCGAAGGGCCCAAATAATTTTGATTTTTTTTTCTTGTGTTCCTTGAGATACACAGAAAGTTTAAATAAAGAGAAAAAATATAAAAATTAACTTTTAACTGAACTAAGTCTGTCCGTGCAGCTAGTATGATACCATGGAGTAATATCGTGGATAGCACAAGCCACGAAGAGCTGTCCTAAGAAAGGAAGTTCTAAGAAACGGCCAAATTGTTAAAATTAACTTTGACCTTAATACCTTTAATTCGATATCCATGATCTTCCGGCCAGGGTTCTGTAATAAGGCACTGAGCGGCGAGCAGATGGGTCACCATGTTCACAAAAACAGTACTCGCTGGACCCTGGCTCGCGGCCGAACATGGACTGCTCAAACACGACATGAAGACTATTATAGAAGACCGTTAAAGATCAAATCCGCTGTGAAAAAAAATTCTCACCGATTGCCATCTGACGTCATCCTCGGAACCCCCACGATTTCTACAACCTTACGACTAATATCACAAAATGACATTCATCGAGTCCCACTGTTTTATGTGCCTTCCGAAACACGGAGGAGGTCGGATATTAAATATAAACCAGCGCTAGTGTGGATCACCCATCCGGTCGCAGCAACAGCAACTTAACCCAGGGATCGACTCGGCCATCGATTAGGTCACGACCTCCTCGCATAAAGCTTATTAGGGATAACTTATAATATTTCCTTTTTTTATAATTTTCTTTTAATAAAAATAAATTAACAAATTATTATAAAATGTTTGTACCAACCCTATTTATGTCTTAAGAACTATGACGCAACCTGACTCATAGGATTGGCCAGGTAATGTTGGTAACGAGACAAAATACATTTTGAATTGTGGGGCTGCGTGAATGACAAATTTGATACCAATATAATCAAACTAGAGCTATTATAATGCCGGAGCTAGACAAAGCTCAAAGTGTTTGTACATTTTTGTCCTTGAAGTCTACAAAGTTCTACAAAACTTTGCGCAGCTCCACAAAGTCCCCGGCCACACTACGCGATCATTCAAATGAAGCTATGTCTGGCTCCGGCATAAGCCAAGGGTTTTCCATCAGAACACAATCGGACAACAATAATGTTTGAATAAAACTTTATTCTATCCCAGAGATAACATTTACTTAGCATAGTTCGGTATGCTCAAACAGCCTTTATCCCGTTATCCAGTTAACGCGTTAGTATTCCCTATCTTATACTTAGGAGTACGCGGTACGCATCATTTCATTCATGCGTCGTGGTTGTGGGCGGACTGGTAAACCTACAGAGTTCAAAGACATGCGCTTGCACAAGTGTTTTATTTTTATAGGCTTTTTTATTAGGGAATAATAATAAACGCAGCCCAAATATCAGCGAATATTATTTTTCTTCGGTAGAGGTACATTCTTAGTCGAGCAGCACCACTTTGGTATCAAGGAATCTCGTTATTTTCCTAGCGTTATCCTGGACTAGTACTAGGATCCATATAGATTGCAGAGGATGTGACTTTGGTGGGAGTTAAATTGATTCACTACCGTCAAACATCATCCCCACAATCACTAGAATTTCAAGACGAATATTAATCGGAGGACACAAGTTGTATGTGCCTTCCGAAACACGGAGAAGGTCGGCTATCTGAAAGCCAATGTTAGAATTGGTCACCCATCTATAACCCGGGCGCGGTAAGAGCTACTTAACCTAAAAATTGACTGAAATACCATCCAATGATTAAGGATACGACCTCATTCTCGTCATGAAGAGTAATCTAAGTATCAACGTTCTTCAGCTAATTTGCTGGCTTGATAACGAAACGTTCGTTAAAAGAGTGCGCTCCTGCAAGTTTTTTGCGTTTTAGAATACGCACTACACAATAATTCAGCATTTCTCTGATCTTGTCTATGGACTCTGTGGTAATATAGAACCTTAATAAACAATATCTTTTCTATTATGCCGGCGCCAGACAGAGCCCAAAGTGTTCGTACACTTTCGTCCTTGAAGACTACAAAGTTCTACAAAACTTTGCGTAGCTACACAAAGTCCCCGGCCACACAGCATGATCATTTAAATGAAGCTATATCTGGCGCCGGCGTTATAGAAAGTTATCTAAATGTTGTGAACGGTACAGATAATTATCGCCCTAAATGGCATCATACAGAGAGACTTACCTATTAGACATTATAGATTTTCCCTAATTTAACGCAATCAGTAATCAAATCGTAACCTATTTTCTCATTGCATTATGAAAGCCCTCTATCATCTATTTTACCTTTGCTTTCAAACCAATACGACCTTGTCTAGACTAAAGTATTTCTTTATCTATATTATACATCAGGGGTGGCCAACTATCGACCGAAAAATCGATAACGAATATTAGTCCAATCGATCCTGGCAAGACAAAAATAGGAATACGTAGAACGGACTGTACAATGTAACCACCAAATGCTACACGCATCATCTTGTATAATTGGAAAATCTAGTAGTATTAGTACGATCATCATCATCATGATCATCCACAGCCCTTTTTCTCCTACTGCTCAAACATCACCCACATCACATTGAGGCGTGGCACGGGACCACTATACGGTATGCCCGATCTTTCCTACCTCGTACGTGTAAGATGGGAACTCAGATCATGTAAGATTTTAATGATCGAACAGATCAAAATTTTAAGATAACTCTGCTTATCTACTATTTAAATATAGACGCACATAATATGTGTCCTTTGAAATTCCATTATGATATTTACACCTTCATTGTGCCGCCTCCAAATCATCCTACCTGGTGTCGACGACATGCGATGTGGACATTACGCCAAAATAGGGCATTGTCTTGGTGGAAACTTTCGTTTGGTGAACATTACCGTACCCACTTAATATGCTCTACATCTATTATGTAAGTCTTTCCAGTATGTCTTATAGGTAGAGCAGAACTGTATTTTTCTTTTCTAATATTGATCTGCCAAACTGACATTAGATAAACTTAGGTCCTAAGCTTTAATTATAAAAACGAATTGTTAGAAGTGACGGAAACGGTAATGTCAAAGTCAAAATCAAAGTCAAGTCAAAGTCATGGTCAAGTTGTTCGATGACGATGACGAGAATTCAGTGGTGTTTTCCATCTCAAAGAAATGCTTAACGTGCCTACAGAAGTTGTGATTTAAAATAAAAAATTCTTAGGGCAACAAAACTCTGTCTACTATAATGAGCAATAATTGTAGAAAGAGTAAAGTTTCATAATATATAAGATGCATCCTTATCTCACGTAACTGACTGCACCGCGAGATGAACAGATAATCATATGTAACAATTAAATAATAAAAAACGGTTTAATTATATAATACTTTTACAACTTTTATAACGTCTGCAAATTATAGTTATTTTTACATATACACATACTATTTGTTGCTCGTGGTATTCCTTGCATTGTCCAAACTTTTAATTGGAAACTATACTTAATTTCATTTTGCAACTATGTGAATCACGGAATCCGTATGTAAATTTAAAACCTCTTTTTTATTTAAACTACGATGGTAATTTAAATTAAAGTTGTTACACTAAGTTTTCAAACGTTTTCAAAAAAACGCCTGCACCGATTTTCATGGGATTTTTATTTTTAGATGCAAATCTTCTTAAGCAGCACCATTTAGAATTTGTAATCACTAAATGTACTGAATCACTAGTCTATTATACCCATAGCGACAATGAAATATTTGGTCAACTATTTCAAGCTATGTATTGGGTTTAAAAATCACATTAGTAATTCGATGGAAGTGCACGTCGTAAGGTTTAGAGTACAGTACTTAGATAACAAAAGAAAGCGCGTTTGTGTAATAACAATTTTGTACAGTGAATAATACCAAAAGTAATGTAATACGTTATGTCGGTCTATTCACTCGCCGGTTGCGTAATACACACTACTCGTACATTATATTTCTCTGTTTGATGTGCTGGAAAGGTGCTAATTGTGACTATTTGCTTATACCCCCGCTTTAATAAAACACAGGTTAATAAATCTAATAATTAATACGTGAAACAATAACTTTTGGTACCATTTAAGGAAAATTGCGCTGACGGAGGAGTACGAAATTTGACACAATTATGGTTTATATAGAGGCAGGTGAAGGAATGCTAATATTTTTTTTATAAAATATGCATTAGATATATATCAAATTTTTTAAATAAAGCACTCCCGTGGTGGTACACCAATGCCAGACTGTTTACACACACGTGTATATATTTTACTATCATCAATCAATCAAGCCTTCTAGCCGTGTTCGGCTACAGCGACTGCTTCGGGACACTGTTGGGCGGGAGAACTACGGTGTTCGGTTCTTAGGTGTGCTCTCTAGTGGCTCACATAGCCTATTGTAGCTTTAAACGTGCTTTCGCATATTTTACTATAAGATGATGTCAAAGCGCTATATCATGGCGACCGTATGTATATAAATTTGTCAAATATAACAATGTTGTAAAATAAATAGAATCAGGGGTTACTTTGCAGAAATCCATGATATGCATGAAATTCTATAAATTGTGACCAAACAACTCCGAATACAGCTGGTAGAGTCCTTAATTTTATCTAAATTGACTTACGCAGATATTGTCTACGGGCCTCGTTTATTATCTAAGACTAGCCGGCTCATCCAAAGGGTTCAAAATGCTTGTGCAAGATTTTTCTTTGACGTTCCACCCAGAAGTCACGTCACTCCTTATCTCAATTCCCAAAAGTTATTGAGAATGAAGGCAAGAAGAAAACTTCACCGCGCCGCTCTTCTGTTTGGAGTGATAAAGTTGGGTAAACCGGTATATTTTGCTAATAAACTTATTTGGGTGGGCGATAGCGAAAAACGTTGCCTTCGAACAACTACGAAAAAGCTGCAAATTCCCAGGCATTGTACCATTCCATGGAATGCACAGAAATTAGTCTCTTAGGCTTCCTCTAAGAAAATTTGTTCAAAATTGATATTTTATCGACATAGGATAAAATCGTGCTAAATTGTAATTAAGTTATACCTATTTTTTAAGAATATAGCATAATGGCATTTGATGGATTCCATGGATTGATCGAATCCACAATAATATTATAGAAGGAATATAACAGACACACAAACATAACCTAATTTCTGCACCAGGTAACCTTGGGTTCTGAGGCTCATGTAGTTATTAATATCATCTGGGGTCCTTCTTCATGGGCTCGCTATGAAGCGGTACCACGGCGGGAACGGCGCGCGAGTATGCGCTGGGCGCGACGCGATAAAGTGGGGGTGGAGGTTCATGCACTTCTTTTGGTGAAGAGTCCGAGAGATGTTTATCTTCCACCTTTGCCAACGATATCCTGCTTGCCGAAATCACGGTGTCCTCTTCTAGGGTGGAGGGCAACTCTTGTCCTGGGCAAAGGGCCCCGTGCGAGATTTTCCTTTATTTAAGGCAGGATCCCAGGCTGATGGTAGCACCCATCCACTCTCTATTGATGTTCGGGTGGTTTATTTCGATTGTCTCTCGTATTTATTAGTTAACACAGAAGTTTTATCAAAACGGGTGTAGTGATTTACACTCGAGTTATGTGTGTGTCTTGCCACAGCCGAACTATTTATGTCTATGTTCCTTACGCTGCGTATGAACTCAGATATTCTCAGAGCCCAGACGGGTTTGAAACTAGTTGGACAATCCCGATATAACATACGCGTGAGTCTAAAAGCCGTTTTATAATAATTATGAATTCCGATCACAAAAGTCTATGTTAGGATGTTTTTTGTTTTCACATTTTTTATGAATACAAACATCAAAGGAAGCCATATTATGATGGAGCATGACCCTTTAAATGGCTAAATAAACAGCAAACAAACACAAATGAAACTCAACTCAGTTACGGTTAGGTTAGAAAGACAGGCGGTCGCTTTGGGCGATTCGTTTTTAGCCATTTAAAGAGTCGTACACAATCATAATATTGCTTCCTATGATGTTTTTTACTCATAAAGAATGTAAAAAAAATATCCCAATTATAGGTGGAGCCCCACTTTCGAATATTTACCTAAGTTATGTCTTAGGACCCTGGGATCTCCGGCCACGAATGTTTATGCTAAGATTTGCCACCACCATGTTTTTCTTTTGAACTACGCTTACTGATTTCAATACATAATTCTACCGTTAGCTAGGCTTCTAATTTGTATTACTATTTTTTGCTATTCCTTTATTATTTTGTTACCAGTTTCCTTACAGAATCTCTCGCACGTTGGGAATTGTGTTTTACTTACAGACGCATTTATTATATCATTTTACAGTGCCTGTGACAAGAGCCATACATGTTATGTGTCTGATTTAACCGTTTATCTGTAAAATCCTGGAACATGGAACACTACTTTACAGGTAAGTGTGATATTCGCCCTGGGCTACATTAAGCCGACGTGCAATGTACGATGGAACCTCGTTGGACATATACAATTGTATACATATTATGTTTGAATGGAATATGTACTACCAAATTACATTATACAATCTAAATAGGGTGTGTTTAAATCCAATTCACCTCGCAAAATTGTATTTAAGCGTACTTTAAATTTCCAATGTCAAAACAACGCTAAGTATTAAAAAAAATCCTATTTACGAGAAAAAAAATGTTATAAGAGTTAACCGCCTCTTCTTTTTCTCCTTTTCACGTATTAAAAACAATAGGAACTGACTACTCTTCAATCATTGACATAAAGTGTAGCTAGAATGATGGCGAATGGATACAATAATAGAAAATAACGCCATCTGTTGAGATTACTTAAAACTACGTTGTAGGTAAGATGGTGTTAGCGTTTTTCAGCTTCTTACATAGTTTTGTATTATTAAAAAAAAGTTGGAGTCATGTTTCAGGTGAGGAAGTCGTGCTCTAATCAGTGGTCGGCATTTGGGTCGATCGCTGGGTTAAGTAACACTTGATGCGACCTGCTTCTAGATGGGTGACCCATTCGAACACTGGTTTATGTTTGATATCCGACCTCCTCCGTGTTTCGGAAGGCACGTAAAACAGTGGGACCTGATTATTGCCATTGTTATATTAGTCGTAAGGTTGTAGAGATCGTGGGGTTCCGAGAATGATGTCAAATGGCAATCGGTCATCTTAACTCGCCCCACAGCCACAGACGGCACGTATAGTGAGGAGGTTCCTCTCTCTGGACCCCTGACCACCGGTGGCTTGAGGTCTTGCTCCGCTGCCGATGGTCATCTATTTTTTATATATTTTTAAATGTTTTTTATTTCTATACTAATATTTAAAAATGTATTTAGAATGAGTTTACTGAATAAATGATATACCTTAAGCATGCACATACACAAAAACTCAATGAGAAGGGAATGACTTGTACAGTCAATTCTCGACGTGAATTTGCAGCGTGAATTCACGGCAATAATGTGGAGTCGCTATAATATTTTATCCATAACATGTACTATTTATTCTATTAACCGTATCTAAAAATATCTATTATTCATTTTTCTTAACTATCAAGATGTTCCACAGAACAAAAGATTTTGTACAATTTAAAATTGTTAACAATTCCCAACGTAAATGTAACAGCGGTAGGGAGTAGAATTGCACACAAAGGTTCTTTTAACTACCTCTTTGCAAAAAAGGAAAGATTAAATACCCTTAACGAGCGCAACAAAAGTCAACGTTCATAAACGAGTGTACTTTCTCGTAATTAGAAACATAATTCCGACGTCTCTGTGCTTAGGTCGTTTACATGCTGCGATTTTTTTGCTGCGCTTCCACAACGTTGTAAAGGCGATATTCTATCTAGCGTATTCCAGTCCGCTTTAATTGTAGGGGATGTGGCTGTGGAGCGAGTTAAGATGGCCGAATGCCGTCTGACGTCATCCCTAGAACCATCTGAGTGATATTATTCGTGAGATTGTAGACAATCTCTACAATCTCACGAATAATAACACTCAGGGACATTAATTAGGATTCACTATTTTATGTGCCTTCCGAAACACAGGTGGTTGGATATTTAAAAAACCAGTGCTTGAATGAGTCACCCATATATCATGAGCATTGGAGAGACGACGCTGTAGCAATATTATGCAATCGTGATACGAATGCGATGCGACACTGGCAGTCTGCAAACGGTATACAGTATGTTTAATCAATGATAATTGACCAGTCAATCTATAAAAAACCAGTTTCCCTTAATGCCAGAGTCCAAACATACCTTTTCATCGTCGACATTAGTATTGATACAAATCTTTGTATCAATAATTATATTGATACAAAGATTTGAAACGGGCAGACGCTTTACTTGTATGAGTAAACATTTCTACAGGGTTTCTAATGTGCTTCAGAAATTTGTATGCTGTTTTTCTTGAAGTTCTTTTGTCGTATCAGTTTGGTAACACTGGAGCTAGCAACTGTTTCCACAGAGAAGTTTTGCGAGGGGAGGCATTCCCACAAAAAACTGGCGCTTGTGGACTTTGTGACATTAAGGTGATTTGGGTGAAATTTTGGATCACGTCGGACGAAACACCTCTTTTAACTTTAAGTGACATTCTCTTCAACATTAATTCTTCATTCGTCTGTACTAACGTATAAAGTCAAATATAAAGTTGAAGAATTTATTTGTTTGTTTGCTTGAATGCGCTAATATCAGAAACTACTAGTCCAATTTGAAATTTTTTTTCAGTGTTACATAGCCCATTTATCGACAAACGCTTATATGCTATATATATTCACGCTAATTTTTTCACCTTATTTTATGCGGACGTAGTTGCGGATAACAACTAGTGTGATATAAAGCTTCTATAATAGTTTTTGTCGCCATACTGTCGTACTGCAGTAGCGATAAAATAGTCGCAATATGTAATCAGCCTTACTTACCCTAGAGAGCAATTTTGGTACAAGATCGTGCTTTGAGCGGTAAAAGGCCCGTTGTGGACTGTTTGCTTTTACATTTTTAACAAACCGGAATATCCTTAAACAAATTATACAGACTGGACCATGTTCCTGAATTTTACATAGGTATAAGTGGCTCCAAGAATTCCTTAGAAAGAATTTTCTAAAATAGAAGATGTTTTTCCGATAGAATATTGATTACTGAGTTATATAAAATCTACTATAAGTTCGCAAAAATTCGGCCCAGTATAAGGTTTTAGCAAGATACTTGTTATCTAAGTATGTAGTTTTCAAATTATTAGGTTTCCATCTTAATCTTCAAAAAAAAGCAACTTAACTTCAGGTAACTTTATAAAAACTTTAATAGTTTTATAACCGTTAGTTAGTATGTTCCGTTAACTGTAGGAGAAAAATCGTTTTTGACCGAGAAAAGAAAGAATTATATGAACAACCTGCCTAATTGAGACTTAAAACAAACAATTTCAAAAAAGGCTTAAAATTTTCAAGAAAAAGTGTTACCCAAAAAAAAAAATGTCAAAAATAGGCTTACTTATAACTATTATCGATCTAACAATAACATAACAATTTACTTGCAAAGAGATGAATAAGGAAGATAGATAAATAGTAGTGTTTAAGACTCCAGTTTTAATGTTCTGGGCAAAGTCAATATTACTGCCTTGACAATACGTACTACTGTAATCCCCTATAACTGGGTAGCTTTATTCCACATAATAGGAAAACGCGTTGTAGGATTATTTTCGTACAACGCGCTTTTACGGCTCCAAGTGCGCTTAATATAATAGAATATGTATTAAAATATAATATATTATAGAATAATATTATAAGAGCATGGCGTTATAAGGAGAATTACAGTATGATTCATTGTACAACATATTTTAAAAAAATGTAACGTTACATATGTGAAGTAACAATATGGTTTCACTTCATTATCGTCTATTAATAACTGAATAATAAGAGTCTGTGTGTTTTTCCACTTATAGAACACCGTATTTTATTTACGTAAATGTGATATCGGTATTTATCACATTTTGCTTTTCAGCGAAAATTTTGCATCAATATATACGGTTGAAATTAATGAAACATAATCATTTCGCGTCGACACATCGTTCGAGCAACACAGATTAATTAACCCTCTTATTACTTATTTATTTAGTGATATTCTTTTTATAGTGTCTTTGGTGGAATACAACAAAAAACATAGTAAGTATATAAAACAGTAATTCTTTATATCTTAACAAGTAAATGAAATTGATGCGCGTGTGTTTTTAACGTCGAAATAAAATTATTTTACTAAATGCATATGACTATATATTACCAAATGTATAACAAGAGCACAAATTAAAGCATTTTTGTCTGTGTGTCTGTCGGTTTGTTAGGGATAGCCTTAGAAAAAGTTGGCGCTATTCCTGCAGAATTTTCACTATTTGACTGTCTGACATAGCCCTATTTAAAGTTAACACTTCTGCAAAAATGTGTTAAATAGCGAGTACAAAATAATCAGTCACCATTCTTATGATATTCTATATAGTACATACATATAAAGGCTTCCGACTGTATAATATAACATTGTCGGTATACTTTTGTTACTTGATCAAATAAATGTTACAAAGCCCTCTATTGTTTAGAAGGGCTTTAAGCTGAGCTGAACTTAAGGAATATTAACGCGGTGGAGAAGCATGAGGCATAAAATAAAAAAATTTAAATAAAAAAGCCTTTTCTTTTCTACTTTACAAAGAATACTTCTTACATGTAAAATACTTATACTAATTCGCTAAAAACATGTGTTATTAATTTTTATGTAATGGTATTTTGCGCAGGAACCCCTCCCAGGTGAAGTCCCCTCCAACTTTTCTCTATCCAAATCCATATGTTGCCATTTTGGATCTGCGATTTTTTTAGTATCGTCTTCCCAGCGAGCATAGGTCTTCCTCTGTAGCGTTTGCCCGTCGGGCCTTTCCATGTAGTGACATTTTTGGTCCACCTTTGGTCTTTAAGGCGTGCTGTGTCCAGCATTTCTCCATTTCAGTTTCTAGGAATATTTTAGAGAATCAATCGCTTTTTTCCTGAATCTTATTTATGTGTGTCTGATTTTTGTATTCTTTCTCTCTTTAAATATAGAGTTACAGAAATGCATCGATTTTATCGAAGACCGCAAAGTAATGCCTGATTCTAACAATTAAAACTAACGGCAAAAATATGAATAGATATGTTAATCAATCAATTTGAACCCAGTTTCATCACGGACGAAACCAGACAATGCCGCTAAAACAAACTCTCAATCTGATTGGCGCATCGTATACTTCAATTAAAAACAATCTACCATCTCAATAGAAGCTAATTATTGTCTTATATATATATGTATTTCTATTCTCGCTGCAGTTTATTATTTCTCTGATAAGATCTCGTTGTTTAAGTGACGTGGGATTCAGTGTAAAATTAAGAACTTATCTATTACTGCGTTACTATCGCGTGCAAGGCGATGCAGTGCATAAAGGGGACACTTTACCCACTGCAGCTTTGCTGAGTTGCAACTACCACGAGGAGTGATAGTGACCGGTTATAAGTCCGCACAAATAGTGCGGGCACGTGCGGCCCCCTGCGGCCACTCCTGGCATAGTATTATATAGGAACTACAAAATATAAATAATATATAAAAAAAGTTAGGGCATTAAGACATTTCTCGTCTAAATGAATGATCATTTCAATGATCATGTAGTGTGGCCGGGGACTTTGTATAGCAAAGTTTTGTAGTACTTTGTAGTCTTCTAGGACAAAAATGTACAAACACTTTGAGCTATGTGTAGCTATAACAATATTGTTAAGAACTAAAGACAGATCAACCAAGCGTCTGCGGCATTAAATTAAAAAAAACAGTACTATACTCTTCCGTGTGTCACCGGGAATCCATATAAACCCCCATTGGCGCATACACAGCGTCTTTGGTCCACGAATTCTAGAAGATGTCGCAACAATAACCATCACCACCACCATCAAGGTCTTCAGACCTTAACCCAGCTAAGGGTCAAGACATTCAACACCCTTGAAGAGACTACAGTCCACTCCATCACCTAATACCATAAACCAGCATGGTAATAAATATTTTGTAAGGCTTTCAGTCATAGATATATAACTTTAAAGTCTAGATTGTGACATCTTTTGTGGAATGAAAGTTTGTTGCTACAGAATGTTTATATCAGGAAGATTTGACAGCACCCACTCTTAACACAAGCTTTTAATTTAAGCATAGTAGGAGGGGGATCGGGAATATTAGACATATCTAAAAAGTATACCCAAGACTCCTTAAAAACAAAAATTCTAATTCTTGGTGCGGCTATGGACTCAAATTACCTCTGGTCCGAACCAGTTTCGTTGAGGGGCGTGCGAGGCCCTCATGAGGGCCCTGTGGACGGAAGTGGGGGGCTGCTCTTTGGCCCACGCCGCGTACGCCGCGGCGAAGGTCTCCTGCAGGGAGCCGATGGGTACCAGAGCCGTGTTCAGTCTTCTCCACCATTCAACGCACAGTTCACCCGTGTTGAATGAACATCTACAAATAAGAAAAGAATAAGTTAAAGGTTTCTTGGACGCGATAACGCCGGCTGCACGGACGAAAAAGGGTCACGTTCCGGCCGAGCCAAGCGTGCAAGCTACATCGCAGATCAAGCGATAGAGAGGCACGATCGGCATTAGTATTGGACGTTATCAAGTAAAATTATCGTCCGTAAAGAGACAACCATTTACAAACAACCAATTTTTCACTCCTAAAATATATTTGCGACGTAACAGGATTTAATGGAGACTTTAGTGTCAAGAATACGAAATAATTATCACAGCAACACACTACTGAGAAAGTAGGAAGTATAATAATAAGTTTTTTTTTTTTTTTTATAAACAAAAATGGCCAAGAGCGTGTCATGCTTATATATCCGTAACTGATACGCTATACGAACTTATTTGTCAAATAAGTTCAAAAGTTATTGTCCGATTTCGTTCAAAATAATTTTTGTAACGTGTTTTTAGCACGTTCTATCAACAAGCAAATTTTCAAGTCTCTACATCTAATAGTTTGGAAATGCTAAGGGGGACCACCTTACGGGCAGACAGACGGACGGACAAGGAGAAAATATAAGAGTTCCTTGTAGTGCTACGGAACCCTAAAAAAGAATGTGGAATACTTTTCGATATGCCTAATATTCTCATTGTCCTTCCATATCGGCGTAAGGCTTCCTCTTTCTTAAAAGTCAGTACATGGTTAAGATTCCGCAACAAGACAACCTCGTTCATCTGTTATTTAAATGAATTAGGTATCAAATTAAAACTATTTTTTCTCTTTCCGAATAGCTCCCATTTTAAAGTGGCCACAAATAGGGCATTAGGTCAATTAAAGACACGTGCGAGCGAGAGGGACTTATCGCATATCTTGGAACCTGACCAGGCCGCAGCACATCAAATGTACGTGAAGTCTAACCTAAGCACATGCGTTACAGAGCAGCTACGTCAAGAGTATTTTAACTTTAGTAGTCCAATCGAACCAAGCGCCAAAATGAAGGTGACAGATTAGAAGATACTTTTAAAATTCCAAGATGCTTCCCCAAAGGACCACTAATCACAGAATTTCCTAGAACTGTGCATAAGAGCAAATGCAAAATGTACCTTGACGTTATAACAAATGCATTATATAGATATAAAGCATTAACCTACCTCTATTTTACGAATTTTTCAACCTATAACCTTTACATATCATATCCCATTAATGATTTCCACATAATAGTATAAAAGTAATTTATATTCCGACGGGTTCAAACACGGCTACTTTGTTAAAACGAATCGTAGTCCTACCTAACCTCTGTACAACAAACGTCATTGTAACAGATTACGCGAATATTTTTAAGTTGTGTGTTACGTTATACCGTGATTTTTTGAAGACCTGGTACCCGAGCGGGTACTCGCCCGCGCATATAATAATAGCTTCAGTGGTGGTGACAGTGTTAATGATAATGGTGGTGGTGGGGAATATGCTAGTGATAATAGCGATCGTGACGGAGAAAGCGCTGAAGAATATACAGAACTGGTTCATAGCGTCGCTGGCTGTATCAGACTTCTTCCTCGGGCTAGTGATAATGCCCTTTTCGCTCGCGAACGAGCTGATGGGCTACTGGATTTTCGGGTTCTGGTGGTGTGAGATACATTCCGCCATGGATGTGTTGTTGTGTACCGCGTCCATTATGAATCTGTGCCTCATATCCCTGGACCGCTACTGGAGTATAACGCAGGTGAGGAAACTAGATGGTAATTTCTTTTTAGCTTTAAAAAAGTAGTCTCCGCTAGCCCAAGGTAGGAAAGAACGGTTTGAAGGCAGCTCGCCCAGCTGCAGCAGTAGCAGCATTGGGACGCAATAGGCTGATTAAAAAAATAGCTTTCGCGGTCCAAATAGTGACTCCTTAGATACAGTTAATCCGCTCTTCTAAGTAATGTCGGCTGTGTGTTCTTTTGAAACTTTCTTTATTGCTCAATATGAATATACTTCCGATCGAAAAAATCGAAACACCTTGCGAGTTTATGTTCGTAAGGATTACCAGAAAAATGTGTATATTTAGGAACATTTGTGAAAAAAAACGGAAGTGTTTCGATTTTTTTGATGAGAAGTATATTATTAATCGACTGCAAAAAAAGGAGGTTCTCAAGTCGCCTGTTTGTTTTCGGTATCATCAGTTTAGGCTGTAGCTTATTTGACTTGTTAGCGACTTCAACACATCAGTAGGTGTCTACTAAATCGTATGAAAGTACCAATTATTTTTTGCTTTTTAGTTCCTTGTTTTTTTTAAGGTGGTTTCCTTTTATTTAAAAATAATTTACCAATATATCACATACACGGCCTTGAAGTCTCTGTAAATCTTTCAAGTCCTTTCAGGTCCATATAGTTTTTTGTATGATGACATTAACCCAAATAATAGTTTATAACTTTCTTGTCTATAAAAAATTCTTTGTGTCTATCTATCTATCTTTTTGAGTTTGTCCTTGGTGCGGATTTGATTTTGACTAGGATATCACTGGAAAGTAAAGGATTACATTTTTGGTACTTCCTACGGGCAAAATTATAGGGCATCGACATGGAAATCAAAAATATTATGATAGTTCTATAAACGATACAATATTGTACTTCTTCCTAGTATATGATACTAGACTGAGATAACGCTAGCGTTATACCAGTCTAGTACCTGGGATAACGCTAGCGTTATCCCAGTATTGTACTAGTCTAAATTGTAGAGGATGTGGCTGCAAAAGATCTGCTTGCTTAGATCCAGTTGCAAGATTCAACTAATGGTTAACTAATCTATCTCTTCATCTATGTAGGTGTCTTAATACTAAATTCAATACACGAACCGCAGGGAAGTTCGACTTGACTATGAATAATGGAGTCTGCCCAATTCCCAATACCCGATAGCGGACAGACTTGCGATATCATACACCGGTTATGTGCGGTCGAAACTGGTTACTACTGGATTCTCCCGGGGCCTGAATTATTTGGAATTTGTAAATAATACATTGCTGCTGTAATATTATATGTACGTTATATGTATGTGGAGGTCGTAGCTTAATCAGTATTTGAGTCGATTGCTAGGTTAAGTGGCTTTTACCGCGGCCGGGTAATAGATGGGTTACCCATTCTGACGCTAGTTTTTAAATACCTTTAGACTGGGTCACCCTCATTTTGCTTCAAATATCTCCTCTGTATTTCGGAAGGCACGTAAAATGCCTCCCGAATTATGTCACTAAGTCGCAAGAGATTGTGGAAGTTCTGGGGATAACTTCGAATGACTTAGAATCATGTCAAATAGGCAGTGAAAGCGAGGTAAAGGGCTCTTAGAAACGGAAGCCACCAAGATTCTATCTGTATTTCTTCTCCTGATAAAGACCCAGTAGAAGGGATATATCAATTTAGGCTGGGTAGGGGAGTGAATAATTATAGTGCAGGAGAGGGAATAGGCTAGTATTTATATGCATAGAAAAGGGATTTCTGTTCCTTCCATTAAACTAGTGGCCAGTACAAATGAATACATAATATATATGTGCGGGACAACGAAAACATAGTTTAATTAATCTTAAGTTCAGATAATATTTTATAGGATAGGATTAAAATAGGCAGTTTTCGATGCTGGGGCTGGTGCTTTATGTTGTGGTGAAGATAATGATGACGGTCCCGACCTTGGCAGCGGCGGCCACCAAATATGAACTCTTAATATAGGGGGGGTTCTTCAGAATCCTTATAAAAACTCGAGATAGTCAGACTAAAATAAAGTGAGTTAATTACATAAAGATAAGCTTGTTTCAATTATCTAACAAATTCGGGGTGAAATAAGAAAACGGAAGCCACAAAGTTGTAAAAAAACCTCCGCTCCTCGCTTGTTAAATATTCCAGTGCGATTCTTTTTTATTGTAAAGGAAATACTCTTAAAGATTACGCAAAAAATACTATCTGACCATTTTCTCAAGGCAATGTAGCTAAAACACGCACTCGTTAAAACCATGCCCCAGGCGTATGTACACGACTTTAAATTAACGTTTTTCATTTCTGTACGTAACCCAATTGATACAAAATCTTTAGTGGCTACAAAATTAGCATCGAGCCCTCCCCTGCTATTAGGTACATCTGAAATCTGATATAATTACAGTTCTAGTAGTATTTGTAAAGATGTCAAAAGTTAATACTTAGCTGAACATCTCATAATCATGATTTTTTTAAATATTTAACTTTTACACGCCGATTTTATAATCAGGAAAATTAATTTTTTTTTTAAATAGCGAACATCTAACTTTAATAATAGAGGCGTAAAGGGATAGAACAAAAACAAAGAGACACGTTTATTTTTATTTATTAATTTAGTGTTAAGTGCAATATAATAAACATTCATATGGAGACAAAGTAACCGTGTCGACTGCGTAAGTGCATAGCGAAAGTGTCCTTTCGGCGCCATTTCAAGAGGAATATTGAGATCCATATTATTATCACAAGGTAAAAAAAAGTTATGATCCATATAATATTCCAGTCATGGTTCTACAGAATAAAATAGTTCCATTTGTCCCCATTCAACCAAAAGACTCGCAGCCATTCAAGAGCAATTGCAATTATACACTTAGAATTTTCATTTAATAGTAAGACGCGAACCGTGGTCAGAGGGACAAATGAATATATTCGGAAGCGCAAGTACAGTCAAAATTAGTTTGGCAGACATTTGCTACGTTTACATTATACATATGACATTATGTAATAAAAATATTACGTAATATCTCCGAGACTATTGCGCCGTATATTACGAATAGTTAAGAAAAAATAGTGTGTATTGACCGTATTAACATATTATGTTAACGTGGTCGATACTCCATATTTTTTCTTAACTCTTCGTTATTCACCACGTTAACATAATATGTTAATGTGGTCAACCCATGTGTCGTGCCGTATCGCGCATTACATATTATTGTAACACGTGATTAAGCCATATTTACCAACAACACGTATCAAGTCAAGGTAAAAAAAAAACAATAATTCGATATTAAAAAAATAATAATCCGACGGCAGAAAAAGGGAAGGCGGAAGTGGGGAGTGATTGATTAGGACCACGACTCGCGAACCGACCAAGGTAATGATAGCGTGTGTTCTTAAAAAAATAACAGTTAAATTGAACACTGTCTCATATTTACAATTTATTTCCGTTGAGTACTTAATATACGATACACGCATGCACAAGCACGTATCTGCCCCCTGGCACGTTCCGCGCGAAAACTTCCATCATTCCTATTTACAGTTAATATTTTATTTTCTCGCCGAAGCGAAAGTTCAACTCGACTAACACCCGTCTAGGGGGCTGGGCGACGCGCGAAACGCACCAACAGTTTGGGTTCAATCATTTTTTTGTAACCTATAGTATTTTTTCTCTTTTTTTTTTAACATTTTCTCATTATTTTCAATACAGAAACCTATTATATTAGTAATCAGTAAATTTAGTTTTTTTTTTTATATAACCGACGCACTCTCCTCTCGTAGTAAAATATCAACTAATAGTTACACATTAAATGTTTTAGATCTAAAAAAACAATAAGTGAGGTTTCGTGTCGCAAACGTGCACACTTTAGGGCATTTAGAAGGCAAGGATTGGTTAATTTTGTAGAGCTTGGTGGGCGAGTACATCCAACGCGGGGGGGAGCAGTTCTCAGCCAGCCAGCCTCGAAGCCGAGTTGTCGTCTCATTCGCCCTATCCCAGACGCAGGTACAGATTATGTGAACTGATAGAAATAGATACATTTTTAATTGCCAGTTGTAGAATTGCCAATATTTTGTGGTGCCACATTACAGGACGATAGACGCGTGCGCATCTGATTTCCGCTTAAGAGTTATGTTTTTATAGCAACGTGGTTTTGCCTTTGGTTTAGAATGGTGCCAATCTCAAGATTATGGTATTTTTGTTGCGTTTCGTTTGGTTTGTGGAGACTTCACGATTTCCTAAACTCGTCATTAAGGCCGGCAACGCATCTGTGTGCCTCCTGGTCGTGCAGATGTCCATGGACCTTAGTAGGCACTTGGATGCCTGCTGCCTGCTCGTTTGCCCCTTTGTAACATAAAAAAAAAACGAAATTTGCGCGGACGGAGGGGTATGAAATTTGGCGCAATTGTAGTTCATATAGAGTAAGGTGTGCTTATTTTAATATTTCTTTAATAATATGCAATATTAGTAAATTAAATAATTAAAATAAAACCACACGCACACCTATGCCACATGATTTACACCATTTACACACACATGTATTGGTTGATGTCAAAGCGTGATCGCGACAACCGTATGTTATATTAATTGTCAAATTTCATTTTTTTGTGAATAGAACAATATAAGTCGTAGGACGCAAAAAGGATTATATTAAAATTGGCGATTTAGGAGCGAATTAGTTAACGCTTTTACTATTATATTTCAAAGATATAAAGAGATATTCTAAATATATTTAAAGTGACAAACAAGCAAAGAGCTTTCCAGCAAATTATATAAGCAGCCGTCTTGGTCCCCTTTGCTAATGTACTAAGTTTAACAGTGTATTTATGGTTCCGTAGTCCGTTTTGTTTCGTACAAAGAGCCCTTATAGTTTCGCTCTGTCCATCCATCCGTTCGTCTGTCCGTCTGCAAGATGGTCCCTCCCATAGGATTTCCAAACAAGACACAGAGACTTGAAATTATACATACATAGGACACGCTAAAAAAATAACGAGGAAAATTATTTCGAGCGCAATCGGGTAACAGCATATAAGACTGACTTGTGAACGTCAATTTTTACATTAATTAACATTAATTGTATGAAAATTGTATACGAGATTTTCAAAGGTTCTCCACAACTTCTCGGAAAAATTACCATACAAGCGTTTGATTATTTTTGTACTTTTCCAGCCCGGCAACTCCATATACCTCCACACTTATAAATAATTCTGTGAACAAGAAATTGCTTCGGTTTTATATATTTGTGTATATTTGAACTAGGCTATAAAGGTGGTTCCAATACAAATTTGACAATATGAGTAGAAGTCTCAGGAGTGTATATATTTTGGCCGCTATGTTGATTTTGTTACCAAATCTTTACATTTAATATCTAGGGCATGGATTTTCAAAATGAATCCTACGGAAACTAGGGGTTCCGTAGAATAGTCATTAGGGTTCAGCCCAAATTATTTATCATTAGCTATCAAATAATAGCAAGGTTACAAATATTTTTCGAAATAGCGCAAAATAATTGATATGAAGATTGGGTTATGCCTAAGATATATCTACCCGTACAATTGTTGCACATAATACCAAACTATCACATTAAAACATTAAGTTAAGAAAAATGTTCTTCAATTATAAGAAACTTTTCTTCAAAAATTTGTTCTTATATAAATTTCAGTGTTGATTTAAAATAATTTGAAAAGGGTTCCCTAAAATAAAAGGTATTTGATTTGTGCCCCGTTATCTTTAGAGTCTAGGAACTCCTGATTTAGGCATAACTAGCTCGTGAATGTTCAATTTATGTTTGTGACGTCTAAAGAAAATTGAAAGGTAATAAATTTGATTCGCCATTTCCCGCACGTTTGATTTGTGTGATTGAGAATTTCTCCTGAATGTCAATTTAATTATATATACGTGTGATGTCTGGGTAATTTATTTCTTTCTTTTCACGATTACTTGTATTGAATATATGAGTCATACACGATTTTTATTACATAGCCCCTGAACAGCCACACTTACGGTATTTTATAAAAGCTGAAAGTTTGTTAGAACATGTTCTCTGACCAAGTAAGAACAAGGGCTCATTATGAAGTTTGAGTGATCGTGGTTTTGAAAGATATCCACTACTAGAGGTGTGAAAATGTCAATTCACATTTTTCATCATGCGCTCAATACAGGTAAGAACAAAGGCTCATTATGAAGTTTGAGTGATGGCGGCTTTGAAAGATATCCAGTAATAGAGGTGTGAAAAATATCAATTCAAATTTTTCATAATGCTCTCAATACAGGTAAGAACAATGGCTCATTATAGGGTTTGAGTGATCGTGACTTTCAAAAGTATCCAGCACCAGAAGTTTTGGGATAGAAGTCGGGCTATATTAAGTGCGAATCAAAAAATTCATTTGCTAATAGTCTGCGTACGGATGTGGCGGAATGGCGGCGGTGGCGAACGGCGAATGTTTTAGACTAAATCTATACTTCAATACTAATATATAAAGCTTGTTTACTTGAACGCTCTAATCTCAGGAACTAGTGGTCCGATTTTTAAAATGATTTCAGTGTTAGATAGTCCATTTATTGCGGAAAGCTATAAGCATAAGCACAAGCAACAACTAGTTACTTATATAAAGATTCTGTCTAATATTGTTGGTTGAAGCTATTTATAAGAGTAAACTATTCCCCATCGTGAATTAAGAACTCAATTTCAAACGGTGGCAAAGAATTTCGCTCACTGACAAGTTTAACCCTAATTACGGAGGAACTTTTGTAGGACAGCGACCAAGTTTTATTGCGCTTGAAACCGGAGTCGACGTAACTGTAATTTCAAATGCATTTTGCATTTACAAACTTACTCACCCCTTTTCACATCAACACATTTCTTTTGCTTGCTTCTTTCAGTTGCTAAATTTTGTAAGTGGAAAATGTGTGGTGATTGAAGAATGAAAGTAACATTTTAAGTAACGAGCAGGCAGCTAAGCGCCTATTGATGCCCATGGACATCTGCACGACCAGGAGGCAAGCAGATGCGTTGCCGGCCTATATGACGAGTTTAGGCCAGCGGGAAGTCTTACAAGCCGAACGAAAGGCGACGACTATACCATTCACGCCGATCTTATGTATGCAAGAGGATATGGTACCCGGACGCACCGGCCCAATTCGGCGCTACGTCTAATTAGAAAGACAGGAGTAAGTTAAAGGGATGGAGTAGGGTAGGTAGATGGGGAGGAGACAAATGATGCTGATACTACTGTCACGGGTGGTATAGAGGGAGTGACAATAGCAGCTAGGGTGCTCCGGGGTCGCGTACCCGTAGTAGATCTGATTAGTTATAGAACATATAAAGGAAGATCCACCCCCTGGGAGAAAACATTTATTTGACTTATCACACTATATACTAATAACATCATAACTTATTTAACATTTACCAATATTTACTTATACTAGACAATTAATAATATATAGTGCGATGCCCGAAAAGGGTATGACTTCTCAGCGAAGTTTGGAAGCGAGTGCACAACTATGTACCCAGTTCCAGTGCTGATTTTCAGAAATCACCTGATTTTATTGTACACGCATGACAGTGAACAATATAATGTAGTGTCACAGATTTTTTTTTTATAGTATAGGGCAAGGGGGCTGCAGGTCCACTTGATTGTTATACAATAAATATTTTGTTCACAGAAACGCATTCTAGTTTATTTTTACTCAAAAGTCATGAAAATATGTGTTACATACATATATCTAAAAATATTCTAGCGTACGATATATTTCTCATAGATTTTGATCTAAGAACGACTGCTCTTTTCTCGCAAATATCACTATCCTTTTATCATCAAAAATACATTATCTTTCCGTCGTGAGTAGAAAATAATGACTCAGGGCGTGAAAAGTGTCAGTGTCTTTTTTTAGGGTTCCGTAATACTGCAAGGAACCGTTATAATTTCGTTCTGTCCGTCCGGCCATCCGTCCGTCTGTTTGCCCGTAAGGTTGTCCGCTCCCAGCAGCAGTATCAGCAGCAGCAGTAGCAGCAGTCTTCTTTTTTTGTGAGCGAGTAGTCACAAGAGTGCATTTAATGTCAAACCTTATGTCACAATATTTGAAAAGAATTTATTACTGGGTGAGCACAATGGATTACCGATATTAAACTAGATTTGCGGCGCTATGCCCCCATTATCCTTTTCCCATAATGTAGTAAAATACATTAACCCATACTAACGATAGTTTATGGGCTCAAAGTGCTATAATTCATGCCTGTTTCAATAGATAATAATATTGTCATATATACCTATATCAATATATGTAGCAGGAGAGTTTGTTTGTTTGCTTGATCGCGCTAATCTAGGGAACTACTGCTCCGATTTGAAAAATTCTTACAGTGTTACATCGCTCATTCATC
This sequence comes from Charaxes varanes, assembly GCA_024363005.1. NCBI lineage: Eukaryota > Metazoa > Arthropoda > Insecta > Lepidoptera > Nymphalidae > Charaxes > Charaxes varanes. Next base: position 13,739,694 of record JANCMC010043217.1, on the reverse strand, counting down.
GAGGTTAGGCACTATATCAATACGCAAAAATGTAATCTATTTTTTTTACCTAATTTTATGCGGACAAAGTCGCGTGCGCAGCTAGTTAATTATATTATTGTATTCTTTGAGACGTCTTCGTGTTAGGTACGGTGAATTTTGTATAATATATATAATATATATATATATATTATACAAAATTCACCGGATTGGTCAGTCAGTGAGTGACAAATTAGGAAACTTTGACTAGTAATAGTTCTTAAAGTACTGGGTCAAATTGAATGATATTTGAAATATAACGTGTTTATACAATGCTTGCTTGGTTACTGAAAATTCAGGCTTCTAGTTTTATCCGCAACGAAGTTATAGGGTGTCGAAAATGGCCTCAACTGCTTCGAGAAAGGTCTGGTAAGGCCGTGCCGCTTTTTTTTGCTTGACTTGTCTCTGCCGCGCCCCCTGAAAATTGATCAGGGCAAAAATGTGGTTTACGATTCTTTACGTAGGAGTCATTTATATTATACTAACTTATCTACGTTAAAGTTTCTGTTATAGGTATGGAGTTTTATTCCATTTTTTTACCCGGAAAAAAAAATTTGTTATCAAAATGATGGTTCTTTCAATGAATAAACTATAATTTTCTATAATTAACGAAGTGATTACGGTTCGAATGTTGTTTGTCACGTAGCCAACCAGTTATTATGCCCCTTGATTTTATATAATACTAGCTTAGACCCGCAACTTCGTCCACGTTGGTTTCTTCGACTTTCGTACATACTTTCAAACCCTATTTCACCAAATCACATTTATGCGACAAAAAGTAGACAATGTTCATCCCCAAAATCATCAATCAATCATTGGTTCAGCGGTTTGGGTGTAAAAACGTAACACACAGATACTTTATTTAGACAAAGTCCCGGGAAACAGCTAGTTGGTATATATGCGCTATAAACAAATGTAACAAGACCCGCCGAGTATTGAAATGCTGAAATGGTTACTAGGTTACGGTTTGAAGAAGCACGAATCGAGTCACGAAATGCTGCAGGAACAAATGTGGTACTAACATACAAGCTCTGGCATGATATTAACGTCCATAACTGACGTCACACAAGTTTTACGATTTTTGAACTCCTCCCCTTTCATTGTCACTGGTTATCGTTTTCGATACCCATCCCCCTTGGTGTGCCATCACTTAACCAAGAAAACTGCAGTTTCTTTTAATTATTTTGCGTAGTATGTGAATAACAGACAAAAAATGATTTTTGACGTCACAGAACTCTTGACCACCCCTGCATGTTGTCACACAGTTTCGACAACTTAGTATGTAACCTTCAAAGAACTCACTCTCAAAGTGCGGCAAATCATCGGCTCATTGTCCCTTGTTATATAAAAATACCATCATTATGGGGGAAATCAAAGATATAACACAGTGACTCACCCATAGGCGCAGTGGGCCCTGCGGGGATCGGGGGTTCGATTCCCGCCTCGAATCTGGGTGTATTATCTATATGTATTTATCTATATGTCTACAAAAAACATTTGTGTATAACAGGCGTCTGTTACCAAGACAGGCATTAAGTTGTCTACCTTAGGAACAGACGTCCTTGTGTCATACAGTCCTGTAGATATTTATATTTGTATATATTTATCTATAACAGGGGTAGGTAGGCGTAGAGTGTCCTGGTTGCCCAATATTAGGCAGGAACTTTTCCAGCTAGCAAGAAACAAGGATTCATTTAATAAGCTGACTGCGAACCTTCATTAAATAGAGAGGCATAGGAAGAAGAAGAATATAAAATACTGCGAAAACTACAAAAATGTACCCATCCACATGTCCTAATCTTGCCTTTGGCACAGGGTTCGTATTTACAGGGCAATGCACTCTGGTATCACGTGAATTCGATGTCTTCACCGCAACCAAGGCGTTTCCTGTCGCATTCAATAGGTACTGTTATGAACAACGTACCCTTTTATAGGGGGTCATTCTCCCATCGAATACCTGAGCGAGGAACAATGGCCCGAACAACCAAGTGCCAAGTGATGCTTTATTCCCGCGATACGTTCGATTAATACGGTATAAAAATTCGACGCGTGTCCCCAACCAGCGGACATCTCGTAAAATTTCCTACAACTCAGCATAGAACAATGATAGGTTCATTGTTCTGAAAGATAACTTAGTAT
>JANCMC010043217.1:13584008-13737437 GCA_024363005.1 Charaxes varanes | reverse complement strand
GCGGACATCTCGTAAAATTTCCTACAACTCAGCATAGAACAATGATAGGTTCATTGTTCTGAAAGATAACTTAGTATGAGCATTTATTTACGTGCGGAATTTTAAGGAGACGCGTCTTGAGTATGAGAGATTTATCATTATTATCCATTGTCTCTTATTGTTTATAAAAAAAACTTACATAAGGTATGCTGGCATTTTTCGTTCCTTTTTTAAAAACGTCCATGAAAGATTTGCTATCGTGCAGCTCAAAGTATTTGTTCATATTTGTCTTTGAAGACTACAAAGTTCTACAATACTTTGCGCAGCTACACAAAGTGCGCAGCTATACTACATAATCATTGAAATGATCATTCAAATGAAGCTATGTCTGCCGCCGGCATAAGCAATCTTTTACGTGCGGTATTCTGAGGAGTCGCGTTTAAATTTAAGAGATTTATAATTCTTACGGTCTATTGTCTTCTTAAAAAAATACTAATTCATAGTATTTTTTATGCAAGTTGCAAGCCTTTAGCCTTAGGCATGGAAGCGTTTTCTTTTCTTTTTAACATGTAAAGCTTGTGGTAGTGTGTGAAACAATAGGTCATTGCAGTCAGAGATAAAATGAAAAAAGCTACGCAGAATGTCCGTCAATGCGTTGCCGGCCTTTGAGAAATGTAATCTATACATAATAACGGGCAAACGGGCAGGTAACTTGAGTGCCTACCAATATTATATATAGTTCACTGTTAGTTGTTACTTTAGCAATTTTAAAGTTGTTCATACGTAATGGCACGCGACACGCATACCTAACTGTAATCTAGTTGGGCACCTTCTTGTTATGTTTACGAGCTCCGTATCTCGAGATCGCATACCAGCCCAAAGATAAACGGACAAAAAATGGCATTCAGAGTCCACGGACCAAACCGCCAAACGAGTCTTTAACCCTAGTCACGACTTTGCTCCTGGGAAACGAATATTTAAAGCGATTCGCGGAATATGAGATAATACGGTGAGAATTTTAGGCATTTTGCACGTTTTCGAATAAATGTGATGACTCGATAGCTCTGCAGTTAGTTACTGTAAGGTATGCAATAATTTCGAACGACAAAATAAATAGTAATACTGTAAAATGTCGATTTTAACGACACAAGCTGTATAAGCTATCTCTAATGGGATAAATTAAGTTTAAACCTATTATTGAAAGTTTACAACCAAGCGTATCGATAAAACCAAAGAATCGCACATCACTAGCGTCCTAAAACAAAAAAAAAATACAATACAGTTTCATAACAGTAACAATACTTACAGTTCAAAAATCATTCATACCGACCAAATAATGAATATGTTACGCACAGTTATCTCCTTTTAGCGGCTTATTTAGGATGTTCTAAGAATAAACCATCACCCAAATAATCGGACAATAGACACAGATTTTGCGCAACAAACGACCGTCTGCTTCAATGGTTTAGGTTGGAATGACCTTTAACAACATTTTCTTGACCCAAAAGCAATGACACAGAGACTATGTGAGTGAGAGTCAGTGAGAAAAAAAAGTTTGAAAGATTTTATACATCCATTTCTGTAATAAGTTTATTGTCTACCATTGAAGTTATTTAACAAACACCCTTACCGCGCATCAAATACGGAACCTTTTTAAGTAAGTTTGCCTTGACACGCTCTTGACTATTTATTTTTCAAATAGGTTTATGATCCGAGGATATTCCAAGCAAATTGCGTGGAATTGTATAACATTAAACCCTTAGTCGCACGAGAGCTTTTTTAAGGTGCGTTAAAAAAGCGTTCAAATAGAACATATGGATCCCAAGATTGTGTTCACACGGCAGCGCTTTTATAACGCAACGCTTTTTATCGAACAATGTTCTATTTTCAACGCTACTTTGTACATATACGGTATATTTTTGTATCGACGGTGCTGAAAAATCGCCCAGGGCGAGATTTAACGCAACGCTTTTTTAACTCACATGCGAATGAGGGCTTAGTTTTAGCCTTTGTTCAGACACTGCGGGAACCGCACGTTTTAATCGTGCGGTTTTACATCGCAAAATAGTGAGTGTTCAGACAGCGGCGATTATTGAGCGGTCTGTATAAAGAAGAACCGCGCGGTTCCCAGACGATCTTGAAAACGCGTGGTTCCCGCCTTGTCCGAACAAAGATTTCAATCCCCAATTGTACAGAGCAGTAGTGACTGTTGAGCTATCGGGGGTTAATCGCGCTATGTTAATATGAGGTGTATTGGCTTGTGGCATCGCATGCTTGTCACGCACGCAGGAAGCACTCGGCGACCTTCGGCACGCGCGTCACGGCCGCAGTCCTCTGATGATCATCTCATTGTTCGTTTATCATTATAGTCTAACAATTTACGTTCATAGCAATTTTACTATCTGCTTGTACTCAGCCGACTTTGGCCCTGTTTGAAAAATAAGCAGTGGCATTCCGGGAGCGCCTACAGATTCGAAAACAGAATTTGAACATATAGTGGTGTCGGTAACGGTAACAGGGTCGCCAGTTTGGTTTTTTCCGATCTCAAAAATAAGTTTTCATATATACACAGAATACATAAAGCTAATGGAAAGCGTGCGGTAACGACAATGCAAGATTCACGCTTATTGTTCACTAAAAAAAATCTAAAAAGAATAAAATCACTTCAAAAAAACTGATTGGGTATAGAAAAGGAGGTCAGCAGTAGCTAGCACTTAGGCTATGTTGATAAAAAAGATTTTGATAGAAAAAAATACAAAATACGCGTATGACGCTAAAATTGAATCTATTTTGTTACCTAATTTTACGCGAATGAAGTCCTGGGCACAGCTAGTTAATAATAATAGCTCTATTCACTTCAATAAATAATAGAGTTCTTAAAAATCTTGTATTTTATGTTATGCCGGAGCCAGACAGCTTCATTTAAATGATCATGTAGTGTGACCGGGAACTTTGTGTAGCTGTGCAACGTTTTGTAGTACTTTGTAGTCGTCAATGATAAAAATGTATAAACACTTTGAGCTATGTCTGGCTCCGGCTTTACAATAACTTTACAAGACAATATTTAAAAATGGCAAACAAATGTCACACTAATTTTCTCACGCAATTTAATGACTGCCACCTTATATTATTTAGTTCTATCTGAATAGACTATATAAGATGACAAACTCACTTAAATTACATACATTACAAGTTGTCATGAAGGATAGACGATTAGCTAAACACGTGTAGACAACAGATGATGGAGGGTTAATTAAGACACGCGACAATGTGCGACACGTGACCGAACGTGAGTACGGTTGACTCGGCATTTCGAGATGAGCAATACACCTCAATGAAAGTGTTGGGTCACACGCAACGGTATCAGATCAAATGTATTGTCAATCAACAAGTAATTGTGATTAATGACAGCCAATTATTCATTGTATGCGCTGATAAATGCTATGACCGGGAGGGTCGGTTGCTTACACGTGTAAAAGTATTTCTTTAATGCGGAAAGTTCCCACAACCCCACAAGATGCCACCAAAAATATCATCATGTAAAATGTAGCGGCAACGAGGCCATTCGGATCACAGTCTCAAAAAGTTATAAGATCTCATTTTGAACCACGCCTCTTAATCTGTACGTCATAATATCACTGACTCTAGACTTTAAGCAAAATATGTGGTTTGGACAAATTTATTTATTGTTCATTACTCTTCAGTTAAACAATAGTTGTTGTAGTAACAATACAGCCTCTTTGGGTCCTGAAAGAAAATATTTTTACCAATTTATTCTCTTGGCACGTTTATTAAATATATTTTATTATGCCTGAGCCAGACATAGCTTCATTGAAATGATCATTTCAATGATCATGTAGTGTGGCCGGGAACCTTGTGAAACTGCGCAAGGTTTTGTATTTGTAGAACTCTGTAGACTTCAAATTTCTTCAAAAATACATTACAGGTGTTTTCGCTGCTACTATTATAAATGACGAGAAAAGAGTACAGAACGTGTCGTTACACAGATTAGTTAACACAATACACTCAGTCAAGTATTGAACATAGCCACGCCACATGTTACGAACAGCTATAGTTTTTGATGATCATCAGTAAGTCAATGCCACAGATCATAGGTCAATGCCGAAATTTGGGTTTTTAAGATATCAATAACATCTAAGCCATAAGGGCTAGGCAATTGAAACTTTGCGTGTTTAATAAATTCACTACTAGCATCAGATCCCGACAATATTGTTTATCTGGTATAATCCAAACCCAAGTAACGAAACGTTTCGAGAAAAGTTCGTTTCGCATTGCTTCTTTGTGCAGATAACTGCCGTGTTCCGAGATATTAATGAAAATTTTGTGTTTGCGAAAACTAATACAAGAACCGGCAACGTACTCAAAACCTGGAACAGAAATTTAAATAAGCGTTTGATTTTATCCTTCACTGTATTCACAATTGATTTTAACTTCACAGTAGAGCATTACAAACGTGTAAATTGAAAGAAAAACCTCATTATATGACATATTTGTGTTTACAGTTATATGTTTAATAATGACAATTAATTTATTATACACAATATTATATTAAAAAGTGACTGTTATATTACAATTTAGTTGTTTGTAAAGGTCTACTGTAAAGCTGGGAATTGGTTGATACCCCCAACCAATAATTAATATTAAAGTTGGAATTAATCTCCCCTCAAAAAATAAATAAAATATAAATCCGTCCGAATACTCGAGTCTCGAATAGGCTAGCGGCGAGCGCTCTACGTAGAGTAGGAGGGAGGACACGAGATAGATATATCGTACGCACTTGCGCAAGAAAGAGATGCAGAAACATCATCACCGGTACACGAGGTACGTCTATAATGCAACTAATGAGAATCGCTGTCTAAACGTACAAAAACGCTCAAAGCCTAGCGTATCTACATTTTTACCACGTAATACCGGTTTTACCTGTACCGGGCCGCGTGCCGATAATTGGAATTCCATCGGAGGAAAAAGGACGGAGGCTTCGCCGAAGGCTGCACCGAGCACGACCGGCTATAGCTATACGTAAAGGGTACTCTGGAAAGAAAACGTTAATCTTAATTTGAATACTGGTAACACTAACGGTTCGGCGCCCGGACAACATTTTTACATGAGCACGCAGATAACTATTTCACAGGGAGCGTGTTTTTATCGTATAACAGTTGTTTAACTACATGGTAACCGGGTAACAAAAAGGGTTCCTCCGGACTATATACACATCGGACTATATATCAAGCTTTAGCTTATTTGGACTTGAATCGACACTTATATTAGTCATAACTGTATTATTTCTAATATTCTTCAAAATTTAACTTATTTCTACGTATATTATTAACTAGTGACCCGCGCCCCGGCTTTGCCCAGGTGCAATGGAGATATGCATGTACTATACATATTAACCTTTCTCATGACTCACTTTGTTTATTGGTACAAACCGCATTAACCGTTGCGTAGCTTCTTTTAAGCTACGCGTAAAAAACGGAAAGCGACTTTGTTTGATATGTACTGTTTAATGATGACTAACCAAAATTGTAGCAATTAGCAGAGTTATCTACTAACACTGACAGACTTCAGGTTTAAACCCAGACTATCCATTAGTCACATTAGGGAGTTCTTTAATAACATTTACAACCGTACGTCAAAGTTTAAACCAATCAATCTTACGTAATAGTAAGGCTGCCGCCATAGCTACAAACGCCACCAAATGATCTGGTTATGCACTCGCGTGAATTCCACCTTGTTTTAACAGGAACACAGGACTACGTGACTGGTATTGTTCAGACGTAAATTTCTGAACAGAGGCGTCTCCTTTGTACAATACAACTTTTGTTAACGGCTGCGTATTCGATGTACACTTCAGCATCGTATTATTGTTTAATGTAATCTCATACTGAGGAATGTGAATTATCGCCATAAACATATTAAGCTGTACATAACTTGCTGTATAAATTGATACTACATAAAAAAATAAATAAAAGGGAAGAAGAAATCTCTTTACGACCCACCTCTATTAAAATACAGCTATACTAACACCATAGACGTTGTTCACAGATGTTAATAAATATACAATAGCCAATCTTAATGTAATATTGGAGAGAAATTTGACTTTCTCTCCGCACGCACCATTGCGTAATAAAAACCACAAGTTTTGGTAATTATTAAAAAACGCAATATAAAATTGTTGTCGAAGTTCGAACAATCGGTCAAAATTTTGTTATTAAGCTAGGTTTACACTTAACTCTATCACTTATCTATCTCTACTTCAGCCGAAACACGCGCGAGTGAATTCGGACGAATGCGGCCAATTCAAATACAAACGTAAAAGAATGAGATCGCGTATTTGACTACTACCGACAATAACCGGTTAAATGCAATATATATATTGAATTGGTTACACCGCATAGATAGATTTCCCGCTTTTAGATAACGTTGACTCAGCTTTTAGAAAACGCGGTAGCTGGCGACCCAACTCACAATAGTGTAAGCGGGCCGCTCGGGCGTGATTCGGAGGCGTTGTACGTCTGTTTGCAGTTGTTATTGGGGCAAAGCTTCGCTTTTACCAATTAGCTGTGCTGCGGACGACAACAGCCGCTTTGTTTCCACAGAGAGGAAAAACCCGCGTGGCCGTGCGGCCAATCGTTATGGTTCCGGTATCATACGCTGCTAGAATTTTTATGTGAGCAACTCGCCTCTAATAGAGAAGGATCTTTCGTTACAAAGAAATCCAAAATATTTGCACCCGAAGTCAATATAAAAAACTATTGCTTAGTATTTTATTTTCTTACAGTTGTTATTTTTATGTATGTATTGTAAATTCTCACCTTGCTGTTGCTTTTTCTAACTTAAAATATGGGTAGTGAAATCGAATGTTTAAAATGTTACGCGTTCTAATATTACGCTTCGCACTCCTCTTATTTCGAACGAAATAAGGGAAAGGGAAAGAAGGGGGAAGGTGGGCGAAGGTGGGCGAAAGTGGGCGAAGGTGGCGAAAGTGGGCGAAATTGAGCTAAAGTAGGCTAAGTTGTAACTCCGTGCGTCGGAGCTGACACACATTTTTTTTTAAACAAAGTTATGACAAAAAGCAGTTCAACCCTAATTATATAGGAAACTTTAAGTTTAATACAATAATTGCGTTTGTTAAATACTATGCAAGCCAACGTTCGAGCAGGACAACGTCTGCCGTGTCCGCTAGTATTTATAAATGTCAAACATGAATATCAAACACTAATCAGCAAAATTAAATGTCAAAACTATCATTGTATCGTTAAAACCAAGTATCAATATACGTTTATTCTTAGAATCACTTAGCAAGTAATAAAATAAACGAATCACAACGAAACGCATCAAACTTTGTAACAAAATTGCTTTTTAATGTTAATTTATAATTGTAGTTTTATAGCCTGGGATACGACATTCATAGTTTCGATTCCTTTTTTTTTTAATGTTGCAAAGGGCAAACGAGCTGGCGGTTCACATAACGAATGTTTCATGCCGGTGTCATACATTTGAATGATCATTTCAGTGAACATGTAGGACAGATGTCCGTGTGTCATATAGTTCCTATATATTTATTTATTTTAATCCCATTAAAACAATAACGAAATGTAGAACTTAGTAATAATGATTATTATTTATATATTTGCACCGCAAAAACTTCTACAATGCCTTTAATCTTTATTACTATAATATTAACAAAAACTCTTTCTTTCTTTAATTTAACCCTATGTCTTTCTAAGAACGAGCATTGCTCTGAGGATTGGTTTCTCTATAAACAATTTATCAGCAAACATCCAGTTTCCGTCAGTGCTCGACAGTTTCTGCAATCGTTTTAAAATTAAATTTCTCCTTAGCGTGTCTACTTCAAGGAGGAATTCTCAGTATTTGCCTTCAAGACGTTATTTGTGATTTTTAATTTTAGAGAAAAATGTATCGAATAAAAAATTAAACATGATCATTATTAATCGATAGAATCAGGCGTTACTTTGCGGAAATTCATGACATGCATGTAATGCTTTTTTCCTCGATTTTCTCTCGTATTCATTTGCGGATTTAAGCAAAGTAGTTTAGTATTTCACGCATGATCATTATTGCTGCGTTCCACTAAGCGATCGCAACACTCAAAACGCTCCTTCAGCCGTTCCACTTGACGACCGCGAGCGTTGTGGTCGCGTCGAAAACGTCACTAATGACACGCTCACAAAACGCTCATGACGCCCCATGTCCAAAAGGTGGGGAGTTTTGGCGATGTCGAATGGATAATCTTAAAACTCAGAACAATATAGATCTCCATTTGACAGTTGACATATCAACACTCAAAAAGCCCCTTATCCCGTTCCACTTGAGTTTACGACCGTAACGCTTGCAATCAAGTGGAACGGAAAAAAATGCGGACGCGAGCGTCCGCCATTTTACCCGTTCCTATTCCCATTACTTTCCCATTCCTGTTCCCGAGCGTGACGCTGCCATCACTTCGTGAAACGCGGCAGAAGGCTACTAAAATATCCTGTATAAGCTGATAACCTCTTTTATTGATTGATTTCTTTATTGTACACAATAAAGAGGCAAGATACACAAAACAAACTAATACAAAATAGTCTCTTTGTGCAAGTAAGACTTACCGGGTTTGATTCATGGTCGAATAAAATTAAGACATGTCTAAAGAATTGCTCAATTTTTGGTTATAGGTTTCTGCCGTGGTTTGCAAAAATTTGCCACAGTAAAATTTATATGTTATAAGTTATTATGCGGTGAAACTAATAATTAAATCGTTTTTTTTTTCCAGTTCAAAATTGTGAATGATCATGCTGATACGGATTTGTACAGGCTTAATAGAATTTTACTTGTAAGTTGCAGATAGTCACATTTGTATAGATATGTCGATACCTCCCACGTAAATTGTTGTAACCCAAAATTCCCTATTCCCTATAGTAGAGCGTAACAAGCATGCAAATTGAAATAAAATCGTCATTGTTTAACACGTTCGTAACACGTTGGCTGGCCTGTTGGCGCAGTGGGCAGTGACCCTGCCTTCTGCTCCGGGGTCGTGGGTTCGATTCCCGCCTCGAGTCTGGGGGCAGAACTCGGTCACAGCTAAATTCACATTATTATTCATCTCACTACGCTCTTCCATTCCTCTATATTTCATTAACCCTCCCTTTGTTCTCTCAGTTGCAGTGCTTAAAGATCCAAGTAAGTAGTTTCAGGACCGCCCGCAGCTTGAAAGAACCGTAGTCCTCTGGCTTTGGATAAGCTACGCCGAAGAGATTCGTTCTTATTCTGGCCAGACCATCGCATTCGCACAAAAGGTGCATTATCGTCTCCGCTTCTTCACAGCAGACCCTGAAAGTTGCAACGTTACTTAATGCCATTCGAACCAGAGTCGCCCTAGTTCCGTAATGACCCGTAAAAACCGCCATGACATACCTCAATTGTTTCTTACTCAAACCTAAGAGGCTTTTGTAGAAACTAGATCCTAATTTCCTCACAGACCTAATTTAAAGACAGTATTGTTTGGATTTTTATATAGTTTTGTCCATTACCACTAAAAACACTTTTTACACCGATTGTACTAAGCGAACTATCTAGTTCGCTAAGTCATCATCTAATGTACGCTTTAAGCCCAATAGCGCTAAAAAGCTTTTAACAATTTAGGTATAAAGGTGTACAAAGAAGTAATACTTACTTCGTTTTAATTTAGTACTGTAATTTCGTACAAGCGGTAGACAATTTTTCTCCATAAGACGCCAGATGGTCGGCAAATGTTCCCAAGTTAACAGAGGCACAAGATGGCAGATATTACAAAAACCTAAAAAGGCCTACATTGCAAATTAACAACGTTCATTTTGTTTTTACTGCCTAGCCCTTAGGCGCAGTTAGCAGTGCTACTGTCTTACGCTATATATATATAAGATATTGAGTGTGGTCGGTACCTTATAAAGAACAAGATGTAGAACAAATCGATAAGTCAATTAGACGTTCTATCGATGTCTGCGGTTAGTGAGGGGCACAACTTATCGAGCTCTGTCTCTGTCTAATTACAGCTTGTAGGACAACTTGGTATTGGTAAAGTTATCGGTTTACCAATTTCGTATTACGCACATCACTAACTTCTACCTAGCGCCATCCCGGCCAGGGTCCCACCGCTGTCCGTCTGACACCATTCCCGGAACCCCCAAAATATTTACAATCTAACGGCTCATATCACTCGGTGACATTAATCGGGGACCCATTGTTTTACGTGCCTTCCGAAGCACGCGAGAGATAGATATTTCAAAACAAGTGTTATGCTTGGTCACCCATCTATCACCCGGCCGCGGTTACAGCTGCTTAACCGAGCGATCGGCTCAAATTAAGCTACGACCACCATTATTTGCTACTTCAATGTAAAATATAAATCAATCTCATTTAATTACGAATGCACTTAGATTTTTCAACGTCGATAAACTTTTATCTCTCATCAGAAATCAATTGTTCCTCCTTTGTGAATCGTACGACGTTTTTTTTTTAACACAGATTTCCCGAGCGATTGCACTGTCGATGGAATTATTGTTTTTACAGTATAAGACACGACAACGATACGACTGACAAACGACGAGATGTTGCCACGACGTGAGATGTTGCCACGACGAGACCATATGGCTCACACTGTCAAAAAGTTATGGGATCTCTTTTAGAGTAACGCCCCTAACTCCACACGCCCTTACTCTACACGCCGTAACTTCCTACTACACCTTAGCCAACATATGTTGCATAGCCAAATTTATTTACAGTTCATTAGATTTCAGTTGTATCTGAATATATTTATGACATGTTGGTGACGTTGTCTTTTGTATGTGTGAATTAAATTTAAATAAAAATTAATTAAACTCTCAGTTACGAGAAAGCTACGACTTACAATCGTCAGACTTGTTTAGAAATTTATGACATCACTGCCATGGCTTTGGTTACTGGGAATCGTGTCGTGGTCGTTTCGTGCCTTATAAATAAAATGTAGTACATTTGTATATTATTTAAATTGCCTGTTACCATTCGCATACATACGTAGGTAAAATGAATTGGGTTGATTGAATTCTGTTAGAAATCCAAATGGACATGGTTTCAATTGTATAAAATATCGGTTTTTAAAAAAGAAATTCTATTACTCTCTTTATATTTTTATTGTGATAACTGTGAATTCAGTTAAACGACATAGTTCTAGTAAAATATTGCACGAATCCATGTCAGAAAGCAGCAATAGTTACTTTGCCTACACCCGCAAATAAAAGGACATCTGAGCAATGCTGCCAAAATTGCAGTGAAGCTGTGGGGCGAGTTAAGATGACCGATTGCCATCTGACGTCATCCTCGGAACCCCCACGATCTCTACAACCCTACGATTAATATCACAAAGTGACATTAATCGGATCCTACTGTTTTACGTACCTTCCGAAACACGGAGGAGGTCTGATATCAAATATAAACCAGTGCTAGAATGGGTCACTCATCTATCAACCGGTCGCAACCAGAGCAACGTAACTTAGCGATCGACTCAAATGCCGACCACTGGTTAGGCCACGACCTCCTCAAATCGACCTCCTCCTGCCTGTCCATGCTTAGTTATTTACGCTGGACCGATTGAGGTTCACCCGGTCATAGTGTGTAAAAATATGAATTCTGTGGCAGTGCGACTTTATTGGAAGGAAGATCTTTTTCGCGCACGGGTGTTTTATGACTCAACGATTGCTTATGAATAAAGAGAGTGGAAGCATTTGGCGATTTACTATATTTTAGTTTGTTCAGCGATACTAAAAGAACTTCGTTCCTACCGAAAGTTTCACGACAACTCTTTGAAAAAATAAAAGTATTACTGGTGCATGAAGTGGCCGTCCATTAAAATATATTGATGAGTAAATATTTATATTCAGAGAAGCTCTGTAATAGTTCAAAAGTCACGATAACTTTCGATACTTGAGAATATTAAATAAGTATTCAAATGAATCGAAACGTCAACGTGAATGGCAGCAAACACTTTTCAACATCTAATACTAAATTTTGTATGCCATGTAGATTGAAGTAAAGACGTTGTTGTAATAAAGAAATCTTCCGTAACCTGGTGCTCTTTACAAATAGGTTTTTTATAAATATATGTTATAGTGTTAAGTAAGAATAAGCCCCTATTGGGCTGTTAAAGCGTACAAGAAAGGTTGTTTCATGTCTTCTCTTTGTCTTAGGAGAACGCTCAAAATAAAACAGGTACCAGCGAGGCATAAAAGAGGTAGCTCCGAATAAAATATGGTAGTTGCTCTATGTAAAAGGGATAACTTCTCAGCATAATTAATAGGGCCAGTTTCGCACGGGCTATCGATTAAAACGACAATTTCCCTTATTGTCGATATTGGACGATAAATTCCGGACCAATTACCAAGCTATAAGGCCATAACAAACCCCCGATTCGAGGTCACCGTTCTTACCATTTAGCTGTCAGCTCAAAGGAGCCATTCGTAATAACGCACTCGTTATGGTAAATCAACTTTCCCTGATAGATAGGGAGGCGGGAGTGTAAACGCGTATGATACCAGATAGCCATAAACGGTCACCTTATTTATGTCAAAAACAGACAACCCGGTTGTCTCTAACAAATGAAAGCGAACTAACAATGGCTCCGATTGGACGTAGAGCTTGTACGGTGGTCGGTGAACGAGTGTGAATGTACGAGTGTTTATGTGGAAGTTATAGACATGTTTTTCTTAAAGAATACTAGTTAGCAGTCTAACAGTTAGGTAGGGTTCATATCCCTATTGAGCTATTATAATAGCTTGTGCTAGGAGTGGGCCCTGCAATGCCGAGCGGATACGAGATTTCAACCAAGCGCTTTACGTTTCTAAATGTGTGTTTGCGTTTAACTTTGTCCAGTCCTTTACCCATACTTTGAGGTCGGGTCTCCTCACACTTTTGACAACATTTCTGTTATGAGTTATCGTCTCTTATAACTGGGCTCTTCCTAGATATTAGTGACTACATGACCACCAAGTCAAAGGCGGGCGGGCTCTATCCCTTCTTGTCTCCGACAAATTTCAGGTTATCTACCCTCCATGGTCCTCTCTTGGCCTTGTATATTTGCGTAAATGAAGTATATTTAGATAAGTGGCTAGGTTTAGGATTGTCTTCTGATTAGTTTTTATATCGATGGTCCCTATTAGCAATGTCGGTTCTGCAAAAAGACAACTTATCAGTAGAGCAGTTCAAAGTTAATTTTGACGATATAAAATAAATGACAAGGCTGTGGATGTTCAATTTTGCTATCATTGCAAAATTGAACATCCATAGCCTTGTAATTTATTTTATATCGTCAAAATTAACTTTGAACTGCTCTACTGAAAAGTTATCTTTATGCAGAACCGACACTGTTAATAGGGACCATCGATATGTTTACCTATGCGTGGATCTGTTTAAATCTCCGCGCTTAAACAGTCATGGATGACGCTTGATTCTATCAATTAACAAAATTTAAGAAAATAACTTTATTTAGACAATTTTAAACAGACAGGCTCCTAGCTGCTGGATTCGTAGAACCAGAGCATTGTGTAACGTTCTGGTTCTGTGAATACCTCTACGTACGAATAGACGTGATAACAGAGTATTTTTATCGATAAGTGATTAAAAAAGAAGAAGTAATAGCAAGTTTCAAGGAATCTTATTTTTCCTGCTCAGCTAACAGGACTGTCCTGTAAACAGGGTCCTCACAGACTCCCTACAATACGAAAATAAGATAACCGTATGTAGAAGCAAATTCGAAATAAGAATATTTGAGAATAATCCGCGCGTGTTCTTGTTACGAAAGGTTTTTGTGAGAATATTGCCGTTCTTGGAAAATTGTTATTTATTTTTTGCTTTGATTTCGCTATATCTTTAAGTGTTGAACGTTTTTCTTAAGAATCGATTTTCATATTAAAACCTAAAGTATGAACATTTATGGGAAAGTAAAATTTAACTTCACGATGTGAGGAGTCAAGATCCTTGCAAAATATAAGTATATAGGAAAATAATAAATATCAGATTGCATCAATCCGATATCTACCTTCTTTTCTAATGACGGCCGTGTCGAATACGTGATGAGATCGTATCCATGATCATCTCAGCATCCCAGGGTGAAGCGTTTTCATCCTGATTCATCCTTATCGGGCCATGAATTCGAGCTACATAGCGATATTTCTTATATACACCATCGTGATTCCCGATAGACTCAAATTCGTGAAAGTAACCAGGGACCCCGTCATCGATCATAGCTACATCATTGACACATTCGGGACGAATGTGGATTGAAAGGTCAGGTCCAATTTATTATCTACTTCCCAATTTGGCCAAGATTTACATTTACCTCACAAAACACATTCCACATACCGTGCCCTCATGGGTCATATAACCTACAGCCACCAGCGACCTATACCAATGCGGCGTTCATATCAGATGGCAGTCGGTCATACCCGCGTCCTTTGCAATTTAAGCGGGCCCTGGCATTAGTCCGGGATTGCGCTAGGTATGAGAAGACACTGTTTATTTGATGTGAAAAATAATTATCTCTTTCTTATTATTCTTGTGCAATCAAGTTTTACTGGGTTTACAGTTTCAATTGGAAAATGTTGGTTGAATGGTTTCATAGTTAAAAAATCTGTTTCTCTTTTGGTCTCTAGGTCTTAGGTCTTTGAATTAATTCTACATTTTCTATACGGCCCTTGGCCCAACAGTCTAGGGAGAGCTTATTACATGTGCCAAGTGGTTATATAATGAATTAATGTATTACACTAGCACTCTACTCTGTATTTGAGGGAGCGTTGTGGTTGACGTTGAGAATTTCGTATTTAGCTTTAGGTGTGAGTGCAGAAAATGTAGCTGGCGTAGCTTAGATCGTCTAACATAGATGTGTCAAACCATTGATGATGATGAATTATGACACAATTTGTTAATCTAGTAACTTTATCAGAGACAGTCCGAGAGAGTCCAAAAAAATGGTGACATGATTCATAACTTACTCGTTTATGAGTAGCGACGGCGTATCTGACGCGGCTACAAAGGATTCCCCAACGCTTATTTTCGACTCCATAAAATCCGAAGAATGTACCTCGATCCCCTGTAGGCCCAGTTTTTTTTATCAGGGATCAATACATTTGTGTTACAAAAGAATCCGTTCACGTTTACAACTTTGTAATGCATTTTTATACACGCTGTAATGGCAAAAAAATTATACAGAAATTGTTTTAACTACATTGTTCTTCCGTAATGCGTTCTTTTTAGAGAAACAAAAACAAAAAGCAATATAATAATGACGGCATTAGTGCTTATGATTGCTTTTTGTTTTTTAAGTGAGAACTTAAAAACAATAAACAAACAAAGTAATTCGTCTTTTTTTTATTCAGAGAAGAAAAAAATTTGTGAAATTGGTCCACCGATAATATTCTCCTTTTTCATAGGACTCAATGTTTTTTTTGTAATAAAACACGGGGCAAACGGGCAGTCGCTTCACCTAAGTGACTACCGACGCCCATGGACAACTGCAAGACCAGACGGCCTCGCAGATGCATTGCCGGTCTTTGAGAAATGAGTATGCTCTGCTGTTGAAGGTCCGTAAGTCGTATCAGTTCGGAAATACCGAAGCTGGCAACTGATTCTACAGATAAATTGAGCGAGGCAAAAAGTTTCTTGAAAAGTGCACAGTTGTGGACTTTAGGACATCGAGGTGATGAGGGTGGAATTTCGAATTCTGACGGGTTGTCCTGGCCTGTAACCACTTGTAGCTCATTGTCAGTTATGCCGGCACCAGACATAGCTTGATGATTTCAAGGATCCTGTAATGCCCCGACCCAGGCCCTATCATGCCAAGTTCAGAGAAATATAATGCAATACTAAAAATAACTAATATTAAAATAAATACATGTAAATATCTAGAATCAGAGGAGGTCTTAGCTTAATCAGTGGCCGGCAATTAAGCTTATCGCTAGCTAAGGACTTACTACGGCGGGGTGATAGATGGGTGACAAATTCTAACACTGGTTTTCTAATATCAGACTTACTCAGTGTTTCGGAAGGTATGGTATCCAAATTTAGATCCACTTCTTAAAATTAATGTCAATTGAAAAGTGTATCTTTTAAATTGATATATTAAGGTTTTAATCGATAAGCTTAGAATAAGGAAAGGCCTACCATAGTATATAAAAAACCTACCCAAAATATCAAGTGAGGATTGATGATTCGCTATAACAACAGCACCTCTATTTTCTCCGAGTGCTTTTTCATTTCTTAACTGCCACTTTATTTCTATCACTTTGGATACGTGATTCAGTATTCGAGCGATCAATCTGCAAAAGAAAATTCTGTCTTTATCACAATGTAGAAAAATATGGTCATACTCGTATAACGTTTTAATACACATATATTATTATCGCTGATTAGCGATAAGACCGCCTCTTGTATTTTTCTTATTCTCAAATCTGTAACCTGTATAGTTTTTCTTAGCTGTGTAGACGAAAACTTTATTCGAATCTATTCTATTCTATTTCATTCTATTCCACGCTATTCCATGCTGTTCTACACTATTCTATTCTATTCTGTTATTGCTGAATCAAAAAATATTCAATAGCCGACATTTATGAATATCTTTTGCACTAAAATATTATAAGAATCAGCAGTACCAAGTACTTCAGATATTTATAAATAAATTCAATTGGATTCTAAAGGTGTGGCTCTTTGGTTACTACTTGTTTAACTGACAAATAATGAACAGTTAATGGCCAAGCCTCATAGATTGAGTAAGGTGTAGAGTCAGTAATTTAATTAGAGGTAGCGCCAAGCTTGCAGTCCTTTTGGTCTGCAGCCGAATTGGACCGGCGCTTGCGCTACCAGTACCTCTTTCTCACATATGATCGGTTGAAGTGGCCGCAATGTAGTCACGTCAAGTGATTGTATTGTTGTCGCGTTTTAGTTGGTTTGTGAGAATTCCCGGTTGCCTAAACCCCTCTTTGAAGGCCGATAACGCATCTGCGCGCTTTCTGGTGGTGCAGATATCTATGGGCGTCGGTAGTAACTTGGTGAACCGCTTGCCTGTTTGCCCGTTGTTACATTTTAAAAAAATAATATAACGATGTGTAGAGCTGTTGAGTTAGAGGCGTGGCTCTAAAAGAAATCTGTTTTACACTGCGAGCAATATTTTTGGTGGGATAAAATGTACATTTTTTTTCACATATATTTCTAAATATACTCATTTTTCTGATGAGAAGTATATTTGGAAAACCTGATCTTTCTTGTGATTTACGTTTTAATATTTTTTACATTGTATACATAATGTGCGTGTCTCGTTACACACTTTATCAATTATCATAATTTTATCAGGTCTTATCTGTTAACCATTGTGTTAATTGTCAAAGTGCCGTTTCTAATCAAATAGTAATTAAATTCAGGTTACTAATTAAATTAATTTTAAGAAGCCTTGGGAATTACGGACCAGTACTATAACAATGGCCGCAGTTCGGACAGATATATATATATATAAGAAACAATAATTTATAAGAACTTAAATAACAAAATATATAAAACTAAACCCTATGTAAAAGTAACGGTACAACTTTTTAAAAATAATGTAAACTAAATTAAAAATAACAACAGAAGGGTTTCGTATCTGATACGCTATAAACGTATTTATGTTCAAAATAATTTTTGTAATGGGTTTTTAGCATATTCTATCAACAAGGAAAATTTCAAATCTCTACGTCTAATAGTTTGGAAATGCTAGAGGAGGGACCTCCTTACGGGCAAACAGACGGACAAAGCGAAATTATAAGGCTTCCTTGTAGAACTACGGAACCCAAATAAGTATCATTAAAAAGAGACAGAGAACATAAATATAAATAAAAAATAAATATATACAGGACTTTATGACACACGGACGTCTGTTCCTAAAGTAGACAACTTAATGCCTGTGTTATAGGTAACAGCCGCCTGTTATACACATTAATAAATCACCACAGAATTTCTCAAAATTGGGTTTCTGGTGAAATATCTGAGGACATAAAACAAAGTTGTTTAATAGCTTTAGAATGAATGCTCACACTGGTATATATTACTGAAAGTATATTTAAATGAAATGAAATACTTATGATGTTGAAAAGAATATACAAAATTAAGGAAAACGTAATAGCTTGCAGCAAGCGTGTTTAGATTGCTGAAATTGTAATTAAGATAAACTACAAAAATATATGTTACGTTGCAATAGATATATATATATATAGTTCGTATTTGAAAACTTAAAAAGATTCCTTTACAAAACCATTGTTATATTTGACAATTAACATACATTCATCTGATCGTCATGACTACGCTTTGACACCACCAAAGAGTAAAATGTATGTACGTGTGTATGAACTGTTTGGCATTGGTGTGCGTGAGGTCTTAACTTAATATATAATACATATTTTATAAAACAGTTAGCATTCATACCGAAAGTTTAGCGTCACGTGATAATATATTATAGATAATAGAAAATTCTTATTTTCATTTGAATACAGAATGGAAAATGTAAGAAGCAAATTGTCGTCACGTAAATAAATTATTTTACTCAAGCTGACGCGGTTGTTTTTCGTGGTTATTCAGTAACCGCAAGCGGAGTTAATTCGCGGGAGTCTAGAGGAAGTGATTAGGGGGTGTGGTGGGGAAAGGTTCGTTGCCCTTTAGTAAAACCATCAAGAATATTCATAGCCGTATTATCTAGAGAGCGCTTCGCTGTTACGTTATAATGTGTACCTGATAAACGATCATTTTAGCCGGAGAATGTTGAGTTGTACTGCTGTTATTCCATGTTTTAGTCTTTATATCTTTACATAGTATAAAATAGGTCGCTTCTAGTTCTTGTAAACTTGCCTCTTTTACACTAGGCATAGGGATTTTGATATGGTTTTCACCAAAATACAAAGTAATCCAAAAATATGCCTGGGAGTCGCACTCTAGTAAGACTATACAAAATTCATTCAAGATTTACTTGTGTCGTTTAATATGTAAAACACGCATATATTCCCATAATATTCCACTACTCCTCGAAATCTACCTTCTCTGCCTTACTGGTGTGAACAACATCGTGTGATACCAGTTGCGTTATTTATTTCTAAACTTATACGATGTAGGCACATTCTAGGAAAGGACATATGTCAAATACTAGTAACTTATTTTTTATGCCCTCTAGTTATTCAATTGTCTATGGTCTATTATAACCACGTAATCATATGTCAAGTTATCCCCAGTCATATAAAAAATTAACCTAATTCCTTTTCTGATATCTCACATTTTTGCAAAATTTTACGACAATTGGCTGGCTACTTAAAGCATAAGCCTTCATTGTCGCTGAGAAGTGCTTATACGACGTTGATTTTATAAAACTATCAATTTTCTATACTTGTAATTCGAGATATAACTTCTCACCAAGTTTCATGATTTCACCAGATGCTAGGTCAACAGGAAGATAGATTTTCGAATGTACTGGAAAATGCAACATAAATGGCCATATTTTTTGATTGAGTATACTTAGAGGGTTGATTTTTTTCACAACTTCAAGAGACCCCCGATCTAAGTATTTGATATTAATTCCAACTTTATAACTCTACGCGTTGCTAAGAAAAAGGTTCTTGACAGACAGTTACATGATCAACGAAGTGATACCATAAGGGTTCCTTTTGAGCTATAAAACCCTAAAAAAAAAGGATAGCCAGCATCTTACATTTGTTTGAAGATATTACCCATAGTATGGTCATATTTTCGATGATATAAAACGAACTGTTTTTGTATAGGTCCAATACAAAACAACAGTTAATTTCCAGAATATAATAAAGGTTATAGTATCCCACGCATCTATTTTCACAGCGAGCGTTTGAGAAACAATTAGGCTTCCTATTGTAGTGGGTACGGCGGGCAGTACCAAAGTTGATTAGTAATCGCGGCCCCTGCTCCCGCGCACAATGCTTCAATAAAAACCTCTTCCAATCCACATGTAATTCTGTTTGATTATGATTATACGGTGTCTATTAAGGCAATTATGAGCCAAGAGGTACGGACATGTATTGTGTTATTGGTATTTTTGCCGACGCTCGATGAGGCGTGGGAAAGTTTTGATTCTACAGAGAGACGAGATGGGAGACGAATTTTTTAGCATACCGTGGATTGATCGTGTGGATTTCCGGTCCGACGCGTTTCTTCTTTTTTATATCTTTGACGACATTGTACTTGTTTTGTGCCAGTGCTGCCAGTATTCCTCGCGAAAAAGGAGGTGGCCGGGTGATGGATGGGTAGCCCATTTTTACACTAGTTTTCAAATATCCGACCTCCTCCGTGTTCCTCCGTGTGTCGGATATTTGAAAAACCAGTATTGAATCACCCATCGATTACCAGGCCGCGGTAAGAACTGCTTAAACTAGCGATCGGCTTAAATGCCGGTCACTAATTAAACTACTACCTCCTCATACAATCTCTATCCCAATCGAACTTTTTAAATGTTATCTCTATATATTTATTAACGGCGATGTCACGCGTGAAATGTACGGCGCAAGCGTACGTGAACTGGTTAGCGGATAGTTATACGTGGCGAGACTCGAAAAAGGATTTAATGGGGACCATCAATCGCGTTTATCCATTTATGTATTACTGTAAAATCTTTATAGTGATCATAAATATTGAGCGCTCAAAGAGTGCATTATTTCGAAGTCCTTACGATTCAGCGGCAGAAGGAACGAATCGAAAGTCGTAATGCGCTTGGTTTAAAAAATTAGTTTGTTTTATCCTTTAACCTAACTTTGTTATATATAATAAGGAAAGAACGAGCACGCGTTCACCAAAGTGGACATCTGCATCACCAGGAGGCTCGCAGATGCATTGACGACCTTAAAATACGGGTTTAAGCCACCGGGAACTTTCACAAACCATAGGGACCGTAATGACAATACCGTCCCCTCACGTGACAGCATTGCCGCCACTTCACGCCGATCATCACTATGAAGTATAAAATGAAGTCGCTACCTAGTATGGTACGGGCAGATCTTTCGAACTACACACCAGATTTTAATGCGGTTTCAACCAATCAACAGAGCGACTCAAGGAGAATATTTATATGTATAATACATTGATGTTATAGACGATTAAAGCCGAGAATTTCAATGATTTGTAACGAGATTTCGTAAAAGATGTATTTTTGTACGCTTACGTCGCGTGCGCTGGCTAAACGTTCCCATTAAGAAAAATGAAAACCGTCAAAATTTAACAAAATCACTGAAAACACGCGGTGGTGGCTAGGCATTTTGAATATTTGCAAAACACAAGCACTTGCAGCCATTGCAAATTCCTTGAAGATGGAATTCTTACTTTAAATACAGGAATACCTTTGCAAACTTAGTCTGCAGAAGGAATTCCACCCATTTCCTTTTCACCAAGCTATTGAATGGCGTCGAACTCTTGTTTCTGTCTTATTGGAACAGGTGGAAATCATTGGCTCATTCGCATTCCATTTATTGTTTGATTTCGTATTGGTATGCTCATTTCGGTATTATTTATTTTCCTTGTATTTTAAGCGTATGTTATTCGATATCTTTGCTGTTTATGAATGGAATTGAGGATTTAGGTTAAATAAATTTTACTTCAGCTCAAGTCTCATTTGAACAGGAATAAGATAGACAGAAAAAAAATGCTAATACTATGTGAATTAAATAATATATTATATTTATCTCTATATTTATTTATATATTAAGTACGTGAAGACTTGTGGTACCATTTTACGAAAATTGCGCCGACGGAGGAGTATGCCATTTGGCATAGTTGTAGTTTGTATAGAGGAAGGTGTGCGAATACTAATATCTTTTTATAATATGCAATATTATAAAAAATATTGCAATATATGAGCCTGTAGTTTTATTTTAATAATTAATAAATAATAATAAATAAATATATACAGGACTATATGACACACGGGCGCCTGTTCCTAAGATAGACAACTTAATGTCTGTGTTATAGGTAACAGATGCCTGTTATACACAAATATATATATTTTTATAAATATATAAATACTTACATATAGATTGACACCCAGACTCGAGGTGGGAATAGAAGCCACGAACCCCGGAGCGGAAGGCAGGGTCACTGCCCACTACGCCAAAGGGCCAGTCAAAATTAAATATAGTAATATAGCATATTATAAAAAAATATTAGCATTCGCACACTCTACTCTATATAAACTAAAGCTGTGCTCGCGACTTCATCTGCGTAAAATTAGTTTTAAATAAAAGATTCAAATTTAGCGTGACGATACATAGCCTTCCTCGATAAATGGGCTATCTAACACTGAAAGAATTTTTTAAATCGGATCAGTAGTTCCTGAGAATAGCGTGTTCAAGCAAACAAACAGACTCTTCAGCTTTATATATTAGCATAGATAATGTCTGCTGTATTTTTCACTTCTTAACTTTCGTTTTTAGATACATTGCCAGTTTTAAGAAATTACTATGGTTTTTCTGTTTTTTTATTGTCATTGTCATTTTTGATTGTTATTCAGTTAGACGTTCTTAGCGTATAATAATTCAATTCTGTACAACGTAAAATACAACCACTTTGCCAAGTTACCTCTGTTAATAAGGGAAGGTCAAATTGTACATAAAAAACGTTTTTGTATGTAATTAGTACGAGGGACGTCCACTGTTTGTTATTGCATGGTTTGGATAAGGCCTGGGATAACATTTTCAACACAATGTCATATAACATAGACCCTTTTTAAGATAAGGTGCTCGGTGATTTTTCACGTAACGAACACCTGTGCACTCGTTATACGCTACAAATTTTATTACTCCGTGTTAGTTTTCTTTCACACGTGCCATGTTTAATATATTATATAAGCTTGAACTTTCTGTGCCTGTAAATTCTATATCATGTTAGGTTTACATTTCTTCATCTCTTCTCAGTCGATGTACACTTGTGTTTGCAAGGAATCCTGTCCATTTATAGCATGATAGAACATGTGTTTAATGAATTGTTACGTATTAATCACAATGGATCTTTTTCATATTCGCTCTAAAATGCAAAAACAATCCGGATATTAAATTAATTGTAAAATCTGTAGTAACTAGTGGCTGATAAATGTTTGTCTTCAAATAATCATTCAATGTTCTTGTAATAAAATAAGTTTGAGTTATTATGTCTATGTTTTTACACTTCGTCAAGAACATGTGAACTTATTTATTTTCTATTCAGTGTAAAGACTAATCTGTTATTTTCGTTTTGTAACTCGTATAATGTAGACCCTTTGGAGGATGAGGTACTCAGTGATTTTTCACGTAACAAACACCTGTGTCCTCATTACTCCCTGTAAATTGTATTCGCATTGTTAGCTTCCCTTTTTTCCTTATTTTCAGTATTAACAGGACCGTAATCTACCGTGGAATTAAGAGTGTAAATATGAGTGACTTTAAAATAAATGTTGTAATATTTCAATTGTCATTGTATGTAATGTCTTCAGATATAATGTTTATCCCAGGAACTATTTTCCTATGCTTAGAAAAGGGTTTCCTGGCTTTCGTTTTTAACCTAACGAATGACTTGCTTGATTTTTATGTGATTTTCTTCCACCATCAATATTGTTGTGGAACCACCTGCCACCTTTATTGTTTCCGAAGTAATGACATCTACAAAAACTTGAAGTAGTACCAGAGCCACATGGAAGTTAGACCCTTGTTATAGAAAAGAAAATCGAGATAATTTCTAATAACGTATTTATTTTAGTCGAACTTTTTTTTCTTAACAATAATGTGATGGAATGATACGCACCAACGTAGTATTAAAATTTTAATAAAAGGTACTGTACCCCTTACAGCACAATATGGTTGCAAAATTCTGCGACGATCAGTTGGTTAGTTGAGTTATGAAGGTGTATCAGAGAAATAATTTCGGATTCGAAATAAAAATAACTTGGGATGAAGCAAATTCAATTAAAGATCACACAATTTCAAAAAGTTAATTAAATTGTTAGTGAAGCGAGTCACACTGTCCCAACAACCTGAGCAGTTTTTTTGCAAGTCATGCTCTATGTCAAGTCATGCTCTAAAGCGGACCCTAACAGGGTCCGCTTTTATTAACGTAGCTTAGACCGTGATAACGATAGGTAGAAGCAGGTATTTATAGATTTATATTTTATACTAATATGGCGTAGATCTTAAAAATTACTCAAATATTTGACACATTCAGTATTTCTACAGCAAAACTAACAATATTCGCTTTTGTCACGAGTAACAAGGCACCAGGTGTCTTTTACGAGAAAAATCCTAACACACGCCATTTTCGTATTGTCTGCACCAACATTTAGATTTATTTTATATTTTGTTGCTTGTTAGCTTTTTATTATATTTTTAGGGATTTGTGCGTCCATGTAACGACGGAGCCAGATATAGCTTCATCTGGATGATCATTGCAATGATCATGTAGTGTGGCCGGAACCTTTGTGTACTGCACAAAGTTTTGTAGAACTTTGTAGACTTCGAGGACAAAAATCTACAAACATTTTGAGCTATGTCTTTCTCCGGTATTATGAGAGTATTTGTCAAGATATAGACACCCTTATTCCAATTTTTAAATAAAAGTGACGGTCAATATGTACATATTTTAATTTTTAATGGATTCACGTTTGCCTCTATGAACAGTAAAACCAGGTGGTATTGCTCAAAAAAGAAAGTTGGATGTAGGGCCAAACTGATCGTGTCTCCCGAAGGAAGATTCATTGATATGGTGGGACACTACGGTCACCCACCTCCGAACCTCTATCGAACTGCTGATGGCAAAGTCTATAGAGTCTAATAGAAACATTTTATGTACCAGAGTGACAAAAGCGTATACTAAAATATATCAGATTGTTTAATATTTTGGAAATATAAATGAATTAAATACAATTAATCACATGGCATAGAATAAAAATCAGAGCGCATAACGTAACATCTTGCCAAAAAAATTGTTGTCGCTAACGTAAAATCCAATAACGCTCAAGTACAGCTGTTTGTTTTGCAAGATGTTACGTCAAAAAGACTCCATTGTTATGGAGTGTTCAGAGTGTTTTCGCGTTTATATTTAAATGGATTTATAAACAATGCAAAAGTAACCAGGTAAAAGTTTGTTTTTCCCTGAAATACTTATATTATAGGTTTAGCTGACTGCAAGGCGAAATATAACTTATTTCTGGAAAATAGTTACCTAGCCTATTTTATATTTGTAAAATCGGAAAATAAATACTCTCATTTTCATTATATATGTACCTTATATTTTTCTCCAAGACTAAAATCTATAAAGTTCTTAATAACCCTTTATACTTAGTATTGACCCTTTATACAGGATTATCAATAGTCTTTGAATTTAGCAATTCTTATGTAATTCTACTACTACTCGTTACTCCTTCAAGAAAATGGTATGTCTTTAGGAATTCTGTATATATGATCAATAGCTTCAAATTACAGGTAATATTTCGTGCATTGCAATACATCAATTGTTGCTGTTCCAGTTGTTGCAAATATAGGATTTTTTTCACCCTAATTTCAGATATGCAAATATTATTACACTTTATAGTCCATATGATTTCCCATATCATGTTATATTTTATAGACGCTGTGGAAATCACCGAAAGTCCGCGTGGAACGGGATTTGTCCTCATTTATAGAGGTTACACATACTCACACATGCATATGAACAACAAGACCAGGTGGTACTGCAATAAACGGATGTCGGGATGCAAGGCACGTTTGATAACGACACCAGAGGGAATATTGGTACAAGCGATCGGAGAACATGACCACAACCCGCCTCAGCTTTTCAGAACTGTTGATGGGAGAGTAATACGTCTTAAGTGATTTGTCTCACAGTTTATGCATATTTTAATACAGTGAATTGTTGACCTTAATGTGCTGAAGACGGACATCTTTCATGTGACGTTTTTGTAATATCGATGTCAATTTGGGTCCTGTGGTTAGGTAATTTTTAATCTATGATTACTAGTTCAAAAGTCAGGTCCGTGTAAATAGTATAAATAAAGAGTTGTATTTTAATTTTTATCTGATATTTTATTCCACCAACTTGTAGAAGAAGAATATGTAGGAAATTTGTTTATTGTATTGCAGTTTCAGGATGTTTTGAATTTTTTGATGCATTGTATCCAAATGCTGCAACATTTTTGACGCCTCCTGCCTAAAATAGTATAAATGCCACAATGTTATTTTTACGTTAAAATCCTTTGCAGATGTTTTGGAATTCATACCGACAAATCGCGGTAAAGGCAGCACTCTGATATTTCAAGGCTATTCCTACTATCATATGAACAGTAAAACTAGATGGTACTGTTCGAAGAAGGCAGCTGGGTGCAAAGCTCGACTGATCACTACAGCCAAAGGCCGGCTCGTGGATATCATTGAATCTGAACACAACCATCCACCTCCTAGTTTGTATCGTACTAATGATGGCAAAATTTTTAAAGTGTGAAATATTTTAGATAAGATATTATAATTGTGGGATTCTTAGCTCTCATAGTATGCTCTAATTGTAATTTATATCGTCAAAATATAGTGATCTTTCATCTCTTCTCCGCTTTTAATTTTTACATTATTTTATCAAATGTAAAGTAAATTTAATTTGTAGTTTCTTAATTCACTTTATTTGTCAAATTTGTTATTGTCCATTATTCCTCCCTATAGCTTTTCATGTTGTGATCATAATGATATTTTCAAATATGTCGTTCATGAACGATTTTAAATCAATTTTCTTTTCAGATTGCTTAGAATTTATACCAACTAATAGAGGGAAATATATGATCGTCTACAAAGGTTACACCTTTGCCAATAATTATAAGAACACGCTGTGGTACTGCTCGAAGAGAGGACATGGATGCAAAGTAAGGATGAATACGACTATAGAAGGAAAACTTATAGACGTGGATGGAAGCCATAACCATGCACCACCGCAAATTTTCAGAACGGCCGATGGTAAAATATTTAGAGTCTAAATGTTTCTGGTACCTCATTACAATTACAATATTTTATTGCACAAATCTTGTGTATATTATTTATTAAACATCATTGTCCACTTGTACCTTTCACGAAAACACGTAAGTATTTATCAATTTTCGTCCTACTAAGTAGCTCTGTTAAATTTGAAATTCTGAAATTAAGTTGAAATGATTCAGGGAATTATTGAAACACCATATATAACGACTAGGAAATAGATTTTTTTCAATGCAAATATTTCCTGAAAGGATAGCAACAAAAGATAGCATTAGCATCTTTCGTAATTAATGCTAACAGTAATTTATTTATCGATATAAATTGAATCAAACCGAATAACTTAAATTAATCCACCACTATCAATGAACTTGGTAGTAAAAAAAACATTTTCTCCTTTACAATATGACAGAAAAATTATATAAAACATTTTTATAACAATTATATATATCTATTACTTGCAATAAATATTTTTATGTAATAATTACATACGAACTCTGCATTAAACATTACAAATGTTTGTATAAAACATGATAATATCGTAATCAAACTTCCAACTATTTCAGATACTGACAGTTCAAATACCTCAACTCACAAAACGCTACCTCGGTCGTTAATGGCGGTCCATCACCTAACAAAAATCCCACGCTGTGAATCTAATAAATTAAAGAAAAAACGTTGCACCGGTTGTTACAGAGCCATGGTGGAAGCCGGTTGTTCGGCGGCAGAAGCTCGGCAAAGAGCGAAAAAAACAGCTACGCAATGCATGAGTTGCAACAAGGCTCTTTGTCTTGATTGTTATAATAACACTCATTGAAAATCTTCCATTGTTTATAAAGATATATATAAGACTACTTTATATACGAGTATTATTAATTTTTATTTACTAAGTCAATAATAAAGTAGTTGACAGTACCTTTAAAACTATGTGTACATAAGGTGTATAAATGATACCATCAATTTCATCTACTTCTGATATAATAAAATCTTGTATAGATAGCGAAAATATCTCCTTATTTATAAAGTTAAATAATATGAGTGTAATTTGTTTAAAACTAACTTTTATTATTTACTACTTCCTAACTTGTTTCGTCATTAGCTTTTTCCTTGGAACAAGATCCTGCCCCCAAAAGTAACATATTATGCATTCGTAAAGTATTCCTAGATAAGGTTCTTAAGCGAATAGGAACATTATTAAGGAAATAACACATTCATTTTTATTACAGATACCATAAAATACATACCAACAAATCGCGGGTACGGCCACTTGATTCTATACAGAGGTTATACTTTCTTCAATAAGTATAAGAAAACAAAATGGCTCTGCTCAAAAGGTTATGCAGGTTGCAAAGTTAAAATCTATACGACTACAGAAGGTAGTTTGGTTAGCGTTAATGGTGAACACAATCATCCACCACCACAGATATTACAGACGGTGGATGGCAAGATGATTAAGGTTTAAAAAGGGGTTTCCCTAAGGGTCTATTTTGGATCTTTTTTCTTTCCTATTTATTTCAAACTTTTAATATTCTAGTGGTAAGTTAAGATTTAATGAGTGAATGTAATGATTTTGTGTGAAATTACAATAATTAAAAGCATTTTTCAATCCAATTCAATTGATTTTTTAATATCATAAGGGTGGAGGAGGCGAGGAATAACCATTCTGTACCTTTGCATATCTCGCAGAATGCACCTGAAATTTGGCTCAGGTGTCCCAACCATTTCACTTCACCCATTTTACCTTACAAATTTGTATTAAACTAATGAAACGCATTTCAGATGTATTAGAATTTATACCCAGTAATCGGGGCAAAGGCCATCTTATTGTGTACAGAGGGTTTACTTTTGTGAACGTATACAACAACACTCGATGGCATTGCTCTAAGCGTCTGGTTGGATGTCCGGTCAAAATGAGTACTACGCAGGCTGGAGAGCTGGTGGAAGTCACCGGAGAGCACAACCACCCACCGCCGCATTTCTATCGAACTACCGACGGAAAAGTATATAAATTTTAACAAACTATCTAACTTTTGGGATTCGTCGTGATTTAATCTTTAGAGAGAATTCGGAAAAAAATTCAAAATTGCATGATGAATCATGAACTTATTTCGTGTAATAAAGAATATAAACGATAAGTTATAACAATTTTATTCTCTTTGTACCTACAAATATTCTCATCATCGTTTTTAAATTCAAATGTGATTGAATTATAGTTCATTTAAAATCCTCTTTCATGAAGTTGAAGCATTTCATGAAGTCGTGATCACAAAAACGTTCGGCGCTAATCCCACATAATCATTTATCTTTGAAGAATGAACAGGTGCAAATTTTTACCTAGACAACGGTTTGCGTTGCTCGGGCAAACTCTATGTTAACTTTTGTCTTGTGCACTATTTACAACTTTTTTTTAATGGGATACAGTTGATATTTAAGTACCATAATAAATATATTTAGACAATTATATACATATATTATCCATGAAGACAATTGTTTGAACATATTTATTATGATATTCTATTCATAGAGCAGGATTCGGATTCTGTGCTAAGTAGCAAACATTAGTGATCACGTGAACAATTCGTTAAAGTAAACAATAACTTCCAGGTCTGGAAATTATCAATTTATCAAATGGAAAGACGCTGATGATGTACAAAAATTACACGTTCTCGTACCATGGAAATAAAGGCGTGAAGAGGTACCTGTACTGTTCGAAGAGTAAGAGCGCCAAGTGCGCGGCTCGACTGAGACTGAACCAGGCGGGAGAAATCGTGATCGCTCACGATGTTCATAATCATTCACCACCTTTTTATCAGAGGACTTCTGACGGTGTTTACATCAAAATATCTTAGCCCTAGAAATAGAATAGAGATCATCGAACGTGCAAGAATACATTGATGTCTAAAGAACTGTCCTAATTGATGTTCGCATCTTCTTAAGGTATAACTACAAATACAGTTGTGCATAGGAGGAATAGGAAGAATAGGATAGGAAGCTTTGTATAGAATACCTTGGAATAGACATTATTTTAGGAGTCTATTTTTACTTATACTTATTACAGACCTACCACTTAGGGGTTATCCGTAAATTACGTCACACGTTAGGAGGGGGGAGGGGCTCACCGAAATGTGATATTAATGGGGTTAAAAATCGTGAAATTCGCGTGACGTAATTTATGGTTGACCCCTTATTAGTAATCATCTCATATTGTTTTTCTTTATAATATAAAAATGATTTACGAAATATAATTATAAATAATAATGTTGACTTTGTAATTATTGGACCCTGTTTACATTAAACACCCTGTACCGTATTTAAATGGAATAGAGATGTTCTAAGAAGTACGAGTATAGTTACATATAAAGTGTATGTTCTCTATTAATGACAATAAATTGTCTAAA
This sequence comes from Charaxes varanes, assembly GCA_024363005.1. Classification (NCBI taxonomy): domain Eukaryota; kingdom Metazoa; phylum Arthropoda; class Insecta; order Lepidoptera; family Nymphalidae; genus Charaxes; species Charaxes varanes. The sequence continues at coordinate 13,707,025 of JANCMC010043217.1, read as the reverse complement.
TTGGAGAGTTTATCTATTTTTTATTGAAGTAATAAATCTGTATGTATTTCCTTGTTTTATTTCCTTTTACTCTGGATTACTACAAAAGCAGCAGTTATGCAGGAAATAAATACTGCTTTTTGTCACATAAAAAAGAAGATGATTGGTCCTTCCTGAGCCGGATGTTGTACCAATGACTATACCTAGAATGAATATAGAAAGTAGTGCACACACGCATACACACGCACGCAAACGTACGCACACGCACACACGGACAGACACGTATGCGGACACGCACGCGCGCGCGTACACACACGCACACACACACATGAGTGTTTATTAGTCGTCACTGGTGCCATAGCCACATCCTCTGCAATTTTAGTGGACCCTGGTACTGGACCGGGATAACGCACGGACGAAGAAGATATGGTGTTATGTTTCTCAAGTAAGGTTATCGAAGACCTTAGAGAAAAACGTATACATTCAAATTAGTGTTTATTCCGATATACACTGCTAGTACTGTAGAGTTTCGTTTGCTATTCTGGTAACAGTTTAAAACGGAACGCGGTCCAGTATACTAATTTTTCTATTTTCACTTTTCAATTCTACAAAACCACAATTTTCCTTTACTGCTGCTAATTTTTTTATTCAGAACCGCTCTGTTTTTGATTGATCACGTGACCAAAGTACTGAGAGCACTGTAGTCCGAAAGCGCCAGTGCACACAGTGCAAAAATGGCGACTATATATGACGTCATATATTTCCATAGGGTACTGCGGCGGTATACTGGCAGTATATACCGGAACGAATTTATCACCAGCATGAGCACTGAGCAGTGCTCGCAATGTATATAGGAACACGCTCTCAGCGTATTCTGTACTTATTATGTAAAACAATACGTACTTTTATGTTCACTCGAGTGTCTACCGGCGCCCATGGACATCTTTACTGGCAACTAATTAATTGCTCTGCGAGCGACGCCAAAATTATTCAGCGGATAGGCGTTATCAGCGGCTTCGACCGCGTTGAATTCAGTGATTTTGTTTTATATCCTTGACGTTGATTGATATAGTAGCTGATGTAATAACACAGGTTGGATATGAATTTTGATCTCAATAAAGAAACCAAAAAACTCACAAAAAAAAAATAAAGCGACCGAGAGCAAGTTAAGACACGCCTATATAGAAAGGTTTCGTGTCAGATACACGATAAAGGTTTTTGCTAAGTAAGTTCAAAATTTGTAGTCCAATTTCGCTCGAAGTAATTTTCCTAAAGAGTTTTAAGCATGTCCTATCAACGTTGAAAATTCCACGTCTCTACGTCTAATACTTTAGAAATCCTAGATCGGGGGACCACCTTGCGAGCGGACAGAATGAATCTCTAAGGATTCCTTGTAGGACTAATGAACCCTAATAACGCGCCATCTTACTATTAGCATCCTAATAATAATGCACTCAAAAATTTGATTAATAACCATTTGTAAAAAAAATCTGTGACACACCCACGTATATTCAACCAAGAAATTGGTTTGCCACGCTAAGGTCGAATTTCGTTTGCACGTCAATTAGTTAAAAGGCTGATTTTTGCTTGTTATGCATTTACGTTAATTTCTAACAATAACGTTTAGCAAAATTTTCTTTAAGTAGGAACTGTCATCCAAAATCGTAAAGCACTTACTTGGTCGGCTATACAAAAATTTCTGTATGTTGATAAACTATACGAGTTTACAACCATACACATGATTTTTTTATATCAATACATTAAACTATAATTAAAATTGGCCTAGATGAGCAAGCTAATGTATCAGAAGGACAAATAGACCGGTTAAGTGAAAGTGTATTTAAACGAAGGTTGTTCGATGTTAGCAGACAATGCGCATTCGTTACCTATACACATACTTTTGTATTTAAATAATATGTGCTTGCTAGATCAGGTGACGTCTACAGTTCAACTGTTAACATTATGCAAACACACTGATGACAAACGTTAAATGAATTTTGCATTTACTATTTCGTTACTTATGCCAGACATAACTCAGTGTTTGTACATTTTTGTCCTTGAAGACTAAAAAGTACAAAAAACTTTGCGCAGCTACACAAAGTCCCCGGCCACACTACATGATCATTCAAATAAAGCTATGTCTGGCTCCGGCATTATAGTAAAATGTAAAAATGTGTATGTTAAGTCGTGTAAACCGTTTGGTATTAGATGTTAAAGCATCTATATCTTTAGTAATAGTAGTAGAAGAGTTTGCTTGAACACGCTAATTTCAAGAACTACTGGTCCGATTTGAAAAATTTTTTCAGTGTCATAGCCCATTTCCAAGTTTAGTAGAACTTGTAGACTTCAAGGGCAAAAATGAACAAACACCGGCATAAAGATTGTGTCGAAGCGTTATCATGGCGACGGCTGAAATATTAATTGTCAAATATTGAAATATTGTTGTACACAGATATCATGCAAATCAGAGATTACTTGCATAATTTCGACCACCAGACTATCTCTGGTTATTATTAATGTGTAACATTCCCATAACAAACATTACTGTCTTCCAGAGCGTCTATTACGAGTTAGGATATTAATTGCATACATAACATAAAATACGTATCAGAAATAATGAATTCCACAAACTTCTTATACCACAATACTGTGATCGTTAATATTCCAGTAATTGCTTCGTGTCTTACACATCAGTACGTTTTCTATGGCCAAGTTAATTACTTCTGTACTAACGATATTTGTATGTCGCGTGTTACTTTCTAATGGGTTTTCTACAGGAACGATGGAATTTTTGTGTCTCTTAATATCTATTCGTACTAAACAAATTAGTGTTATTTACATCATTATTATTTCTGTAACATATTATAAATGTGGATGCAACTCCGTTTGCTATATTTTGACGCCTAAACCGCTGAACCGATTTTAAAGAAGGATGGTTGATAGAAGAAATTTGTCATCCACACACTCAGGAAAACTCGAGAAAAAATTTCCGATTTCAGAATATTTTTACACACCTTTAAAAATAAAATAAGAAGTAGATATAATAAATCATAGAAGTTATTTCCCAAGAACTGGGTGTGTCGTCTTTTTTATGTGATCGTTTTTTCTTCTTTAAATTATATTTTTCCTCCAGGATATAAATCAACTATTTTGTAAGAATAAATACTAAAATTGCATAATTATCTCACGAACATTTTTTGCCCTTTTGCCGTGAGCTAATCACAATTATTATTATTATTTTTATTCCCTGCCCTTCAAGGAAAAAATTCTTATACTTTTATCTAATATCATTCGTCTGAATTATTGTTTTGCCTTATTAATTCTCTAGATAAGCTAATGTGGGTAAATAGCGGACGTAAAAATGATATATGGGGGCATTACGGGGCACATGTGTGCCGAGGTTTGTTCTGGGTTAACCTTTGTTACGTTGTGTTCAGGTAATGGGGCATTAGGTACCGATCATATAAATCATTATTAAGAAGATATATTTTATATTAGTTCATGAGAAGATAACAAATACCATGTCTTTATTTAAAAAAAAAAATCATCTACCCACCTACCGTCTCAATGTTCAAACATTCAGAATTTTGCCATTTGCTACAAATTGCGATGATCGATGTTTTGGAACTGATGTGATGTAAGCTCTTTTTCTCAAAAGCCGGCAACGCATCTGCGAATCTTCTGCGCCTCTGATGTCCTACCAAATTAATTTGCGCATTTTATCCACTAATATATTTTAAAATATCATGAATCCATTAACATTGATGTATATAATAATTGCAATGTAAATGAACTCCGGCTTATCTCTGTAATCACCGCAAATTAAATGTAATTCGTAACTGAATACGAGCATTAATTTAAATCTCTGATAATATGCCAGATTTTTGAAACACTTATTTATTTAAAATTCAAATTGAATCATTTTAAACGTTTATCCGGCTCAAAGGACCTGAATTGGTCCTTCGAGCCAGATTAAAATAAATATCTCTTTTTTATTTACTTATTTCTTTATGTATATGAAACTTATATATACGAATATCATATAAAGTGTTATAAAAGCCAGGGTAATCGCGAGAAATGTCTAGTATATCATAATAAGGTTCGAACTCTCTGTAACAGTTATACTCTGTGAACGATATCGAGTTAAACTGTTACGACTGTTTCTTCTTTCTAATCTACATTTCGCAATTTTCTACAATGTTTTGAATGGCCAATTTTTGATCAACTTCAAAAATTGACAGTTTTTTCAAATTTCCTACTGCATGTTGATTATTATTTTTAGGAGTAATCCTAGTTTTTTTTTTAATTTGAGAAACTTTCGTTATCTATGATTATATATGACAATTTATATTATTTACCGCGCGACGTATAATGATGGAACTTGGCAAGGAGGTAATTTAGAGTCAGTAAACATCCCCTAAGAACTGATTTTCCGTTAGGACCAGATTAAGGAGGTCTTGGTAGCAAATTTAATTTTAAGCGGACGGTGTCGAGACATCGTCTCTATGCTTGAAAACAGCTAGTTTTTTTTTTTATAAAATTAACTTTTTGCCATTGAACAGGTTTCGACCAGAGATAGATAGAGCACCAGATCAGCGAAAGACATATGTATGTATATGTTATATATGTAAGTGGACGAAACTTCCGTCCTATTGAATTGAAAAGAACTATTGAAGTATGGAGATGATAAAATAAGTAGAGACTTAATTACTATTGCTCACAGACTGAGATCTGGTCACATACCGTCAAATAAATTTAAATTTATGTTAAAAATATCGAACTCGCCAAATTGTGAATCCTGCGGTGCAATTAACGATATACATCGTTTGTTATACGAGTGTACTAGATTTCAGTCTGGGCGGAACATTTTTATGGACCTTATGGAGTTTTTTTTTTTCTTTTTTAACAGCAATTTGCACCGCAGGCTAATGCCCGTGCCATTTTAAAGTACTCTGTTCTAATTTATTGAGTTGTTGTTTCCACTCTTCATTTCTGTCGTTCTTCAAGTGCCTTATACAGACGAAAGAGCTTACGGGTTTGAACAAGACAGATATGGGCATGTTTACCCATCTTCTTGCCCATCCATTTGATTTGATTTAATTATAATATATGTCTTAACCTTTTGTTTAAATGTGTATGTTTAAATACGAGGCTGGCATATACATAAATGTATAAAAACCTCTAAATAAATAAAGAAAATTAAAACTATGGAGACTTCAAGAGATTTTTTTTAATGTTACAAGCGGGCAAACGAGCAGGCAGCAGGCACCGAAGTGCCTACCGGCGCCCATGGCCGTCTGCACGACCAGAAGGCCAGCAGTAGCGCTGCCGGCCCTTAATGACGAGTTTAGGCCACCGAGAAGTCTCACAAACCGAACGAAACGCGACAACAACACCATGGGTGGCAGATTTGCGAGGTGCTATTACACATCGTGTGCTACTGCCCCCTGATTTACGGGGCGCAACGCCCCTCACCGAGGCCAGGCACCACACGCAAACCCACATGCATGGAAGCAGTAAATATTTGTGGATCTGAGGAAATTCCTACACTTTAAAATGATTGTGCTACTAGGTTGAAAAATTTTAATCGTTCTGACCTACATTTTTAAAGGCGTTTCTTTGGTGATTATATTGAGCAATACATGTATTTACTTCATTTCAAATTGTAAGACTTTCAAATGTTTACCATGTTTTTTATTTGATCAGCCTCTAGTGTCCCACTGCTGGGTAAAAGCCTTCTCACTCTGAAACCATTCTTTCCTATCCTGGGCTACTTGGATTCACGACTTTCCCGCAAATAAATATAAAAAATAATAATATAAAATAAAATCAATTATTAAAAAGAATCTAAAAAATACCCCTAAAAGGTTTTTTGTAATTTTTTTGATTTTTTTTTCTGGACAGTCAATTTTTTTTCCTTATCTGTATTTACTAACATCTGTGAAGCATGTTTGAAAGCCGTAAGTATTTGAATCTGAATAAAATCCTGTACTAAAATATGCACGAGTGTACTACTATGTTAAAAATTTTAATTGTAAATCTGACCTACATTTTTAAGTGTTTTTTTTGTGTTTACTTCATAACAATGTAACTTTTTGTGTGTTAAAAGTGTTTTTGTGCTTAATTTTTATTCCCCATTTTAGTTACTTTATTTTATTTTTAATTTATTACTGTAGTAATAACTGAACATAAGAGATACTGTTGTTCTATAAATTTAAAAAAAAACAAGATTTTTTTAGATTTTTTCTTTATTTTACTGCGTACCTACCTATTATATACTACTATATAAATTTGTTCATTCAAAAAGTATTTTTTTTCCATACTTTATTCCTACGCGATCTTAAAAAAATATTTTTTGTGTCGTGTATACATTGTAAATGTTCTGGGTTTAAAATACTTAATTCAATACTAATAATTAACTGGTTTCCCGAAACAAAACATATATAACCTTCTTATTCAACGTTTTTAACCAAAATAGATACTTTTTTGTTGTATTGATTCTAGTTAACAGGGTTATCAGTAACAAAGGAAACGACAAAATGTTAGCAGTTGGAGCGTGCGAGCGATAAAGCCGAATTGTTACCATGAAGGGACACGCGTAACATGAAGAGCCGTAAAGGAATCGTTATCTGATCGACTCACGGCCGCTGGTGTGGACACCGCGTAACGTTTAGTCTGCACCTGACCTTATTGTTCGCTTGCCCCTTGCTATATATAAAAAAATGTAGCACATATCATGCTAGTAACAAGTAAGTATATTGCCAAATTGTCAGCGTGAAAGGACATGAGTAACGTGAAACTAAACGAATCGCTATCTGATCTACTCACGGTCGCTGATGTAGTCACAGCGTAACGTGTGGTCTGCACCTGCCCTTATTTCTTTAGCTTATATCACACTACATAAGTATTATGCCGAATTGCCAGCGTGAAAGGATACGCGTAACGTGAAGAGCCGTAAAGCAATTGTTATTTGATCTACTCACGGTGACTGACGTGGTCACCGCCTAACGTTTAGTATGCACCTGCCCTTATTTTTTAGGAAAAAATATTTTTATAAGTATTTTTTGATAAGTACAGATACCTTCTTCTTCTCATGTCGATGGTGCATCAAAGGATTATGTCCCATAACTCAGCCACACGAACAACATCATTTGAGGCACAAGCAGGCATCAGGTCCTCGCGCGTACAGACACCTTATCTTATAGTTCAAAGAGCTACCAAACTTTTATACTTTTTCATGTGTTTAAAAGAAATGCCGAATCATGGCTTATGTGTATATATATACAGATTGTATACATAGTTGGTATAAGAAAATAAATGTATTTAACAAAAATATTGATCTTTAATTTTCCCCCATTTGTATTAATTTTATATGTGTACATATTATAATGAACTCATAAATAGCTGAACCGATTTTAGTGAACATTTTTGTATGTATTTACGTTTCAGTAAACTTATGCAAAAGTTTACTCAAAAAAGGAAGGTGAAATTGGCCTGCATCGTCACTTTCAACCAGATGTTAGTATCATTATTAATATGATAGTTGTGAAAGTTACTCTGTCTGTTACGTTTTCTAAACTGCTGAACCAATTTTGATGAATTTCATTACAGGCATATAGTGGACCTTATATATGTGTGTGTGTGTGTGTATAGCAGGTGGCTGTTACCTATAATACAGGCATTAAGTTGTCTACCTTAGGAACAGATGCCCGTGTGTCATATTATAGTCCTATATATTTATTTATTATTATTTATTCTAAATCACCGTAATGAAAACTGATATTATTCGAATGATTTATTATATCTAAACCGATGGAAGAAATAATAGATGGATTTTACTTGACACAAGTTTATTAAAACAAGAGAGAGAGCTATATATATCAGAAAATACAATAATAGAGAATTGACAGAGGCGTCTATGACAAAACATAGAGATTGCATATGTATGTACGTTCATAATTTAACACACTGAAATAGCATATAATAATTTTCCTAATTATGTACGTGCTTTATGACGTTCTGAGTGGTCTAAGAACCTGATTGAAAATAGTAGATTATTGCACCGAGTGTAAAGTGACTCATTAATGCACGAGTGTTGTTATATTGTAAATTAACACGATTGCATTAAAATAACTCACTTAAGCAAGATGCATAATCCACTTTTTATTCAACTAAGTCAGCTTTTTATATATTTTTTTTTTGAGTTGAATCCACAACTACTTCCATATTTTAATCTTTTCTTGGTAAAAATGAAGTACCAATGTTTTACAATGGTATAGATTGCGCGCTTTCTTTTTTTCGGTTTCCATTTAGTTGCTTTTTATTTCCAGCCAGTATCTTTTTGATCCAATGCATATATTTTATAAAATTAGAATAGAAAATTTTATTTATATGAAACTTTATGGAACACATACGTCTGAGTTAAATTTATAAGAAACAGTGCTTTAATGAAAAACAGTGAAGTAATGAAATATCATACAACATATCATATCATACTCTTTTGGCTCTAAGGAGAAAAGGCGTCATTTGTGATCGGATATGAAGTGATTAATAATAACATTACTACGTAGTTGGAAGGAACAACATTTTAAATTTGACTTGGAGATCGGATTGGTATCGGGACTTGAAGGAACGATCGCTGGCCAGGATATTCCTGCAAAGTTAAGGGCATGCTCCTTGAGAGTGAGAGAATATGCACAAAGCATCTTTTTCTCTAACCTAGTCGAGATTTGTAAAAGTCTTTCGTAACCCAGTCGTTGTCGGTTGGATTTGCAAGAGTCTTTAATAATGTTTTACCGTAACAACTTCTAAGCTACAATTTTTCTTTAAAGAGTTAAAAATCATAACTAGAGGTGGAGGAAAAATCTTTGTGGTTTTACTGCTGAGATCGTGTTATGAAGTTGGGACACGATGGCGTCATAAAATATCACTTAACTGTGGAAAAATCTTGCTAGCTTTTACATTTATTCCACACTAGATCTTGAGAAATTTAAAGTTTCAATTAGTTCTTTAATTTTAAATTGAATGAAATATTAAGTTGAAGTTTGGAAACATAGGTGTTAAGACGCATGACTCCACCAATAGTCTATATATACTATTATCATAAAGAAAGATTTGATGGTTTGCCTGCATTTAATAGGTCACTAGGTTGTTGATGTTGTTGGTTGAAATTACTAGACCGATTACACCATTAGAATCCGATGTTATCCCTGATTATCAAGGCTGATATAAATATTTTCAAAAAAGTTAGGAAATCCATATGAAAACTTAGATAATGTTCGATAAATATCCGTACGAAGCCAGGGCGGGCCGCTAGTTGGTGTATATCCGTGAAATTAAATTGAATATAAAATATCAAATGACACGAAGACATTAACAATTCAAGCTTAAATCCCCTCTGTTGAAATGGTAACATTAATTTTAGCAGCATTTATCATGTAAAACGGATTAACCACTCAAAAACTGAGCCGCAGTTCCCATCTCATTTTTTATGCAGATTGACTTCACAAAGTTTGCAGTGTCGCTGTCTACTCTAAGTTGACACTCGCAAAGTATAGTTGTTAACCTAGAGTGGAAAAAACGCTTTAAACTTTAACAGTTTAATTGGAATTCTGTATTTAATATCTCAAATCTCAATTGAATTCCGTTACTCGACCCTCAATACCTCAATGCTAGAAGCTTAGAGTGAACACGAATTAAGGCATCATCATCATCATTTCCAGCCCTTGATAACCCACGGCTGGGCATAGGCCTCCCTTTGTGTCTGACACTCTCCCCTAACCCTTGCCAATCGCATCCAGCCACCTCCTGCCACTCTTCTCAAATCATCCGCCCATCAGGCCATGGGTCGACCCGCGGGAAGCGCCAGATAATAAAATAATCGTCAAAATCGGTTCACCCAGTCAGAAGTTTTGAGGTAAAAAGCATAAAGCAAAGAAAAAACGTGCAGTCGAATTGAGAACCTCCTTTTTTGACGTCCGCTGATAAATAAGAAAAAAGGACATCTATTTAAATCATTATATCTCATATAGAATAGTATCTCGTGTTATTATAGGTTCTTATTTAATAATCATCACTTAATCCGTTAATCTGTTGCTCAAAATGAGCGGTGCCACCGAATCGGTTTCTGCTAGAGCAAGCATTATCTCTCTCGACATCGCACGCGACGCGCGTTCGTTCACGCGCTACGATTTCGCGCCATCGTATAACCGCGAGAAGGACCCGCGTTCTTTTTTTAAAAATTTCTTAATGTTATTCAGCCTAACCGCGAGTGTAATTAAAAATAAAATCCTCTAAGTTATAGACAGAGTGTAGTGATGTGATTTTTTTTTTAAATCGACAGTGTAAGTGGCGAATTTCTTAAATGCTATCACGTCATCTTATGAGTTCACATTATATTTAAGCAGGTGTACGATAAGACGTTGTTTTTCAAGGCTAAATTAATTCTACAGTTTGCCTATTAGCATTACATTATTTTTTGTCTAATTGCGTATAAACAATATATAATTATACGCTAATTATATCCATGATTAGTTTCATGGTATAATATAGAGAATCATTTAATGGAAAAAAACTGTCTTTACTCTGTTTGTCCGTAACGAGTGATTGAATTCAAAAATAAAATTAAAAACAAAATAGTTACAGTTACAACAGTACAATAGATTCAATTTTTATGATAAAATCTTATCTATTCTAGATATGAATTAATATTGAAAAGATATTTTAATATATATAAATTACTGATCTGGCACGTATATACATATGTACGTAATGATAACGAGCTAATGTAAAACGTTTGAACTTTTTCATTTTTATATGGATTCGCCCAAGTAGTATTATAAATTAATTAAATTTTCCTTATAAGCAGGAAATAAGAAGCCATATGAACATTCATTAGTTTTAAGGTTTTAATGCATTTATAAAATTAAAACCTCAACCTTATAGCGCAGAGGAAAGAATAAGTCCTTATGTTGATTTGCTTGTGTGGATGATTTATAACATGCATTTCCTGTTTGGTGCGAATGTAATCGATGAATAAATATGATTGCATACACGGTATCGCAGTTTGAAAAAAATAAATACTTGTGGTTATACGTAATGTTTAAAATAAACCGGGCAAGTGCGAGTCAAACTCACGTTCAAAGGGTTCCGTACAATCTCGATGTTGTAATACTTTATCAAGTTATTTTCAGACTTATACTTTACATAGGATTTCTTTTAAAGTCGTCGCAAATTGTTTTTGTGGTGTAACTACAAATTTACAATTTTCGTATTTTTTCCTATACATGTGCTACAATATATAGTATATATAGCTTTTAACAAAATTTCATGATTATATGTCAATGTGATGTACCCACCCTATCGGCTTTTGCTGTATGGGAAATGTGACCTAAACGGCTAAATCTTTTTCATTACGGACACTTCGGGGGTTAATTTTTTTGAACTCAGTATTTGGTATTAATTTCATCTCAGTAGCTATACGCATTCCTGAAAAAAGGGGTCTTGACAGACAGACAGACAACCTCGATCCTATAAGGGTTCCTTTTTCCTTTGGTGGTAGGGAAACCTAAAAAATGATTAAAAGTTTACTTCTACTTATGTTTCGCATGTGATATAAGCAAAGTAGTATATAGTAACAGTTGGAAAAACTTTCACTGTCAAAATAAAAAACCCATTAACTGACTGTAGTGTGATCAATATTTATTTATTTACATGTGTATGTATATATGTAAATAGAATCATTAATATTACGCCATTGATTTAAATTATTTTTTGAACGGAACTGTTAACCAGAATACGGCCGCCATATTGTATTTTATATGTTTTATAATTGAGTGATTTGTTTCTTATTGTGATTTTAAATAATACCGATTTATAGTTAACAATCAAATAAATGGGGAAATAGTTCATTCATTCATTCAATTCGTTATTATCAAAGGACTATACGTAACCTTTGCGATATGACCCATCATATCTCATTATAGTGCGAAATAAACAAACATTAGGGTAACGTCACACTAACTGGCTACCAGTTACCATACGCCGCCAGTAGATTTACTCCAAACTGGCGTTTACCTGCGTGTACGTGGGATAAATATGGTTACCACTCAGCATAAAGCCAAAGCCGCAGCTAGCTGCAGTTATGGTTTTCAGTGGGGGGGCGTCAGTAGGCACTCAGTCGTCTGCGGCCTGCTCGTTTGCCCCTTTGTAACTTAATAAAAAACAGTATAAAGTTTTCTCTGTCGTATAAAAATGTGTGATATCAAGACACCGTGAAATAGGGCTTCAGGATAACGTTGCACTTAAAGTGAAATATTGCACTGCTTTTAAGTGAGTGCCAAGTGCTTTATTTTTAACTACATCTTACTCGCGATTTTGTCCCCGTGAAATTCAGTGATTTTGTTACTACTTTATTTTATCACTAGCTATTTCCCGCGACTTCGTTCACGTAAAATTAAACTGGTGCGAACCGTTAGACCTCCTTAATCTGGCTAAAATTTAAATTACATTCTCAGATAATGTCTACCAACTATAAACTACCTTCTTGCCAAAATTCTACTTCCCGCGTCCGTCCCGCGGTTTTTGAGATTTTGTAATAGATGTATCGCTTTTATATTTACAGATAAGTGTGGGTTGGATTTGCTTTGATTAATATAGGAAGATCCTTTCGTTTAAACGGACATTTTAAGCTACGAATAATAATATTGTTTGCACTGTATAAGTATCCAAGAGGTGATTTTTATAAGCAAAGAGACTGTGGAAAGGCACACCAAGGTGAAAGGTTTCGGCAAGTAATGAAAGGTGGGAGCGAAGGTAGATATGTTCAACTACCGCAAAGGAAGATCCTCATGTCCGGGCTAGTTGGAGTTGCCTGGGGCAGCCGGGCCTCGCTGACAGTTGTTCGTCGGAACGTCTATATATAGTAATCATAAGTAGAAACTTCGCTAGCGTGAGTTGATTTGTATAGAAATTTTCAGAGTTTGTACTGCGGTCGTCGTCATCCGTACAGCGCCATCTTGTTTGCTTTGGTGTAACCTTTTCCACTCGACATCATTGCCGTCTCGTTATGTAGCGGTGGTTGCAAGGCAAAATTCTGACGAATTATAAAATGGCCAAAATCGTGTCAAGACACACTTATATAGAAGAAGAAGAATTATATCTAGTTTGAAATTATGCACCGTTTTAAATACCCAGAGCTTAAAATAACCGAATTATTTTGATATATAAAAGCCTTCCCTTTAGTATATAAAAATGGCCAAGAGCGTGTAAGACACGCTTATATAGAAGGGTTTCGCATCTGATACGCTATAAACGTATTTGCTACGTAACTTCAAAATTTGTTGTCCGATTGCGTTAAGAATAATTTTCCTAATGAGTTTTTGCCTATCGACAAGCATTTCAAGTCTCTACGTCTAGTAGTTTGGAAATTCTAAGGGGGACCTTACGAGTAGACATACGGACGGACAGAGCGAAATTATAAGGGTCCCTTGTAGTACTACGGAATCCTAAAAATATAAGAAATTTTAGAAATGTAGGCAAAAGAAAGTCGAATGAAGAAACAAACTTTTAACAAAATAAAAGGAAAAAGGGTGAGTTCTATAAGACATATTGCCTCAGGGAGAAGCATAAGGACGGCAGCTCGAGAATTGAACAATGTGCAATGTTCATTTATTTGAAAAGGATAGAAAATTAAAACCATAATGAGTCTTCTGCAGTTAAGTTTTCAATTAGACACTGTCTTACACGTGTTGGCGAACGTAAAGACTTCTGAACTCGTTCAGAATTTCATCTCCTAAAATGACGTTGAGTTGGGTGCAGATAAAAATATTAAAGAAACTTATAGATTACTAGCTGTGCCCGCGACTTTGTCCGCGTAGAGTTAGGTGAAAAAATTAGATTCAATTTTGGCCTGATGATATATAGCCTTTCTCGATAAGTGGTGTATCTAACACTGCAAGAATTATTCAGACGGACTAGTAGCTCCTGAGATTAGCGCGTTCAAGCAAGAAAACAATCAAACTCTTCAGCTTTATATAATAAGTAAATACTTTTTTGTATATGTACGTTAGGAGCACTAAGTTTTTGAAAATGTTATAAAGTACTTATGTGAATTTGTTTCTCATACATCCGATTTTTTTTAGACTAGCTGTTTTCCGTGACTTGGGATATGGTAGATTGCAAGAACGTTCCCATGTCTGTGAAATACCGTGGGGTTTTAGTTGGTTGGAGCTATACTGCCTTACGTGCTAACATTAAACGATTGCGAGATATATGAGAAGTATCATACTGTTTTACTAAAAGCAACCTTTTAGTTCTAAGTTAGGATGTTAACGTATATTGTACATTACACATACATTTTTATATTTGTATCCATTATAGCTGTGATAATGGATACAACCCTTGACTTCATCCGCAAAAAGTTATGAACAAAAAATGGATTCATTTTAGCGTGATGATATACGCCCTATAGCTTTCTTCGATAAATGAATGGGCTATCTAACACTGAAATAATTTATCAAATCGGACCAGTAGTTTCTGAGATTAGCGCGTTCAAGCAAACAAACTCTTCAGCTTTATATATTACTATAGATATTAAGTATATAAACAATGCCCCGCTAAACCATTTCCGAAAGTTTAACATCTCTTAATAATTTTTCATACAATTTTTTAAATACAAGTATAACCTACTATATAATTTTCAGCAAAAACCTAAATGTTATTGTGATAGAAAAGTACCCTATACATGATGAACCGATAAAAATTATATTAAAAGTAGTCAGCACTAAAAATACTGTGTAAAATTTAATACGCTAAGTGAGCGATTGGATTTTGTAAAAGGCTGCCAAAAAACCGCTCGCTTCAAAGGCTATCGATAAATAATAAAAAAAAAAACTATGAAGAGCTTTTAATTTTTTGTTTGAAATCACCGGAGCGGTTAAAAGAACGAGTTTCAGATATTCGATAGGCATTCAATCAGCCAGATAAAAAAATAGAAGCGAGCCGTGTTAAAAATGCGAATAAAATTGCTTCCAATAGACACCAGACCATTGGTAAATTTTCAAATAATGTAACGTTTTTTCAGCGATGATATTTAATACTTATTTCATTAAGTTTCTAATAAATTGTATTTTAAAAAATACGCGCTTTCGGTATATAATAGTGACGTAGGTGAATTCGAAAAATCTGTATAAATATTGACTTGAGAACGGCAGGAACACTTTCAGTATATAAAAATAATCCTTGAAGTTTGTGCAATGTTCCATCCGAAGAAAACAGTTCTTCGCAAAAAAACAAATCAAAATCCGTGAATTTGAGGCGGATTAAATTATAGGAGTTTTAGACAGTAAAGAAATAATTAAAAAAGAAAGGAATCAAATAGAGTATTTAAACATTTCGATTTGGATAAAATCAAACGCAACAGCGGCGTAGAACAGAGCGGCTAATCTGAACATGTTAATAATTGTCATTAACATGTAATTTTCCACACGAATGCTTATACCAATCTTGCTTGCAAATCGGCTACAGCAGATTAACTCTTGAGATATTTGAATACCTATATTGGAAAGCAGGCAATTTCTGTATGCTAATATTACGAAATGAATCATCGAGATTAATGTGAAACCATTGAATCCCCATTGAAGATCTTCATATATATTGATAGGAGTTCCTGAGCAGTCAATAAGACCTTTATCTTCATCAATAGCAAACAAGACTTTCAAAGAAAATATAATAAAACTTTCATATCTGGGATTTGTAATTTGTTATTTTCTTTTAGAAATTCAAAATGCATAAATTACTATTGACGGCAAAGTTGCTATTCCCGGAGCTGCCAGGTGATTGTGGGGCAGGATTTAATATTTCAACCATATTTTCTTTTAGGTCACGTTAAAATCTTGGATCTTAGGAGATTCTTCTAGTCGGCACTCCTTAGGAGATACTAGTCCCGCTTTCTCCACAGGATTTCGTGACGGGAATAAATATTTCGTCCATATTTTATTTTAGCGCACGTAAAAACCTTGGATGTTGGAATATTTCTAACTTAATATTCTTAGATATACTGTGATATCAGAACAAAAGCAAAAACTCTGAGGAGTGATAAAAAAGACGACATAAAAATAACTACGTATTTTGTCACAATTTGTTTTATATATACCTACACGAAATATACGGGCTGAGCGAATAAATTTACTATTCTCTATTATCAAACTTGGTCCCAAATTAGGGGAAACTGCTGTTAAATAATGAATGGACAGACTTTGAACGTCCGCGTAAAGGCAATTTCGCGTCCATTTAGAATTGCAATCGGTGCTAATTTTGTATGAGGGAATTAGCAACTTTAGAAACAAAAATCGCTTGGTTTTATTTTAATAATTTTTTATAATATTAGCATTCGCATACCTACTTCTGTCTTCTTCCTATCGTTATCCCGGTTAAGTATCAGGATCTGCTTAGATTGTAGAGGATTTGGCTGCGGGGCGAGTTAAGATGACCGATTGCCATCCGACGTCATCCTCGGAACCCCCACGATCTCTACTTAGTGTTAATTCTATGCCTCTCTTCTACCTTTATTTAAAAATAAAAAATTTTAGTTAATTCACACAATTGCTATGTTGTTCTATCAATCTTTTGTCTTTACATTTTTGTCGTGTCATGAATTGTTTTCACCTGTTTCCGCGACTCCATTCGCAAAAAAAATTGGTGAAATTTTTCAAAGTTTTGGACTTTTGAGAGTTCTTAGAGATTCTTAATCCGTTCTTAGCGGAATTCTACTATTCATCATTTGTCGGAATTCTACTATTCATAATTTATCGGGATTCTACTATTCTTCTATTCATCATTGGGCGTCACGCGGTTATCTATATATCGCGATAGGTGACCTTTCGTTTTTATATATACACACACACACACACCCTCATACATATACACGCACACACATGCAAACACATACGTACACACACACTTTCACTCACATTTACACTTTTTACTTATTCATTTAAGCGGGTTATGTTTCTGGAACCTTGTTTATATACAGTGAATTTTGTATTTATTCTTAAATAATACTAGCTTTATGATCCTCGCGGAGATAGCGAAATCTCTGAGCTACAGGTTTTTAGCTATATCAGAGGTCTCATAGTTAACAATGTAGTTATCAATTTACTTGATAATTAAATATTTTGTTGTATATATTTAAAAAGAAAACCAAAACACTTTTTTATGTTACAAGGGGCAAACAAGCAGGCAGCAGACAGCTAAGTGCCTACTGATTCCCATGAAAATCTGCACGACCAGAAGGCAAGCAGATACGTTGCCGGCCTTTAATGACGAGTTTAGGCCAGCGGGAAGACTCACAAGCCGATCAAAACGCGTCTTCATCAGTTGACGTGATAGCAAAGCCGCCATTTCACGCCGATCTTATGTCAGAAAGAGGTACTGATACCCGGACGCGCCGGCTCAATTCGGCTACAAGCATGGCGATACCTCTAATTAGTTCAGAAATGGACGTAATCGATTATAACACTCGACTAATGCAGTTGGTTTTCCTTATTAATTTTATTATCGCAATAAAAGTGGCAATATCTCAACAGGACATGGCCGGAAGTTATATCCTGAGGCGTGAAGGGAAGGAAATTTAATGAGCCATTCTCGCTGCGATATCGAAAAATTGGCGAGGTGTGGCCGACGATAAGTCACTGCGGCCGAATATTACGGGGGCATCGAATAAACCGATAATTTCGGATTTAATTAGGCTAAGTAGAATATCTGGACGCTTGCCAGAAGCGTGTCAAAGGAATTATAATTAAGAAAGAGTGCTAGTATGAAAACACGAAACGGGAAGCAATTTGAAAATTGATTCGTTTCAGAGGAATGCTATTAGGCTTTGAATCTCTCTGCCGTTACTTTTTTCTATTTCTTATATATAACAAGGGGCAAACGAGCAGTCGGCGTTCACGTAAGTCATTACCGACGCCCATGGACAACTGCAGCACCAAAGAGCTCGCAGATACGTTGTCGGCCTTTGAGAAATAAATATACTCTTTTCTTGAAGGTCCCTAAGTCGTATCCGTTCGGAAATACCGAAGCTGGCAATTGATTCCACAGGGGAACTGTACGAGGTAACAAGTTCCTAGAGAATCGCACGGCTGTGGACTTTAGGTCATCGAGGTGATGCGGGTATACTTGGCTTATATTTCACTAGCTGTATACCGCGACATCGTCTACGTGATTATAATAAATGCAAATTGCATAAGACCCATTGGAAAGATGATATTTGCAATAATCGTGTTAAGCATAACGTATCTGTTACACCAGAGGGCTCTCAGATGCGCCTATTTTGACCTTAGGATGCGGACACTCACATTTCGAGGTGAAAACTGAAACTCCTAATTTTCCTTGACAGGTTCGTTAACTGTTTACTAGTTTACAACTTTTTATTATTCACCCGTTTATTATAAGTGACAACAACTTTCTTAACATGTAAGGTAACATTACATGTAATAACATAGTTCAACTTTGTCCTAACTTACCCATTTTAACGTGATAATATCTTTCGTTGAACGCCGGGTGCTCGCACGAAAAAACACGACTCATTGTCACGTTCCACCTAAGCGTGCACTTTACAATCGATAGAAAAACACAATCGGCCAAAGCGTTCCGCGTTATCACGTAAAATTATCGTTCGTAAACCGAGTTTACAGACGACCATTTTTCTACAAAAATGTAAACCTCACGGAAAGATATAGATTTATCTTTCGTGCCCATCCGGTGGGAATTTGGCTTGGGGATCCTGTGAGAACGCGTTCAACACCGATTGTGAGTATTTGGAATTTACCCCTTTTAATTCTATTTACAAATTTAAGCCCATTGTATGAATATAGAACGTTTATGGACAGTAAAATCAAACGCTATACGTTACGTTGTACGTAAGGAGGTGTCCATTCGTCGGAGTTGATATGCACATACTATTTTTATTTTTAAATACTCTTAAGATCTAAAAGTCAAAAACTTATGTATGTTTTCAATAGACTTATATCTGGTAGCAAAAAGAAAGAAAAAAACACTTAAACAATATAATTTTTCTAAAAAAATCGTGACACAATTGACGGAAAATAATTGTTTGCTACAACTACGCAGTAATGTTAACAATATTCACTACAAAACCGTTTAACATGGACGTATTTTCTGTTTGTACCATAACAATGCGGAGAAATGTTATATGAAATTTCATTTTATTGACACACTGTTTTTTACTTTCATATAAATTTACTACAGAGGTTTAATGTCTCCCATTAACTTTCATAGAAAATGTATGCATCGGATCAAAAAAATACTGAAACTGAAAATTGACTGATTAAAAACCGAAAAAGAAAACAAATGGCGCGCTTTCTATATGGTAACTTTGATATATCGTATTTAGTAAAAAAAGTTTAGAATTAATAAATTAATTATAGAAATAGACAGCAATGTAAAAGAAAAGTAAATTACGCATATTGTTTAAGCGTGTAATTAATGCATATTAATGCACTGTTTTGGGTACTGAGAGAAATAGGAGACTTTTGTCATTGGTTATGCAGTGATTAATGATAATATTACTGCGTAGTTGAAAGAAAAGGTTATTTCCCCTTAATCGCGATATTTATAAGCTGAAAGTCATAAACATTGCTTATGGCGATGGCTTTAATATATATTATTTTATCGATTTCTAAGTAAATGTAAATTAAAATGATCGCTATAGATTAACGTGGAAAGTTTATTTGTACTCTTGAACAAAAGATAAACTTAAAGAGATATTTAAATAATATATGCATGCTAAAAAAAATATTCAATTTAATAAACTAATTTAACTTTTTATACACAGTCTACTATGCATTAATTAAAAATACAATTACTCAATCAGCCAGCTCGTTTTAGCGACACGATATCGGTATAAATAAATTGAAGTTTCCTTCACTTATAGTAAAAGTAACACGTATTTTTGGTTACTTCCTTTTATACTATATTAGTTAATATGAATTCTTGTTCTGTTCTATTCTGTTATGTTCTGTTCTGTTCTATTATATTCTATTAATGTTGTAGTCACTTGTAAGTACAGTAAAATTTCTCTTTATACTGAATATTAATGCCTTTGTAATTCATGTTAGAATGAACACTGCGCAGGTGGCCTAATTTATACTCATATATAAAGCTGAAGAGTTTTTTTGTTTGCTTGAACGCGCTAATCTCAGGAGCTACTGGTCCGATTAAAAAAATCTTTCAGTGTTAGATAGATCGTTTATCGAGAAAGAGTATAGACTATATATCATCACGCTAAATGTTTTCAATAAATTTTGACGCGAACGAAGTTGCGGACACAGCTAGTAAAACAATAAAATCTATTATTATTAAATCTATTTTAATCAAGAGTAGAAACATTAAACAAATAATAATAAATTGACTTTATTTCGTTCAAATTACAAAGTTTAAGAGGTCACTGAACTTAATGTGTTTTAATACAAGCGCATATAAATAACATCAAAAAGTCTGCAATAGCAGAACTTTCGTTATAATATTTAAATCAAGAACATAAAACGTCTGAGCGTCAATAATTTTGATGTCCCTCTTAACATAAAATATATCATTCAAGAGTCAAAATTGAATCGGATAATTTATCTTCATACATAGAGATGAATCAAAATCCCTACTTCCAATCGTAAAATTTATATTTGAATCGTAAAAATTTTACGACACGTTATATTATAATCGTAAAGGACATATTATTATTTTTATTATATCTTTATTATTGCTGCGTTCCAACATATGAATCGTATTAGTAATGAGGAACAAAATTAATATTACATAATATATATGTATATTTAGATATAGAAGGGGATTACTTAATGTACGTAGAAAAGTTATCTATAGTTCAACGTCCTAGCAAGAATATAAACAAAAATTCGATTAAAGATTGGGCCAATGTTTATAATAGGAAACTTTTAGTATTACTGGTTCACGTCTCTCTCTGTTTATATTTTTCATGCATTACAATATAATTGTTTATTTTCAAGTAAGGAGTTTTTTTGAATTCCTCATAATTATTTATCATTCAAACCTTAAAACTCTTAAATTCTGTTAACATATTACACTATTTTCAAATTTATCGCCGGACGTTTTTTTTGTTACATTATTGCTAACATTCCTATCATACAATTTCAATCCATATTAGATATATATTTTCAGCTTGAAGATATCGTTCGCATGAACGTACAGCTCATTCTTGAAAATCTAAAAACATACAAAGTCAAAAGCATTGAATTTGTTGATGAAGAATATGATAATAATAATTTTAATCCTATAATGGAAATTCTGGCTGATGTACTTGGTGACTTGCCGCTGATACAAGCTGAATTGACAATTTATTCTGAAAAACCGATTGAAATATCAAACATAAATGTAGAAAACAAAAAGTTTATCGGCGAATCAAATACAGTTTTATTTATTGGAGCTAATTTGCTCAGAAGAACGGAGGTAAGAAAAGTAGCCACTCTGAATATAGAAAATTATCGATTTTTATTTGTCATATAAAAGATACCTTACAATTGAACCAAAATCATCTCACGGGTTTGTTTTAATCGGCTTAAATCAATTTGAATTAACTTCTGTTCTGCAGACTTTAATGAAAATAAAAATTGATTTTATATACCTAATGTATCTTATACTATCTATACTAATATGTAAAGCTGAAGAGTTTGTTTTATTGTTTACTTGAACGCGCTGATCTCAGCAACTACTGGTTCGATTTGAAAAAATATTCCAGTGTTAAATATCGTCCATTCATCGAGGAAGCCTACAGGCTGTATAACATCATGCTAAATGTTTTCATCTTATTTTACGCGGACAAAGTCGTGAGAACAGCTAGTTGATAATAATTTTACTCTGTCTAAATCACAACTAACATTAGTTAAAAAAACCCTTTTTTGGAATCCGTACTTCGTGATTAAGTTCGTGATTATTCAATTATATATATAAAAAAAAATTACTTATCTGAAACCGTGATAAAAATTCTAGATATTCATACCGCGGGCTACTTTGAATTGTTTCTTTTACCATAATTAATACAACACATATTAACGAATACTGAAGAAATAAAAAAATTATAGGTACTACGGCAAGCGGTTTCAACACTTCGTGACAAATGTTTTATTATAAGCCAAGAAAAGGAACCAATCGATTCCAAAGAATATAAAGATGTATATGATATCGTGACCATACAACATACTGGGTCACAATACCTAGTGATGTTTAGGGAGAGAGTTGAAGCTAAACCCACAAAATTTATAAAAATTGTATCAGCAGACGAAAGTTATGCTTGGATAGAGAAAGTTAAGAAAGAACTTTTTGAAGAACAAAAACTTGTCATTTACAGCGAAAAAGAGCCTATTAATGGATTATTGGGTCTCGTTAATTGTTTGAGAAAAGAACCTGGTGGGGAAAATGTGTGTGGTTTCCTAATTGCCGATCCATCAGCACCACCCTTTAATCCGGATTTAGAATTTTACAAAGAACAGCTGTGCAAAGATTTGGCCATCAATGTTTATCAAGAAGTAAGTATTACAGTTGGCGATACGCTTAAAGAAAATTATTACCTAAGTGACTACCGACGCCCATGGACAACTGCAACATCGGAGGGCTCGCAGATGCGTTGCCGGCCTTTGAGAAATGAGTATGCTCTTTTCTTGAAGGTCCCTAAGTCGTATCCTTTCGCAATAATAGTAGGTTTTACATACGTCTGTTTGTAAATACAAGGCTTCAGGACCTTTTATATGTGAAGACATTAATGGAATGATCGGCTACTATAATGTATCTAATATACATAACAAGGGAGTTACCAAGACGGAACAGGGAACGGCATCTGCCCCCCTCTAGAAATTAAAAAATGTAGCCAAGTCCAAATAAATCAAAGTCCTGTCTGTTTACATGACTCGTTATACCGATAAAGCAAATCTCTCAGATAGAAAATCGAAAGAATGTTTTAATTGTTATATTCCCAACATTCCGTTCGCGATGTAGTTCTAAGTTGTATTTAAAGTTATACTTTTCCATCCTCTATTTTGGGCTGCATCCCCCTCTCCCCCTCCCCTTGTCTAATGGCTAGTCAGTGGCTGGCGACGCTCTTGCTAATATATTATGCACTTACCCATTTTCTTCCTAATAAAATAAAGAAACAAAAATAAAATAACTACTGAAGAGTGTGTTTGCTTGAACGAACTAATCTCAGGAAGTATTAGTCTGATTTGATAAATTCTTTCACTGTTAGATAGCCCATTTATTGAGGAAGGCATCACGCTACAATTGTATCTTTTTTTGTCTAATTTTATGCGGACGAAGTCGCGGGCGCAGCTAGATTTTTTATAAAGTACGGACGTTAAATAAGTAAAGCATTAAATTTGCACAATGTTTCCTTATATCTTGAAATTTAATATTTTCCCAGCTCCGTAACAGAATACTCGCATACATTATATGAAAATCATGTAACCTAGATAAAATGTTTTATTTTATTAGTTAATTATTCGCTGCTGGAATACAATGAGGATACAAGCTGTTAACTTTAGTGAGTTTATTACTCTTTGTAAGGCGTTACTATTCATTGATCATTATGATATGGCATATTTAAACGCAAGAATAATAAATTAATAAATTCCTTAGAAGCCGGCAACGCACTACCAGCCCCTGATCTCGGCTGATCCGTATGCTCGTTTGCCCGCTTAACCTATAAAAAAAAGAAGAAAAAAAATATCAAATAACTAGAAGCGTTCGCGGCTTGTCAAGAATGTGTTAATTCTTTAAGAAAGCATATCTAAAATTGCAATAGAGAATCGAAATTAATTTGGCTTATCGTGTGGATCTTCTCTCAAATGATCCTTTTAAGAACGTCGTCAGCCAATGACCCGGGGGAGTGGGGAGGGGGGCAGCCTAAAATAGAGTGAGAGCGTCATATCGCTGAAGAAGGCTCATGGAAGAGAGAGGGAGAGAGACTCTGCATCAATGAGTGGGATGAGAAAGGGAAGAAGAAGACGCCAATTCCGGCTACTCTTCCCCCACCTTGAGATTCTGAGGTAAATTCATCCAGGATATGGGTTCGGATTTTGTAAGCGAGCCAACGGTGTCCTAACAAGGATGAAGAGGGCTTCGCTAGGTTTTAGTGGATATTATAGCATTGCCAGCGAATCCCACGCTTCTGTCCGCAGGTGCCTCCGGTTCATCTGCGGATGGAGTCGTGCGAAAAGGCATTTCATAGCTAAAAAAAAGCCTAAAATAGAGTATGAAAAAGTGGGGATTTTAAATACCTACAGCTTAGACTCTGGATAGAAAAGAGTGGTCTAAGAGAGAGGAGGCCTTTGCTCAGCAGTGGGACATTACACGCTAATTAAAAAAAAAACAGCATAGACTACAGGAGGAACGAAATGCTGGAAATAGTACTTTAATTCGAGTTTCTCCTTTTTGCACTGCGAAATAAAGCCTTTGCGCACTCTGATCGGTGTCCAGGACTGGTCACAATACCCATTAAAACCCAGCATATCTCCATATCTCCCTTTATTGAGGCAACAGAAGATCAGCGAGATTTGCTTTGTCAGTCGAACGGGTCATGTATGTAAATTCAGGACTTCGATTTATTTGAATATGGATACATTTTTTAATTTCAAGGGGGGTGCAGCTGCCTTAACCTGTCCCCTCTTGACGACGTACTTGGACCATTTAACAACGGGGATCCACACATCGGCTGCATTTTTCACTGCAGGAGTTTTTACCTGTGTAACGCGATGAGCCCGGAACTGGCAGTCAATAAAACTTATACTTATAAATTTGTCTCATAAAAATCGTATAATATTTTACAAGTCGGCAACAATGTGATCAAACCAAATTACGTAATACGTAATCTATCTTCCAAACTTCAGCTTTAACTTCTCATCGTATCTCCAAACTTCGTTATCACCGCCCATAAACTTACAACTTCCAATGTCATGTGTCTTGAAAGACTACAGTTTGCCTATTTTGTTGCCGCTGCTTGTATTCTTTAACTCGTGTAAATCTATATATATAAAAATGAATCGCAAAATGTGTTGTTAAGCGCGTAACTTAACAATGTCTGGATCAATTTAACCAATTCTTTTTTTAAATGTTCGTTGAAGTCCAAGGATGATGCTTACGGCGAGAAAAAATCGAATAATTGCCGGGAAAACCCTAAAAACAGCTATGTTCTTTTCCCATACAAAAGTTTTATATCTAAAATGTAGAGCCAATTTGAACTTATACGGGGACGGGAACGGGAACGGAAATGGGAACGGCAACAGGAACAGCAACGGGAACGGGAACGGGAACGGCAACGGGAACGGGGATGATATAGGATAATAGAAGTAAATATATTATATATATCGATATTGGACAAAAAAATAAATTTGCATGCAAAAAAGCGGTGATAGCCTGATTACTGAATCAAAGTTATGATAATACGGAAAATCTGATGCGTCCGATAAAATAGTTAATTTCACTCCTTTTTTTCTTCTCCAACACACGCACTCACACTCTTTCACACACAAACACATACTTTAACATTCAATATACTCACAAAAACATACATACACAATAAGTTACTTTTTCCTTGTTTTGATTATTGCTCCTCTTGTCTTAATTGTATACTTTATTCATAGATAGTATTTAAATAACACTCAATTGTCTAAATGTGCGAATATACTTAAATGTACGCATTTCATGTATATACAGACTAAATGGAAGGCTGCTGATATTTATAGCACAGGTTTTACCTATTTTAAGTATCAGCGACACAACTTAGAGTTAATATACACATGCATTGTAATGTTTCAGTGATGTACGTGTAAAAAATTTTTGAGAAATAAATTATCTTATCTTATCTTAATAATAAGAGGCAGAACATAGTCTGCCGGGTCCGCTAGTTTTTAATATGTGTAAAGGGCAATGCAGATTTTGATAACCTCTATTTAAAATCTCTCCTTTCTACAATTTTAACGTATATATATTCGCATAATTTGAAAGGTATTCTTGAATAAAAAGAAAGTTTACGAAAAGTAAATAGCAGTTGAAACTACGCAGAGAAATTAAAATATAAAACTACCAAAGAGTAAAATAATATAAACTTTAAATTATAATTAAAAATACAAAGAATTTCAGAATTTACAGTAGTGAGACGTTAAGATATAAATTTAGCGAATACTAACAATTAATTTATTTATAACTACTTTAATGATTTATATATTAATATGTGTTAGATATTATTGGACATATAATTATATAAATATATTATTGTATACGATTATTACATATAATATAATAGTTTTAGATTTGTTTTATAATAGGAAATAATATTTTACTCTGTAAATTAATAATGAAGAACCGGATACACTTGGAAATGACGTCGAATGAATGGGAATGATTGTTACTTTTCGATATGTCAGTCATCCTTTCCTTTAATTCTTCTTCATTCGCGTCATTTTGAACTAGTCGACTCAGTTTTGTGATAAACCTACAAGTGGCAACAAGTGTAATTTTAGTTTTTAAAGATTTGTGATCAAATTGTTTTTGCTTGTTGAGAGATATTAACCGCAACCCTCATTGTATAGTTCATGTGAAACAAAAGCATTCGGTATGGAAAAATTGCGCAGAGGTAGGAGTATGAAATTTGACACTATCACACTTTTATATAGAGGAATGTGTGTGAATGCTAATATTTTTATGAAATTAATTAAAATCGTGACACGATAAAGATTTGCTTCTCCTGAGTCCAACACGAACATTTTCATCCTAAATATAGTCGATTCTTCGACTTCGAACGCTTCAAAATGTTCGTGCTAGGGCCTGTCATGAAACATTTGAATATATGTGGAAATAACAATGTATTTTCCATGTTATGACATTTAATATGATACAATTGTCAAATAGTGGTCGTTGTACTAAGAGTAAAAAAATCGTACAGTTTTAAATAAACATAGGGTAAGCAAATCTAAATATTCCGGGTCGAATTTCGACTAGCGACGATCTAGTAAATAATTCATATGTGAAAGTGGCTGACAGTTAAGTCGTATTCGTTGTCGCCGTTACTATGATCACTTTTCGCTATTACCTAACTATTAGGCGGTGATTGGTGAAGGAACATCGGCAGAGCTAGTTGCCTTTTGGTATCCACTGAAAAAAGTGCTAAAAGTGTTAACAGGCGAGAGAGATCTGAGTGTACGTATATCAAGGAGATTGATTCCATATTTGAAATATAACGTTTTACTTAACTTAACACATTTGTAAAGTGTTGTCTGTAATCTATGCGATTATGCACGATTACACACACATTAAACAGTTATGAATGCCTTGCGCTTGTGTGAGTGTATGGTGCAAGTCACAAACGTAAACATCTACATTTATAAAGTTTAATTTTCCATTCACATACTATCCTTTGACGGTATATGTCATCAAAAGAAATCCATATTATTATATTAGTCACCACCTCTCATATATTCTTTATGAAAATGTGTATAAGGATTGAAAATTAACTAGCACTAATATAAAGTTTCATAGACTTTAATAAGATATTATTGTACGCACGCTTACAATATAGTTGTTGTCGTACACACTTTGTTAAAGGAATATGGTATGTCCATAATTTATATATTTTTATATAGTTTTAACTGATGTCATATTCTGTTTGTGTGTTATAAATAAATAAAATAACTTGTTTGTATTCTGTTAGCGAATAAAACATTTTCGTTTCCTAGAAAATTTTCTCGACTATCTATCGAATGTCGTATTGCAGCTAGCCGCGGATTAGGCGTAAAGTGAAATACACAATATGGCGGCATGGCTTGCAAGTTTCACTTTTTCACACATTTTTTTTTTTTTTTTTAATAACACGCTTCATTCTGGCTGCTCCTTCATCTGAAGCAGCCAGAATGAATGCTTTATAGTTTTAAGTTTAATTAATATGTTTTACTACTGATATTCGCAGAGAAATATAGCCATTTTCGCCTTAGAATGTGCAATCTACATAAATAAAACTATGTGCTAATGTAATCACATCAATAGAGAATGAATTAGGCTTATCATGTTAGTAAAAGATTTGGGGAACAATGTCGTTATAGCTGGACTGCTCTAGTATTGGCAGATAAATGCAACCATTTTGGCTTTAGAACCTGCAATCTAAATAAATAAAACTAAGTGATGTAATCACATCACTAGAGAATGAATTAGGCTTACTTAGTTTGTAAAAAAATTGCCGAATAATGCTCATAGCTCAACATTTCTGGTATTCGCAGAGAAATATTGCCATTTTCGCCTTAGAACGTGCAATCGATATAAATAAAACTATGTACTAATATAATCACATCAATAGAGAACGAATTAGGCTTATCTTCTTAGACAAACATTTACCGAACAATGTTGCTATAACTCATATTGACTCATATGTTCTCATATTGACCCATTTACATGTTCGTAGGCTAAATTTAAGAAACTAATCTTAGAATGCTTGTAATCTTTTAAATATAGTATGTATATATATATCAATAATTCTTATGTACTGTTTCAATTCAACTTCTCAAACTAATTCTGCTCTTTCTTGTGTGTTATATTTATCTGTGGAAACTTTACTGGTCAATGTATTAGTTTTATTAGCATTAAGTTTATGAAAAACTTGTACTGTATGTTTCCCTTAAAAATAAATAAAATAAAATGTTCTGGTATATGTAGAGAAAGAATATTAAAAGATACATACAAACCAAACTGGTGTAGCCATTTTGGTCATAGAACGTGCAATCCATATTTTAAAAATCGAATGTTAATGTAATAACATCAATAGAGCATGAATTAGGCTTATTTTATCAGTAAGAGATTTGCCAGACAATGTTATTATTACTTAAATTGGTTTTCTATAAGACGTTGTGTTGCGCATAACAATGAATTTTAATAAATAATGACAGGGAATTCTGCCAATACACCAAATCAATCGACCTCCAGGTCACAGATAAAGTTATTGATAATGAATCACATAACCAATGTGGCATCGCTGGAACGATGTCGGTTTATTGCAGAACAAGTATAGAAACAAAATGGTGAATTATATGTAATGACTTACGAATTGGAAACAATTTTTGAGGTATGTTGAATAATAATTAACTGAAGTGGCTGGCTGTGTGTGTTATTCTATTAGCCAAAATATACAGAAGCTTATTTCCAAAAAATCATCTGTTTTTTTGTGTGTCTTTCGATTTTGCTATTGTTTAATTTATTTGATTTAAATGACCAAATTTTTTTGTTTGCTTGAACGCGCTAATCTTAGCATCTTCTGGTACGATTTGAAAAATTCTTTCAGTGTTAGACAGCCCATATAACGAGGAAGAAAATAGGCCATATATCGTCGCGCTAAAATTATTCAACTAATTTAACGCGGACAAAATCGTGGGCAACAACTAGTTTTAATACTTGATTACTATCATAATCTGGGCTAGGCGGACTCTGATAAAGTGAATCTGCATAAGTGCATATATTTCTTTCCCAAAGCTGTTTGAATCTCGTTTACTGATGACAGTAATGAAATCATAAATTACTGTGTAGTAAACCAAGCTACAACGGGTATGTCATTAGAAACGGTTACCAACGATCACTTTCTACGAATTTGAGATAATAATCATCGTCCTAACCAGCAACGTGACCACACCACTGATCAGTTCTACAAATAAGGATGGTCACTTTCTATTAAATTCGAGTGTCTAACAATCATTGTTTGTCGATAGCTTCCGGTTGCATGTCTTCAATTGTTTGACTACTTCATATAATTGATAGAATCAGGCGTTACTTTGCGGAAATCCATGACATGCATGAGAAACTAAACTACTTTGCTTTAAAATTTTAAAACGACGGAGCTCTGACCAAGCGACAACCTTTTTTGTTAAAAATTGGACAATCATTAAAGATAGTCGTAATCGGCATAGAAATTCAAATTACTTCTGAACGTAAACTGAACTACGAATCTCATCTTACTCTAAGTTAGTGATTCTGATACTTTAATCAATCATTGACTAACAGAATAACATTTTTTTTTGTAACTATCGTTTCTATAAAAAGAGACGGAGAATCCCTCGAAAGTTATACAGGAGTTCATTATAAAAATATATATGATACTTAAATTTGGAACGCAATTCCAGAATGAATTAAAAGTCTTTCTTCTATCATGTTAGGCAAGGGCATCACTGCATTATATCAATTATAGACATGCATAATAACAGGATAATCAATATACGAAAACTCCGAGGAAATGTTCCCCCAGTCCTATTGATTTCTGAATGCAAACAAGAATCTGACCCAAGTCAGTACTAATTAGGCTGTTCTGAGAACAGTTGTATTGTGGACTCTATCAGCTAGTTATATGTTAGGTTAGGCAGCATGTTAGGTTCCAGACGCGTCTTTACTTACACAAACTCTTCCCAATAATACTGGTAAATTAATTGGGAGATAGGCTCTGCAGGATATTTGAATTAATATGCGTAAATACATGGATAAAACCCATCCAATAGGGTCATATAAACGAGCAATATCCGAAATAACCTTTCTTTTTGTTACAGGTTCGCTGAGTGGCTGTAGCCGTACGGAATACTCAAATTCGTCAGTACATCGGTTCCAGGAAAGCCCTAGTATTTTAATTATTGAATCTATTTTTAGTTCTAGATTTTTATCTACGGCTTTATCTTCATTACTCATTTCGTTAAAAAGTTCCTCATTGTTGCTTGCCCACTTTTGAAGTTCAAATCCACCCTTGCTTAATACATTACTTATTTGACTATAAATTTCTTTGCCTTCACAGACTGTTTGACACCCGGTAAGTAGATCATCCATATAAAAGTCTTCTAATATCTTATCGAATACCAATGGAAACTGTTTTCCTTCATCGTACGCTATTTGATGGAGAGTCCTGACCGCTAAGTATGGAGCTGACGCAGTTCCAAATGTGACTCTTAATAAACGCAAGTGCTGTAAATCTTCTTCGGGATTGCTTCGCCATACTAAACGTTGGTAGTTTGTATCTGCTTTGGAAACCTTCACTTGCCGATACATTTTTACAATGTCAGCAACAATACATATAGGATAATTTCTCCATCTCATGATAATATGACGAAGGTCAGGTAGTAATGTAGGTCCTATCATTAGTTCATTATTAAGAGATATTCCGTTTTTATCTTTACAGGATGCATCAAAAACAACCCGAAGTTTTGTTGTTGATCTGTCTTCTCTAATAACAGCATGATGAGGTAAGTATACATTTCCTGGTAAATTTACTTCATTAGGTGGTACAATTTCCATGTGATTAAGATGAATATATTCGGAAATTACTTCAGAATACCTATCCTTGATTTCGGGTGATTTAAGGAAACGCTTTTCTAACATCAATAATCTCCTTATCGCTATCTCTCGTGAGTTTCCATCTTTGCAGGTTGGATTATCATTTTTAAAAGGTAATTTGACAATATAGAGTCCTGAAGAATCGCGTTCAGTTGTTTCCCTATATAAATCCTCACATTTTTGTTCCTCAACTGTAAACCGCTTGTTAATCGATGAGAAGTTATCAGATTCAAGTTCCCAAAACTTTTTTAAGTTAAATGCTTCATTATTTGATTCAGGATTAATACACACATGCATTACAGTTGGGCAGCTCGTAGTATTATCACTTTCACTTTCCTCTGGAATTTTTCCTGAAAAAATCCAGCCAAATTTGGTATTCTGGACTATTGGTGTTCCTTGAGGCCCTCTTATTAATCCCTTAGACATAATTTGACAATAAACTTCTGCACCCAATAACAGGTCAACTTTACTTGGTATGTTAAATCTTGGATCTGCTAACTTCATTTTTGGTAAGTTAGGCCATAAATGAACTACAAATTCCCTTTCAGGAAGAAATGAAGTTAGTTTGTCAAGAACATGAGCTTTAACCCAAATGGTAAATGTAGGATCGTAGATAGATTGCAGCTTTATATGCACTACATGCATAGATTTGAGCGATGGTACGTGTGTCTTATAGTCCTCATATATTTGTTTATTTATAATTTGTAACGCGAATACTCAACAAAAAGAACCTGAAGATGGTGATGATGGCGGTGGTGATGATGATAATGGTAGTGGTGGTGGTGATGATGCTGGTGATGATAATGATGCTGGTGATGATGGTGGTGGAGGTAGTGATGATAATGATGGTGGTGGTAATGATAATGATAAAATTCCTGCCTGAATTGTCTAAAGGTGATAACAAAGACAACTCGATTCACCTAGTTCTATATTTTTCTCAATGGAATACTTTTAATGGCTTTTTACCAAAAAATTTGTAAAAATTGACGCTTATAAGTCTATAAACATACATTGAAATTCAATGCCCCCACTAATCATATATGTATTTGCAAAAGGTAGCGCTTGATTTGTCAAGTACCACCTAATTCACTTTCTGAGCGATGAGTGATACAGTTGAACGCCGAAATTAAAGCCCATTCACGATTTCTTTGTCCAAAAAAGAAGCGCCGGCAAAGCGCTTTTTTGATCTTTTAAGCGAGCTCTTTCAGCGACGGATTGGTGCTGCATTTCATTCAATACCTGAGCAATACGGTATATTTGTGAGAGAAGGCAGTTATATATTTGCAAATAATCCAAGACTTATCCTATAATTCCCTATCCCTTTTTCCCCAAAGTGCTTTAGGCTTACCAACAGGTACACAAGACAACCCAGCTCCACATGACAACAAAGAATATATAGTTTTTTTTTTAAATTTTATTAATCTACAAACAGTATACACAAGTCTTATCAAGCTAGAATATAATATTATACAATACACCAATTAAGTTGCCACTTTAAAAGTTATATATATATAAATAAGTTAGCGAATGTTAACAACTAATGAGATTATAACCATAAAAAAAACACGAGTGAGCTAAAATCTAAACAGGAAAGGCTCCCATCTGTGGCCGCCAACGACCAGGTAGGCCGAGGAAGAGGTGGCAAGACGACTTGGACGCCTTTACGGGAAAGAAATGGATTCAAATGGGTCAGGAAAGGAAGGTGTTGTTGGAGAAAGGGGAGGGCTTTGCCCAGCATGGGATAGTATAGGCTAATAAAAAAAATAACAAATACTTTTATCGCCTAGCAGCTACATAACTGTTCTTTATAAGCGTGTTTTGACACGTTCTTGGCCATTTTATTTATCAATGACGAATGTATCAGTTACGAACGTACCTTAAGAACAAGATTAATTATTCAATTGACACAGATGAAAGATTCGTTACGATTCGCATTTATTAGAAAATTTGCAATCTTTAACAGATTTGAAGGTGAAGCATTTACTCTCTGGTATGAATAGAGCTTAATTCCAGAGTAATCAGCCGATTCATGTTCGTTGGGCGTGAATAATAAATATGGCGTCGTTTAGCTCGCTCACGTGATGAAAGCTAACCGCCGGCACATTTCTATTTTATGCATACAACGTTGCTGCAACCGTAGAATTACTGCTGCATTGACCAGACTCTGATGCACGCTACAAAAAAGGTAGTGGACACATCCGCTCAATTTTTGACATATTTTCGTCCTAACGCGAGTCGACGTATGATAATTTAATTAGAAGTAGAGCCATGCTTGCAGTTCTTTTGGACTGCAAGACGCGTTAGGAAAATAATTTAAAGGCAGGCAACTTAATGCATGTGTTAAAGATAACAAACGCCTGTTATACACAAATATTTTTTTTTAATATTTAAATACTATTACCGTTTAAAAATCAGCAGTGCAAAGAAAAACCGACTGTGGGTGCACTGAGTAAATTTTGTAAGTAAAATTGTCTTTAAATAAAAATAAACAATACAATAGTGATTACCGGCTGATCGAAATTCGCCCACAAACCTTTTTGCGTACAACGACGTATATTATTGTATTCACAGAAAAATAAAATTTGTCAATTACCACAACTTACGGTTGTCACGATTACGCTTTCACATCATCCAGTACATGTGTGTGTAAATGGTATAAATCATCTGACATTGGTGTGCGTGTGGTTTTATTTTAATAATTTAATATATTCATATTGCACATTATAAAAAGTATTAGCATTCGCACACCTTCCTCTATATAAACTACAATTGTGCCAAACTTCATACTCCTCCGTAAGCGTAATTTCTTGTAAATTGGTGCCTAAAATTTTCGCTTCTCGTATTGATGTATAAATGTATAGAAGATTATACTCAACACATATTACTATTTTTATGTTACAAGGGGCAAACGAGGAGGCATCAGGCACCTAAGTGCCTACCGACGCCCATGGACATCTGCACGACATTTGTCACGCCTAGCTAGAGCGCTGTAATATTTTCTTGTCTCAGTGCCAGTCTTTGGTGGGCTTCGGTGACAGTCGAGTGCCTTTATGAGTGTTTATATCAAAAGAAAACATGGTAACGCTTGCTTACATGATGCAAATTCGATACGTTGGCTCATATTAATATGTAATTATAATGTACCATATACCATTTAAATCTATATATGGTATTGAATCCGCAAAATGCATCGTTTTTCGAGTAAGTTAGTTAATTCAAAGTACAAGCTTTATAAAATATTATTTATAGATATGAAAGGCAAGGTGTATTTGGTGCGTTCAGACTAGCCTGTATAATGATATACAGGTTAGTCCGAACGCACCATATACGCCTAGGAAGTATATCATTACAAATTTTCATATAAATGATGCAAAAAAGTGCTAATAAAAGTAACGTATAGGCATTCATTAACTAATTCCTTTTTCGCCTTCCTCCTATATAATGTATGGGGACACATTAAAGATGTAATTACTTAGGCCGTGTAAAGGTCGGTATTAAAGGAGACGTCCCAGAAAACATTCGCAACGTCACGTGTCTCATTGATTTGATATGGCAATAAAAGAATCTATGAGACTACAGCCCTCCGAACAGTTTCGCCGGTTCAATGAACATAAATTGCAATAGGATTCCATGCGGTAGATGGACCCGATTTTTCTTTCATTACGGGCGAAGGAAAAGGTGCAAAATTTACCTGGGTCCCGGTTCAGGTGACGCTACCTTATAACGTTTATACTTCTTATAAAATAAGGGGTGAGAACTCATGTGTAACGCTTGCTACCTGATTTTCTCTATACAGTCCAATGGATTTAATCCTCGGAAATCAGTTTCATTGAAGCACAGGTTTAGGTAAGTTCCATATTACCCCCAGTACTTAAATACTGTTTTACCAACGGATATCTGATGGCACTCAAACGTGGTGATTCACTTCAAAGTAAATTATAAACCTTGTAGGTGATAGTGCTACAATGAACCACGAGGGCTTCAATTCTTCTTATGAGATAAATGATTCAAACGAATAAAAGTTTATAAATAAATGTTTAAATAGCGTGTTAAGATACACTTATACAGAAGGGTTCCGTATCTGATACACGTTAAACATATTTGTTAAATAACTTCAAAACTTGTCTGATTTCGTTCAAAAAAAAATTCCTAATGAGTTTTTATTATAATTCTATCAACATGAATTATTTGAAGTCTCCACATCTAATAGTTTGTAGAACTACGGAACCCTAAAAAGTGTTGATACAATTTCTATGAAACTTCATGAGATCACACACCAGCTTATTCTGGAGATGGCTAGAAATGTTATCACAATTAGTACTACTTAATCCTTAAGCAACAAAATCGATTATAACAGCATATTAGGTCTTCTTCTTCGTAGCGTTATCCCGGTCTAGTACCGGGGTCCGCTTAGATTGCAGAGGATGTGGCTGTGGGGCGAATTAAGATGACCGATTGCCATCTGACGTCATCCACGGAACCCCCACGATCTTTGCAACCTCACGACTAATATCACTCAGAGACATCAATCGGGTTCCACTGTTTTACGTGCCTTCCGAAACACGGAGGAGATCGGATATCAAATATAAACCAGTGTTAGAATGGGTCACTCGGTTTCAGAAAGAGCTACTTAAGCTATTCAAATGCCGTCCACTGATTAGGCCACGACCTCCTCATATTAGGTATTATATATTTATTTGTGAAATGTGTTCTTGAAAAATGACTATCATATTGTAAATAAATTTTCATATAGCATATACGGTAATAAATAACAATTTTTGCACCACAAAAACGCCTGTGTGTAAATAATTCGCGAGCGAACTCAATTTGCCGTTAACAAATTCGTGTGATAATTTATTTTCCACTTTGTTAAAGTACACGGTGATTTGAGTGTAAAAATACAAGCACCGCGTCTACCAGACTGGAAGGCGATCCTGTGATTGAAGTTTACCCAATTGACTGCGTTTACTTAAGATTTTATGTAAATTATTTTGAAGCGTTACTTAAAAATACACGGGACGTACTTTAAAAGAACTCTCGAAGCGTGAAACGTTGTTTAATCATTAATGATACAAACTTTCTTACGCTCCCAGGGACGTATTATAATTATTATTCGTCATTTGAGTATATTTTTTAGAGTAGAAAAAGAAGGGTTGGGGAACGACCTCCAGCCACGTGGTGGACAACCGTAGTTTTCTAGTCATAAATAAGGGGTCACCCATAATTACGTCACACGAATTTTACAATTTTTAACTCCCTCCTCTCCTCCGTGTTTCAGAAGCTACGTCAAATAGTGTGTCCCGATTAATGGCAATAGAGATATTACTCCTGAGATTGATTCTAGGATTAGGAGATACTATGAGTTACGGGGATGACTACAGACGGCAGTATTAGACTAGATAACGCTAGGAAGTAGAATAAGAAGAAACTTTAATTATTCTTTATTTGACAGGGGCACAAACGAGTTAGTGAATATTAGCTCTCACCACGGCTGGGTTAGTGGGTTTTCAAATGGAAGGCACCTAAAAAGTGTGTCCCGATTAATGTCACTGAGTGATATTGGTCGTGAGATTGTAAGGGTTCCGGTGATGATGTCAGATTGCAGTCGGTCATCTTAACTCGCCCCACAGCCACATCCTCTGCATTTTAAGCAAACCCCGGTACTAGACCGGGATAACGCTAGGAAGAAGGCATAATACTAGTCCGAGTTCCATTGGTGTTGTAACGGTGTTCCGAGAAAAGAAACAGCCTTATCTTAAGTACAGCTATCCTTGTCCTACTGTATGGTTATTGCTGAAACAACTATACTGTCATTTGTGCATCACTTTCAACTCAATTTTTTTTTCTTCTTACAATATTAGGAATCCTTTTTAGGTATGTGCAATATTTCCGTTTCGCCTTCTAATGAGCTTAAATTAAAAGCTCGTGTTAGATAAAACCGTAAGGTCACCTAACACGAAATTTCGTAAACTCCGAGACGTATATAGATTGAAATTGAAATTGAAATTGAAATTGAAATTGAAATTGAAATTGAAATTTTTATTTATTGAAACTGAATTTCCACAATTATAAAATGGCAACGATGACACTGTAAAAGTTTAAACTGTGTTACAGAATATCATCGCCCCCCTCCGAAACATATGGCAGATGGCAGATGAAATATGGCAGGGAGGTAGATTAATTCAAATTATGTATACTGGAATTCCAATTTCATCGAATTCGCATTCTTGTATCACGTTTATAATTTAAAAAAAAATATTATACTAGGTAGTGTTGTGTTATCGTGTCCGGGGAACATCTAACGAAATTAAAAACACCAAAAAAAAAGTATAAAAGCAAGTGAAACAATAAATAAGGGTGGATGATTGACATGGACAGCGGTTAAGCACAGGTCGAATCGCGAAACGTGGGAGTTAACAAAAAAGTTGTCCACGTCAGCGTTGAGCCGTTTCTTTGGAGGGTTCCTTACCTATACTAATATCTTTTATTTACATGTTTGTATTATAGTTTTACTAGATTATTATATATGCAGCAACACATCGAATTTTGTTTTTTTTTTGTTTGTTTGCTTGAACGCGCTAATCTCAGCAATTACTGCTTCGATTTTTAAAATTCATTCAGTGTTAGATATACCATTTATAGAGGAAATAATATATTATGACGCTAAAATTGAACGTATATTTTTCACCTAATTTTACGCGGGCGATGTCGCGGGTACACCTAATACCAATATAACCCCCCCCCCCCCCTGCTTGGTTATATATCTCACATGGTAGTGAAGTCGTCGTTCCTACTTCTCCACTTTAATCTATATTTATTACTTGTTCTGGGCCTATACTTATACAAATTATTTTTTATTATTTAGAGTCTATTTCTTCCCACGGCGGGGCAAAAGCATCTCTATCCTCTTTCCATAAGGTTCAGTGTAAGGCTATGCGTTGCCAATCTCTATTATAACGATCCAAGTCATTCCTCCAGCACATTCTTGGCCTACCGCGATGTCGTTTCTGATCTGGGGACATAAAGTAGAGATTTTGGCCCAAAGATCAACCGTCATGCGGCAGACATGTCCAGCCCAAACGTACTATAACTTGGCCGCTGTTTGGGCCACATCAGCTATTTGTGTTTTGGAGCGTAGTGTTGTATTTTTTTTATACAAGGGGCAAATGGGTAGGCGATTCTCCTGAGTGACCACCGACGCCCATGGACATCTGCAACACCAGGGGATTGCAGATGCGTTGCCGGCCTTTGAAAAATGAGTATGCTCTTTTCTTGAAGGTCCCTAAAACGTATCCGTTCGGAAATACAGACGCTGCTAGTTGTGCGAGGTAAGAAGTTTCTTGAACATCGTACGGTTCTGGA
The DNA here is from genome assembly GCA_024363005.1 of Charaxes varanes. Classification (NCBI taxonomy): domain Eukaryota; kingdom Metazoa; phylum Arthropoda; class Insecta; order Lepidoptera; family Nymphalidae; genus Charaxes; species Charaxes varanes. The sequence goes on along the minus strand of JANCMC010043217.1, from coordinate 13,668,295 downwards.
GTTTAGGACATCAAGGTGGTGAGGGTGAAATTTCAGATTCTGGAGAGATGTCCTGTGGAAACCACTCCAGTCGAAGAGACTTTGAAAATATTCGTGCTAGGCCCACAGCGGACCCCCCTTAGTGACAACGCTGATTGCATTCATTATCATCATTTTCAGCCCTTGATAGCCCACTGCTGGGCATAGACCTCCCTTTGCTTCTGCCACTCTCCCCTATCCCTTGTCAATCTGACAATAATGTAGATTGCATTAGCGTTGGTTAAAAGCGTGACACGGTATAGTGGTGTGGGCCTAGCACGAACATTTTCATTGTAAATACAGTCGACTCTTCGACTTAGATCGGTTTGAAATGTTCGTCCTAGGGCCTCAGTTCGCGAGCGAGATCGGAGACAACGTTCATACATAGTGAGTGCCACGGTCTACTGTCGCGGTCTCCTGTCGCGGTCTCCTGTCGCGATCTCCTGTTGCGGACTCCTGTCGTGGTATCCTATCGTGGCCTCCTATCTCGTTCGCGAACCGAATCTTTACGAATACGAAAGTTCGTTCTTCGTTTTTTCTTTCAATAAAAAAGAAAATCGAAATCAAATCGTGCGCGCAAAACAAACAAAAAAAACATTTAAATTGCGTAACCTTTTTGTTTTTAATAAAGTCATGGCTTGCAAGCCACAATAAATCAGCAGGAAGGACTACGAAATACTCGTATACATGGAACACTGGGCTTCGCATTGTGAAACGCAAACGTAGGTTGTACGGACCGGCCTTAGCCATGTTTTGATTATAAATTACACTGGAAACTAAAAGCAATGCTTTTTCTTATTTCGCACTAGCTTCCACCCGCGACTTAGCCTATATTCTTTTCTTCGATTATCATACAACTTTTAACCTCTATTTCTACTCTTTTATTTTCGCTCCAAATGTAGTATGTCTTTCTCCGACGTCCAATCTATCTTTATGCGGAAATTTATTTTAATTGGTTGATCGGTTTAGGCGCGGAAACGACTGAAGAGACAGAGTTTCTTTCACATTTGAAGCAATAAGAATTGCTTTTATTACTTGGTTTTTATTCATTAGTGAAGGCAGATATTACTTTTATTACTATTGTAGAGATTCATCCTTTATATGTCTGATGATGAGATACAGCTGCCGCATCTAGAATAAGAAGTCGAACAACCTAGAACAACCCGTCGCATATCTCCGCTAACTTATGGTACTATGAGATTTGCTAAAAATTTCATAGTATCTCTGTGAGAACAGAGGTTAATAGCCTTTTTGCTGTTAAAGTAAATATAAAGTGACGGAATATAATACGACTACATTAAAAATGTATTATTAAATATATATGTACATATTCCGTGTAAATATAATTGTACCCCACGGACCAATAATTAATTTATGGAGCTCATATACCAGGCACAGAGTATATTAATTACAGAGGCATTACATATACATTGTGATCAGTAATAACTTTACTTTGTGACAACTGAGAAAAGGTATTTTTTAATGTTACCAGTGGCAAACATGCATACGGACAGCTCGATGGTACTACCACCGTCTTTTTCTCCTACCTAGCGTTAGCCCGGTCTAGTGCCAGGCCCGTTTAAATTGCAGAGGAAGTTGCTATGGGGCGTGTTAAGATGACCGACTGCCGTCTGACGTCATTCCTGAAATCCACACAGTCTCTCGACTAATATCGCTCAGGGAAATCAATCGGAACCCACTGTTATACATTCCTTTCGAAACATGGAGAAAGTTGCATATTTGAAACCCAGTGTCATAATGGGTCACCTGTCTATCACCCGGCCGTGGTAAAAACTGCTTAACCTAGCAATCGACTCAAATGCCGACTACCGATTACGCTATGACCTTCTCTCGCCACCACTGATGGTACAACCAACACACTTGAATTTATTTATAACGTGTCATTCTATACATATTATGACTTCTTTACCATTATATGGTCAAAAAAGTTACTTAAACGTTAACATATTACGTTACTAACAATTTTTTTTTAAACGACCATCGTCCAAAATAGTTCATGATATTTATCAAATATTTTGCCGGTATTTTGTTTGTTCTCAACGTTATCTACTCTGTGTTTACAAATCTAGCAGAACAATTCATAAAGCAAACGAGGGTCCGGGGAGTCATGTGAGCAAAGTTCGCACTAATAAAGACTTCGTGAGTCACAGACCTACGCGGATGCCGCGCAGAGATTTACCTCGGACTGTGAGAGGCTGAATAATAGTTCCCGGACACGTTTTAAGAACAGCTATATATAACGTTACCAGTTCGCCCCTTTTCTATCCAAATTAACATTTGCGCCGCCCGTTACGTCACAACGCAATAGAATTCCAAAATAAATAGTATAAGACAAAGGTTATTCGTAAAGTCTTGACTTTCCCTTTTCCCTCGTATTCATTCGCGGATTAAAGCAAAGTAGTTGAGCTTCTCATACAAACCGAAATTATTCTTAGTCTATAATCTATTCCTTAAATGGCGGAGACTGGGATGGGAACGGGAGCGAGAGCGGGGACGGGACCGGGACTGGGAACGGGACCAGGAGCGAGAACGGGAATAATAGGATAATAGAATGTAGTAGATACCAAGTAACCCAACGTTCCGGCAGGTCATCGTCTGTCGGGTCCACTAGTATACAATGTAGTAAAATTAAGTAGCCAACGTCATGTCTAACGCTTTTTAACTGTAGCAGGCAGCAGGTTGCTAAGTGCGTTCTGACGCCCATGAACATCTACACGGCCAGGTAGCCGGCCTTTAATGCGTCAATAAACTCGTCAGTTTAGGCCATCGGGAAGACTCACAAACCGAATGAAACGCGACAACAATATCATCACTTGACGTGACAACATGCCGCCAGTTTGCGCCGACTTTATGTAAGAAAAAGGTACCAGCCTGGATGCGCCGGCCTTATTCGGCTACAAGCATGGCGCCACCTCTAATTAGAAAGACAGGAGTAAGGGAAAAGGATGGAGTAAAAGGATACAAAGGTAGACGGGGAGGAGAGAAAGGATGCGGACTGTCAGGAATGGTTTAGAGGGAGTGATAATTATCGGACAGCTAAAGGAAGATCCAACCCTGGGAGAATAAATTCCATTGAGTTCTAATGGACACATCATTGCTTTTACAGACGTTATTTAAACTACTCATTTTAACATTCCCGACAATTCGTGGAGAAACACAAATCAATTTTCATTTCGCCTAATATAATTATACCCAAAATAAACTTTAGTTCGGCAACTTCACAGACAAGTTGTTAGGGGCTACACGCGTAACTTGTTTATCTGAATTGTGGGCGAAACACAAACTAAGATAAGAAAAATCGATTCCTCTAACTAAAATAATATTCTTGTGTTTAGTTAGTATATAGAAACACGTATTTAATCATATCCATCAAGAAGTTTATCGACGAGCATCTAGATGAGGTTTCGTCTTATATTTTTTCCCTTACTAATGCCGGAGCCAGACTTCATTTGAATGATCAATTCCATGATCATGTAGTGTGACCGGGGACTTTGTGTAGTTGCGCTAAGTTTTGTAGTAGTTTGAAGTCTTCAAGGACAAAAATGTACAAACACTTTGGGCTCTGTCTGGCTCCGGCATAAGGAATACGAAAATACTGCGTGCGGGAAAAGGCTAGTATAAAGTAAAGCGATATTTTAAAATAACTAATATATTAATCATCTTTAAATAAGCAGGCAAGTGCGAGTCAGACTCACGCACTGAGGGTTCCTTACTATCACGTAATACTTTACTAGGCTATTTTAAAGTTTATCCTTTTCATAAGATTTCTTTTAATTAGACAAAATCACTGCATTTTTTGTGATGTAAGTACATAATTACGGATTTCAGACTTTTTCCTATATTTGTACTTCAAGACAGCTTCTTGCAACATTCCATATTTCTAGGTCAACGGGAAGTACCTAGAAACTATATAAGTAAAGTATATAGGTTTTGATTCCATTTCGAATTTACTAGTATAAAAAATCTAATATCTGATACTCTTATACTAAATTCTAATTTTAATATATAAAGCTGATGAGTTTATTTCTTTGCTTGAACGCGCTAATCTCAGAAACTACTTGTCCGATTTAAAAAATCTTTTAGTGTTAGATAGCCCATTTATCGAGGAAGACTATTATAGGATATATATGATCACGCTAAAATGTTTCACCTAATTTTACGTGGACGAACAACTAGTGTGACATAAATGACCATAATGTTTGATTGTGTATGCTTAAAATATTTTATCACAGCTTCAAGAGACTACGGACCTCAGTATTTGGAATTAATTTCAACTTCATATCTGTACGCGTTCCTGACAGATTAACGGACAATGAAGTGACCCTCCTTCGGAGACACGGAACCTTAAAAACTACACTGTTTTTAATCACAATTTATCAGTAGAATCAGTTGCCAGCTTCGGTATTTCCGAACGGATACGACTTGGGGACCTTCAAGAAAATAGCATACTCATTTCTCAAAGGCCGACAACGCATAATTTGACAAAGTCATCAAATATGACTTATTGTGAGTTAACACATTACTGCTTAAAACCATCCAACTTATCAGAGCCCTTTTATTAGCTAATGGAATGACGTCACCGCACGTTCGGGTCGCTCCTAATTACAGCGACTGTCATACAGTTGATTTCACACTTGCAGCACTTGAACATTCAGGACTGCATTTACGAACCTCAATCACAGTTCAAAATCACTTTCATCTGAAACCGTCCTCTAAATCACACATCGCCTCTCGTCTCAGTCTATTTCTCACTTCAATTATCAAATGGAGTGACGTCACAGCACGTCTGGGTTGCCTCTAATTACATCGAATGTCATACCGTCGATTTCACGCTTGCATCACTTTAACATTGAATTGCCTGCATTTACAAATCTCAACTACAGTTCTCCAACACTTTTGAATGTTATTACAGTAGCCAATGAAGATTGCGTTTGAACTATTTATGATGCATTTTCTTACCTCAGTATGAAAAACACACACACATAGTTTTTTTAACTATAAGAAATAATACTAACAATTCTTTTAAGTTTGTCTAATATTTTATTTACCCCTAATAAGACTTTCATAAAAGTAAACTTTTACCTTACCTCATTTTACCCTTTTGCCTTTGGAATATTGAGGGTTTAAAATTCAAGGGTGTTAAAATAAAACGAAAACCTTTTAATACCTTTATCCCTATAGTGTGGTTAAATACGGCTTTATTGAGTGTAAATGTCATGAATTTTGCGAAATTCATACTCACCGATGTATATTTTATTGAAATCGCGTGGCAATGAGAGTTGTAATTGTGCTCTTTCGTGCATTAAATAATTCGATACTTTCTGTTCATATGATACTTTATTAAAAATGACTACTATTGGGATTGGTCAATAGATCAAAACACAGTTTCGCTTTTTAATAAATGTTTTTAATTTTTTACTTATTTTTACTGGCTCGAGGAATTGAACCACGACAGGAACCAGCAAGCTACTTTTTTAAAATAATTCTTACAAATGTAGATAAGCGTTACTCCATAAAAGGTCTATACCGTTTGCTAGCTGAAACAAGAATGACGCATTCACACTGTGCGGCCATATTTATACCATTTATAAAGCTAACAATGTTTCCGGGTAAACGTATTAAATAAATATGAACACCGACACAATTACACAAAAATCATAATATTTAACTAACAACACGATGTATCCATAACATACATTTTTTTATTTTATGTTATAAGGGGCAAAAGAGCAGGCAGCAGGCAGCTATGTGCCTACTGACGCCCATGGACGTCTGCACGACAAGCACATGCGTTGCCGGCCTTATGACGAGTTCAGGCCACCGGGAAGTCTCACAAACCGAACGAAACGCGACAACAATACCATCACTTGACTATTGAGGCCCGTTGACAACTGCACTATAATTACAAGAAGCTCGTAAATGCGTTGCCGGCTTGTCGGGTCTAGTCTCATGATTTGCAGTCTTGCATTTCAGCATCCTTGCCTTTCCAGCTTCTGAAAAGGCAAGAATGCTTTACAAACTGCCGGATATAGCATTAAGGAGGAATTGATTGATAAAGTCTTCTGGCATAATGAGGGTGACGTATTCGTATATATATTTTTTAACAGCAATTTGCACCACAGGCATAATACCCGTGCCATTTTAAAGTACTCTGTTCTAATTTATTGAGTTGTTGTTTTCACTCTTCATTTCTGTCGTTCTTCTAGTCCCTTATACAAAATCCGGGTTCGTCTTTGGGGCAGCCATTTCCGCAATGAGATGGGTTTCATGGTAGTAGATGGCCGCTATGTGGTTATATTCCACTACAGCATACTCGCTCGCGCTTACTTCACTTCACTCCTTTGTGTCGTGTTCGTATATTGAACAAACCCTCTATAAAAATTAAAGACAAAAAAAAGTGATTTGCAGTCTCATATTATCTATACGATTTTTTTTCATCAATCAACATAATTGTAGAAGAATTTGTCCGCTTCGGTTCTTTCGAACCAATACCACTTCGGATTCTTGGTCTGTCAAAATGTTACAAATAATAAGGCAACAATTTATAGTATGACTAAAAATGATCGTACAAATTCAAAAAAATCATTCAATTCAACGCGAGCGTAGTTGAACATTATTGCCGGTAATAAATATAAAGGGAAATATGTCACTCATCGTATCATAAATATTATAAAATTTAAACAATTTATCACATTAAAATATTGCCAAGGTCCTTTAGTAGGTTGTATAGGGATTTTGCTGGTATACCCCTTGCTCCTACCTCTACCGCGTATAAGCTGGCGATATAAGCATAGATAATACGTAACTTTACTATTATAGTAGTTACCTTTAAAGTGTCAATATTGAGAGCGAACGGACCGATGTTTATATACTGCGGTAGACGCCATATTAGGTCTATTTTGGCATCGTAGTGCATCTGAACTTCTTCGCGTGTTTCAGATGCAGAGTGCTTTTCTTCTCGAAAATTCCTTACAACATCAATATGTCGTTAATTTCAAATAGACACTTCTACTACTTTTCTACCAGAAACAATTCTGTTAACATTAAAATATTGAACTTACTCTACGTATTCTTCGATATCTAACATGTAAATTTCCTTATAGCATTCGTATTCACGCATGTACGCAATCAGGGGTATAATAGCTTTTCTGTACGCTTTTAGTAGTCTCTCCCTATAGTCAACCACGTTTGGCTCCATCAAACCTAAAATTTCGCAAAGTATAACTACAGAGATTGTAACTACTGTTGACAACTGTGAAACCATGTGAATCCATATGTGTATCTAAACTATCCAGGAACTAACTCAAAATGAATATGAAAATATACAAATAATATGAAGATAGTAAGAAATAATTAGTAAAATGAAATCCTACCAATGGAGGTAAGGAACAACTCTTTGTCGAAGACAAGACCGGTCATGATCCTCGGATGTACTTGTGGAATAAAGTGGCAGCGGTAGAGCATCTCACGGAACAAGCGTTGGATAACTATCTGCACGATAAAGATGTCGTTTTTATTATACTTACAATCATTTGTAATATTTCACTACTTTACGAACGTATGGATGCTACTACAACAAGGGATGTAGAGGAACGCAGTTAAGAATAGAATATTTAGTGTAAAACCTCGAACTGATCCGGAGGTGTGGTGTAATAAGGTCCTTCGGCCGACATCATTAGATGGAAGTAAAATAGTGTAGGAGATGATGGTCGGAACGGAGTATTTATGAGATCACTGGAGTCCCACTTGTAGTCTTCGTCAACCCAGTACGTGCAAAGACATGGAGTTTCGCACAACGCTACAAACATCGCCATGGATTGCTCGATTGAGTAACGAAGAGCGTACTGAAATGAGACCAAAATTGACAATAATATTTAATAATTATCAATTGGGTTAATACCCAGAAGACAAACATGGCTATAAAATTTTGAGAACAGTATATGTTACTTTATACGTTTTGAAACGAAGATACGACTATAGATTATTTTTAAAACGAAAAGGCCAAAGTAATAAAAAAGCTAGCCACAAAACATCGAAATGTTTTAAAATTAAAACACTATGATTTTAGCAAAAAAGCGGTAAGGCCGCATCTGTCTAAAAATACATGCAGGAAAGAGAAACAGAGTGCGTTAAATAAAAATTAAGGTCATTACCATTACATTACCCCAAAAATTACCCCAACAAAATAAGATAAGAGAATTACTATTAAAATCACCGCATCGTACTATAAGACATCCCCTTCATTAAAAAATTGTTTTATTCGGTAGCGAACAAAGAAACAAAAAAATTACTTATAACATATAATAAGAAAATTATACATGCTACAGAAAAGGCAGTAACACTCAGCTCTAGGAGCTGTTTTTCAGTTTACGCTTGATTACTAGTGCTGCCACACAGACGTGTGAAATTACAATATAATACAAGTAAAATTAAATTAAAACTGATGAGCATGAGAAATTAATTGTTAAATACCTGCATTCGAAATCTGACCAGTTGCATAAATCTGCACAGTTTGCTTATAGAATAAAACTCCCATTTTTTCTCGTAAATATTGAACCAGCTGCAGAAAAAAATTGAACATTATAAACTAAACAATTAATATGTATTACGTACTTATTTTAAAAGATTAAGATTTTAATAGACTGCAAGCTGTAGTTAAAAATATCAAAACTTTGATGTAACCGTTTCAAATGTTTGACTAGATTTTGTAATTTCTAATAATATGCAGCTTTAAGGAATACACCCCACCACTTCGTTTTCCAGTATTTGGTGGTGTCTACTTAAATTAAAATACTTTCCATAAATCTTTATAAAAAAAGAGAGAAAATCTTTGCAATTCTTTATATCAAATTCTATACCACCTACACCACCAAAATAATTTAACTAATAAAAGATATCTTTAATGTGACCCACTCTCAATTAAGAAAATATCCTAGCCCTATCGAAACATCCTTTCTTGGCGGATGACTGCTAACTATAAACTACGTCCTTGCGAAATTTCATCTTTGCTGTCTTGACACGCTTTTGGCCATTTTTTATATAATAACAGTCTAACGGGCAGGCGGTTCACTTGAATGACAACAAAGGCCAATAGACAAATGCACTACCAAATTTTGCAAATGTGATGCCGGCCTTTGTGAAAGGGTTATACTCTTTTCCTGAAAGCCTCTAAGTAGGAGGGCTATTAAATATACCTATACTAATATACCTTTATATGTATCTAAAGAGTTTGTTTACTTGCTTGAACGCGCTAACCTCAGGAACAACTGGTCCGATTTTAATAATTCTTTCAGCGTTAGATAGCCCATTTATCGAGGAATGCTGTAGATATATATCATCACGCTAAACCTGAATCTATTTTTTATCTAATTCACGCGGAGTACGTCGCGGGCACAGCTAGTATTAAATAGATAAAGCAATTCATGTTTTAATAAATTACACTTTTGTAGCATAAATAAAACGAATCATTTTTAATGCAAAGAATATTTCTTGCAATGCATAGAATATTTCTTAGAAACGTTTTCCCGCTAACACACTTATATGACTTACTCTCATATCTTCTCACACGTTAATCCCGTGGGATCTGTCATGAACTATACGCTCTTCAATTTTCTTACGACAACAATTTATATATATATACATTTCCCCGATACACGCCTGCCTTGGTCATCCATAAATTATGTCACATGTATATAGTCTGTGAAACTCTTGGAACTAAATGAATATAAATCATACCATAATATAAAAAGTAATAATTTGTAGCAAACATATCGCACACACAAGCACACACACAAACTCACACATACGCAAACACTTTTCAATTTAGTTTTATCTTAATTTTTCATTTACTTTTCTAATCTGTTGGTATATTTATATCTGTTCATCTGTTGGCCTACACATTTATTAGCACAAGTAACATAAATTCATTGAAAGGTCAGATCTATGTATGTTATGGACTAAATGAATTTTTATTTTATTTTATTTCTTTTTATAGTCGTCCAAGTAAGTGCTTTGCCATTTTGGGTGGCAGTTCCTACTTAAAGAAAATTTTGCTAAGGTTTATTGTTAGAAATTAACGTAGTGCATAACAAGCAAAAATAGACCTTTTGACTAATTGACGTGCAAACGACATTCGACCTTAGCGTAGCAAACCAATTTCTTGGTCGACTATACTGAGATGAGAATACCTATATTTAATTATTAAAGTAAATCTTTGTAGACCAAGAATTAGTCCACTAAGACTAATTTTTGTTCTACAAAGATTTACTAAGTGTAAATTGAGACTTTTGTAGTAACACTTTGTAACAACAATTATGGTAAAAATAGATTCTTAATGAAAACATGTAATTTATACAATGTAAAATAAATAAATATATACAGGACTTTATGACACACGGACGTCTATTCCTAAGGTAGACAACTTAATGCCTGTGTCATAGGTATCAGACGCCTGTTATACACAAGTATTTTTTTTTAGAAATATATAAATACATACATATAAATAATACACCCGGACTCGAGGTGGGAATCGAACCCACGACCTCCGGAGCGGAAGGCAGGGTATCTGCTCACTGCACCAAAAGGCCAATCAAACCAATTGGAAGTTTTTTACGTCACAAAGGTCAAGCGAGCAGGCGTTAAGCGACCACCGACCGCCATGGACATCTGTACCACCAGAAGGTTCGAAGGTTTCGTTGTGTAGTGTGACGCAACCGTCACACAACAACACAAAGGTACGCACGTATCTGGATAACGTGTGCGACACACTGACACACATAAGGTACTAAATAAGATGCGACATAACATCTTGGATTACGTAAACCGTAACAATGGGCGTGACGACAAATTTTAAAAATTTGAATTTAATTGTAACGTTCTTAAGTGTCTATACTATTGTCAATAAAAAAATAATATTTGTGCGGCAAATTAACGTTTTTATAGCAAAAAGGAACATTATAAATTTAAGGATTCAAAGCTAATACTATTATAAATTTTATAGTATTAGATTAGCTTAATGTGCTGGAATGAATTGACGATTCCGTGTATGCGATATTTATAGCTTACCACACTAGTGCATGCACGTGTGGTATCAAGCGCGATGTGTTCTGATATGGTTGTTACCAGGTCAGCGGTTGCAACACGATTGTCTCGTTTACCCGGACAACAATACCATCACTTGACGTGACAGCATTGCCGCCACTTCACTCCGATCTTATGTAAGAAAGAGGTACTGGACCCGGACGGGTCAGCATGATTCGGCTACAAACATGGCGCTACCTCTAATTAAAATAACTAAAAATTATATAAATGTAGTGACAGTAAGACTCTTTGTAACTATAGGCCAGAGGGTCGGGGATTGATCCAGGCACGAATCGTCCCTGCAACGGTAAAAGGATGGACTAAGCCAGCTGCCCTATGTCAAAACCTAATAAGAGTCACTTTTTACAAAAAGTGTTTTATTGCATAATCTTGATAACTCTACCAAATATAAAAACATAAGCGGTTTGAACTCACATAAAAACAGAAATATTTAAGCATCGATACCTAGTGAGTGTATTCACTACCTCGTAACCACTTCAAAACCTAGTAAGTCAATTTAACCAAATTAAAAACCTGGCTCTGGACATGCTAGTTTTTTAAATGGTTTCACTTTCCAGGTTTTAGTAACAAAGCCATATATATGCAAGCAGAGAGATGATGGCCAAAGAGTCTGCAATGCAAAAGTGTTCGTTACTAGGTTTTGAAATGGGGTAGAAATATGTTTCTTAGGCTGATCTTCTTTACGTTTATACGTTCTCGTGTAAAATTTTGTTGTAGTCCATACAGGGTTCTCAAATAGGGCAGCCGAAGAAGACACGACAGTATAAGCCAATGGTTTAAACTACTAACGTATGCATTATTTCATTTCATCATCAGTATTTCCGAACGGTTACAACTTAGGAACCTTCAAGAAAAGAACATACTCAATTGTCAAAGGCCGGCAATGCTTTTGCGGTACCTCTGGTGTTGCAGGTGTCCATAGGCGTGGGTAGTCACTTACGTGAATGCCACCTGCTCGTTTGCCCCTTGTCATATATTAAAAGAACTAATAATAAAGACTGACCATTAAAAAATATATATCCACTAGAAACTAGTTGTACAAATTTTAAAAACTTTTAAATTTAATATATAATATTACATATATTATGAGCGTGACATAAAAATTTGGTCGAAATAGAAGCCTTTGCTACGTGGGCCTCCCTTAAACATCTCCAAAGTTTTCTTTACCGAACTTCAATCCAACAGAATTATTAAAATGCCCAGTCCTTCATAGGATTAAACCAATCTATTTCTTATAAGGTACAATACAAAGATGGGTTAACTATGTAGTATGGGCAAACGTTTTCCCATCAAACGTCTACCCCTAAATGCCTTAACACCCGCATACAGGAGGATTTAATGGCGGCATCAGATAGAGCAATTCACGTTGCCACTTTCTGGGCTGCTACAGTATAATAACTAATTTTATGAACTTTGCTATAAGTGATCAAAATTTCATTAATATCAGTCCAGTGATTTCACGAAGTTATCCGGGATAAACTTGGCGATACTAACCCTAGATGTTTCCTGCATAGTAACACAAAACACGGTTAGTTTACGCAATTTATTTACTGTATAATCTATTGTTAGTTAGTACTAGACATTTTCCCTCAGGTCAGAGGCCGTCATATGCTGCGGTGGATTTAAACGGAGACAATTCTAATAAAACGCAAAGTGACATATTTTAAACCCACCACCTCAGCGAGGTTATGCGATTGGTCAAGCGTTCGTTAGAGTGCGTTTAATTTACAATAATTGTTATTGCAAGATATAAAATGTGCTTCGGATAATCCAAGAAAACAATACGTTTTATGGCGTAGCAAGAAAGTTTACACAATTTTTATATTTTATCATTTTATTTTTATTACTACTAGGGAAGCAAAGGGCACAATTTAAAATATATATTTTCAACTATGTCTATACATATAAAATAAATTGGAGCGTCTGTTTGTACGTCGAAATTGTTTTTTAATAATTGCATTTGACTATATGTGTATATTTGATACCTATATCAAAGCGCAAGTTAAAACATTTTTTTTGTCCGTCTGTCTGGTTGTTTGTACCGGGTAATCTCCGAAACGGCGGGGCCGATTCGGCTGGACTTTCACTGGCAGGTGTTACAAGGAGTAACACACTACTTAACTTTTCAAAATAATTAGGGTTCCGCACAAATAAAATTTAACAAAATCACTGAATTCACGCGGATGAAGTCACGGACTTCAGCCAGTACGTAAATAAATAACGATACATTAATCAGCAAAGAAAAATTGCATAGATTTTCCCTCGTTATTGTTCGCGGATTTATTATAAAGTTATTTTACTATTTTCCGTTTGATTTTTTTATATTATTTATATACTTTAAGTTATATTCATGTTGTTGTTGTAAGTAAAATAAATAATACGCACTTTAACTCGTCGCTTTCTTATCGCGTATCCTTTTACAATTTTCCAGTACAAAACCAATGAAGAATCTATCACTGACATTTTTTACACCCGTGCGGAGGTAAATAAAGGCTTACATTAAAACTAACTATGTAAAAACCTCGTCGACAGCGAAGTTTGTATATGGCAACATGAGGAGTAGACTTATTATCTAGCCTTAACTGGATAAAGATGCGATAAAGTGGAAGCGCACACTGGAGACTAATTTGTCTTAGAAAATTCTATATCGTTCGAAACATAATAAACTCTAGCAGTAGCATTGAAATTTTAACTTATCTATTTATTATTGTTATTTCAACAATAGATATCGCGTCGCGTCCTTTACCTTTGCCCACAGCTCAACATGTAAGTAATGATGGAAACGAATGAGTAAATCGTTTATTTTGTATTTTAAAGTTTTATCAATTTTCACACGATAGCACTGAATGTTACCAATGTTAACTCTGCGATCTGATTAAACCATATATGACCTATTTTTATGTGAAATATGAACGAACGAACTAATGCGACATTTAAAAAAACTTTAATCACAATTACATTTTTTTTAAAATTGTACTATACTTTTTGTATGTCTAATATTCTAAATTTTGAAGGGTCTAGAAATGTCTCACATGAATTGGAATTGAAAAAAATTACACTAGAGAAAACTTTTGCTAGTGTTTCGAGGATCCGTAACTTGTAGTGCAGACACACTGTAAGGATGGTTTGATTCTCGGCCCGGGTAAGTAATGGTTAACTATTCAAGTCTGTTTTACCTGACAAGCATTGCCATGCGATATACTGACGATAAAATTGTCGATAGTGTGTCGAGGCACTGTACTGTGAAGTGAGGATGATTCGATTCTCGACTCGGGAAAGCAATGGCTACATAAGCTTGTTTTACTTAAGAAGTATTACCATTCGATTTGCCGACGATAAAAATGTCTGGGGTGTGACGTGGCACTGTACTGCGAAGGAGTGTAGTCTCCTGTCGCGGTCTCCTGTCGCGGTCTCCTGTCACGGTCTCCTGTCGCGGTCTCCTGTCGCGGTCTCCCGTCACAATCTCCTGTCTCAATCGCTTGTCGGTCTAGTGGCTTTGAATTGCTCGCAAACCGCTATCTTAAGTTTGGTCCTGTCGAAAAATCCGTTCTAAGCTGACATCTACTAACCATAAATCTTCCAAATTTAATTTTTGTACGTCCCGTAGTTTTGGAGATTTCGTGCTTTATATATGTGCTATATTCTGTAGTACTTACGATTTCTTCTAACTAAAGAGTGTTAATCTTTAAAAACAATTATTTTAAAAGAGTGGCTAACAAGTTTCTTACCGGTTCTTTTAGTGGCTCAACTTTTCCGAATCAGTGGTAGGTTTTAAAATATTTGACGATTCAAAGGAATAAAAATCTATTTGAATAAATATAGTTGATTAAATCGGTCATTAAAATGGTATGCAAATTAATTTGATTCCGTGAACTAACACAGCGGTAATTAAGCGGTGAAAGCACTCTCTAATTATTCGCGAGCCATGCAATTATTGACAACTTTTTTGAATAATAGGCGTTTGACCTAAGTAACTGACGCCTAGGGACAACTGCACTCCCATAGGGCTCGCAGTTGCGTTGCCGGTCTTATAGGAAGATAATGCGGTGTACTTGAAGTTCCGTTCTTTAACGTTATCCCGGTCTAGTACCAGGGTCCGCTTTAATTGCAGAGGATGGCTGTGGGGCGAGTTAAAATGACATCATCCCCAGAAACCCCACAATATCACGAATACTAACACCGAGTGACATTCGTCGGGGCCCCCTATTTTACGTGCCTCAAAATAGACGAGGTTGGATACCTGAAATCCAGAGTAAACAATTGGTCACCCATCTATAAACCGGCCGCGGTAAGAGTTGCTTAACCTAGCGATCGAGCCAAATGCCTAACTCTTGGAGGTCCCAAATTAGAAAGAAACTTTATTCAGACATAAAAAAACAACACTATATCTAAACACCTACCACATACACAGAAAAAAAGTAAAAATCACTAAGAAATACTTAGATAGTGTTGCAAGTTTTTCTGGGGATTACTACACAGCTTCAATCAGAGTAGAAACTCTAAAGCTGATTTTCAGTAGCCCCCTTCAGACAGAGAGAGACAAATAGTATCGATATGTTCCCTATTTCAGTATTGTGCACCAAATTTAATAATCGAAATTAATAAGGAAATTCTGTCGCAGTCCGTAGTTGCGTTTATCAGCTGCGGGCGTCATCCTTGCGGCCAAGAACTGTAGCAATATTCGCAAAGTAACATGACAACCGGTCGACGCGAATACAGAGTAATTTGATGCTTAATAACGTATCGCGATTGTTACTGAGCATTTCTAACTCCAAAAACGTGAGCCAGAAAAATATTTAGGTTAAATTTTAGATTCAAAATTAGCTTGGAGACCTCATATAGAACGTTTGGAGAAAAAAGATATTTCACTTAGTGGCTTATTACGTAGATCTACACGCTGTATTCCTCACAAAATACGATATACAATATATAATTCACTGGTTAAACTTTTGCTAGAATATCTTATTGAGATTATAAGACAAATTTAAAAGACCTCCAAATTACACAAAATATATAAAAATAGCTTCTTCACTTATATTATCACATGCCTACAAAACAACTTTATAAGCAAATTGATTTTTTTTTCTATTAATCAATTATACATATACAAAACATCTGTTCTTCTCAGAAAAATCCTAAATAATTATATTTATACTATGTTTGTTTTTTAACTGAACGTTTAAGAAAAATATTGTAAAATTCACTTAAGTGAACATTTTTCTCAAGATAATAAAGTTCTTTAAACACAATGATAACTAATACAAAACACAATGATAAGAGGAGGTCGTGGCCTAATCAGTGGTCGGTATTTGAGTCGATCGCTAAAGCTGGTACTTCCCGAGTGGTCCTTAATATTGATCTATTCAGGCATTTTCTAATACACATGTTGCCATGCGCCTACATACATGGAATTCCCTCGATGAAACGGTCAGCATATTTATTGAAGAAAATAAATGTTATCTAATAACAAATTTTGATAGAAACAAATATATATTACGACACGCAATAGGAGATTTATTTGATATTATTTATGATGTCTGTGCTAGCTTATGAATGCTAATTTGAGAGATATCTCTCATTTGGCGTCATCACTCTACTGTCCACGACTCGACGGAGCAATAAAGTAGTATGCTAATACAGGTCGCCGGCCATTAATTCCCCGGCGTATATTGCCTAATGAAAAGTAACAATTAAGGTTTAATACTCTATTTCATACAAATAATTATAGTTTCACGACATCTCTGAGGGGTGATTGAGTTAATTTTATAAAATTTGCATTCATAATTTTATGCGCTTACCCTTTTGAAATTAGGTGATTCGCCTTTAGTATGATAATTAATTTTTAAGACCAACAAAAGACATACATACAGACAAACATATTATAAAAAGCTACCTGACTCGGCAGACGATGTCCTGCCCGAATGTAAAATAGACAAAGAGATAATCAACATACCGAATGCAGCGCCATCTGGGCTGATTTGTGAATCTAAACCATCCAGAGCGCCACCCACACGCATACAAAAAAAATCATTAAAATCGCTCCAGCTGTTTTGGGGGAGTTCAATGACATACAGACGTACAGTACAATTATATATATAAAGATTATACCTAGGACCAGTAATAGGAGAGTCGAATTTCTTAGCTAGACTTGCGACCCATAATAGCCTAATCAATTTAGACTAAAAAATAATTCCTGGCTCTTTAACGAAATATTATTGTGTCCAGAAAAATGTCCTGAACAACATATAGCACACTTAGTCATAAACTGACCAACTCAAAAATGTTGATTTTTTGGAAACGCAAATAATGTTTTGACATTTACGACTTATTCCTCTTGGCCATTTTATTATCATTGAAGTCGTCGTGAGAAAAGTCAGGTATTGTTTCGGTTACGTCTTCTTTATATGTTCCCTCATTCTTATTTATTAAAGTATGTCCCAGCCCAAGCACAGCTAATCCATGAATATTACATTCGTCTAATAAAGTCTTTCTAATAATTGTTGGTAACAAAGATTTCATCTCGATTATGTAAGTGGTATATTGTTCCATTCCTCTAACATTATTTCGTCTACTTAAACTTTTCGTATTGTAACTCACCAGAGCCAAAGGATAACAGGATATTTAGAGAGGATTAACAGGCTTTTCATTAAATTTTTAGTTGGCTCGTTGGCGCAGTGGGCAGTGACCCTGCCTTCTGCTCCGGGGGTCGTGGGTTCGATTCCCACCTCGAGTCTGGGTGTTTCCGTAATAGGTGGATTAAAAATATGCTTTCGCTCAAAATATGCCGAAGGCAAAATTTATACTGCCGTGACATTATACATTATAAATATATATAATGAGTTCTTATAAAATCAGGTAAGTATAAATTAGTTATGTGATACTTAAATTTTTTTTTATTTATTTTCATAATAATAAAGTACCTTTCAGACCATTGACTGATCTCTATTGTTCTTCAAGGCTGGACACTTAATAAATAATAAGCAAACCGACCCGTTTACGCCAAAGTCACTCGCCCCACTTTTAGAATAAATACCCATTTATATTTAACAGACTTCAAAAGTGTTCCCAGTCCGACCAAATTCTTTTGTGTATGTTACAAAACCTCTTCAGAAATTGTGAACTAATTTTGATTATTGTAACTTTACATTCCCATTAAATTATAACAATATACTGTACACTATAAAATTTAATTTATTTCATTTTAGCTTAATTATTATAATTTTTATCATTTATTTATTTTTTCCTCACTGATTTGACATAGTTTATTTATATTTTATGACATTATCTGATTTTTTTTAACATTATTTATGATTAAACGTTAATTTATTGTAAATATGTAACTGTCCAGACATTCAATTGTATTTTTGTTATTAATTTTTATTTGTATTAACATTGTTTAAATCTAAGCATGTTGCGATGACCTTTTATTAATAGGGCAAATACATATATTTTTTTTTTGTAAGCCACATGTTTTTTGTTGTACCTACTGTTTGATATTCTGTAATAATAAAGAAATAATTTAAATAGTAGCCTATTTTATTCCTTTGTTATTACATTCATTTTCATCGATTTTGAAAAGAGGAACAGACGTCTGCGAATTTGCTCTTTACATTGGCTTTAGAAAGATATGTACAATCACGTTGCATCTTTTACCACATTACCACGGCGATTATTCAGAGGAATTCTTCGCTTGCCGGTGTGTTTGCATACCGAGATCTGAATTCCACAACCGGACATTGTGTCAAAACTCAAAATTTCACTCACGCCATCTTCATTCCTGAATTCATTCAAGACCTACTTAACCAAGAAACTTCCTTCCTCGTAACAAATTTTTATGTATCCAGCTTACACCTTTGAAATATCCGTAACCTCCAGGGATCTTTGAAGATAAGAGCAGACTCCCAGGGGGTGGATCTTCCTATATCTGTCCGATAACTGATCAGATCTACAACGGGTACGCAACCCCGAAGCACCCTAGCTGCTATTGTCACTCCCCCTATACCGTCTGTAACAGTAGTATCCGCGTCCTTTCTCTCTTCCCCATCTACCTTTATGTCCTTTTCCTCCATACCTTTCTCTTACTTCTGTCTTCATAATTAGAAGTAATGTCATGCTTGTAGCTGAATTGGGCCGGCCCGTCCGGGCACCAGTACCTCTTTCTTACATAAGATCGGCATGAAGTGGCGGCAAAGCTGTCACGTCAAGTGATGGTATTGTTGTCACGTTTCGTTAGGCTTGTAAGACTTTCTGGTAGCCTAAACTCGTCATTAAAGGCCGGCAATGCACCTGCTTACCTTTTGTTCGTGCAGATGTCCATGGGCGTCAGTAAGCACTTAGTTGCCTACTGCCTGCTCGTTTGCCCCTTGTAAATAATAAAAAAAGCCTTATATCCTAAAAGCCAGCAACGCATCTGCGATCCTTCCAATAGTTCAGTTGTCCATAAGCGGTTTTCATCACTTAAAATCAAATGAATCGCTTGCTCGGTTTACCTCTAGTTATATAAAGAAAAACAGAATTTAATTAACGTAATACTTTCTTAGATTAAAATAATATAATTCACTTTGAAGATTATTTTAACAAAACTTACTCAAACGCAACGTCATTCTAAATTAGTTAATGTGGCTTTAAAGTCACAAAATTTAATACATTTTTTGTCACTAATGTGATTTAATTATGATGCTATTTCATTTTCTTTGCGTATAAAATATTACTCAGCCGTCTGATTACAATGCGCTCTGAGCTTAGGAAAATATGCTTCTTCTTATAGGTGGTTTTTAAGGTTCCGTAGTCCTACAAGTGGCTAGAAGTGGCAGGTGGTCTACGAACCTGACTAGTGGGCTACATTGGGTTGGGGTACGCTGGTCAACCCAGAGCCCATGGGCAAGTGATGTAAGGAGATTGGCAGGAGGTGGCTGGATGAGATTGCCAAGGGATAGGGGAGAGTGGCAGAAACAAATAGAGGCCTATGCCTTAACTCGTCCAACAGCGACGTCCTCTTAAATCTAAATAGGCCCTGGTACTAGACCGGGACAACCCTAAAAAGAAAAAAATAAATAACGTACATTTAATATGTAATTTATTTTTTATTTGATGTGTATTTTTCTCTGATTATTATTTACTTCATTAGTCCGGAGTTAAGAGTGCGATATTCGAGAAAACTTGAAACGAGAAATAGATGAAACTATTACGCTCCTTTGTTTTTCCTTGCTGTAATACATTTTCCACAATAAATCCTCCGAACAAAGGACTAGTTTGAGCGAAATCAGGAACATCCCTTATTTAAAGTTTCCGCCGATCCTGGCGCTTATCTACTAACTTTATTCATCGTTCTTTGAATCTTGGCCTCGGACTCGCCTCATTACCGTGTATATTTTTGTTACAGGTAAATTTTCCATAACACGGTCTTTGTTCGTAGTTGGGAACTACTTTTACGAGATTATGGGTAAGTGCTCTTAAATTCATATTCTAAAGGCGATTTATTTAAACTAGAGATCGCCGGCTGGTCGATATTCGCCCACTAACCTTTTTAACCCTGCAAAAGAGGAGTGTTATAAGTTTGACGTGTCTGTCTGTCTGTATGTGTGTGTGTGTGGGTGTGTGTGTGTGTGTATATCTGTCTGTGACATCAAAGCTCCCGAAGGGGTGAAGCGATTTCAATTTAGTTTTTTTTTTTTTGTATTAAAGGTGACTTACGGGTGAGTCTTCTTAGACGTGTTTGATGAAAATCGGTTGAGGCGTTTAAAACTTGTAGGGTTGAAAGTGGAAACTAAAATAAACGATATTAAGCGAATATATACGAGTGGGGCATCAAATGAAAAGGTTTGATTTGTGTATTACAAAATTAACTATTGGGGGGGGGGGGGGGTTAAATGGCGTAGGGGATTAGTTTATTGAATTCAACGAACATACCCGATTGGAATATCGGGGTTTTTTTAAATTTCGGATTGTTATTGCGTATGATATGCTTAGTACAACGCATCGATATATATTGTTCTATTCACAGAATTATCGTAATATACGGTTGTCGCGATTACACTTTGGCACCATGCAATACCAAGAGGTTGTAAATCGGTAGGCATTATTGATGTGTGTGTGGCTTTATGTTAATAATTAAATATATTAATATTGCATTTAATATATATGGTTAAAAGAAATATTAGCATTCGCACACCTTCCTCTAAATAAACTATAATTGTGCCCAATTTTATACTCCTCCGTCCGCGCAATTTTCGTAAAATGGCACGCAATATTTTCGCTTCAGGTATTAATATATGGATGGGTTTCTGCTGACTTAAACAAAAAACAATTTATTGTCTGTTTTTGGTTCATAAAGTTCGGGCCACGGCGAGCTTGACAAGGAACTCGTAAGCTACTCTGTCAAGAACTCGTTACTTTCACGAAATCTCAAAAGCAGCGGGAAGTATTTTATAGTTACTAAACATTCGCTTAAAACGGATTTTTAAGGGATAGCTTAAGGGCTCTCACAAGTTTAATTTTACGCGGGCGATGTCGCGGGTAAAAGCTAGTTAAGCATAAAATAAAGCTAATCTAATATCGATTGTGAAATTTTGTGATAGAAACACTTGCTGCACTATAAAATTTTTGTTTATAGTGGCTCCTTAAAATTATTCAATGAAAATGATGTCATTCCTTTACAAAGTCCTTTTTAGCAATGTAATCGAGTAAAACAAATCACTCGTGCGAATCAACGCAATCTCTTGAAGGCCGTCAGGGGCTACAGGGATAAAGGGTCCCATTCCCAAGACTTAGGAACTGCTGACCAAAGGGAGAAAGATGAATCTTGAGGATTTTTTAATAGCTCTATATATCATAGGGCCTTATGAATTTCGCGTCAAAGCGACGTGTCCACGAAGCGTGAAACGATTACTGAGCGTAATTGTAAATTATATCCCGTATTTCTCGAATGGAGATATTGTCTGAGGGGCAATAATTTAGATTAAATTTTCGTCGAATCATCGTGACGGGGCGAAGGACGTCTTTTAAATCACGGTTGTTTGCGAAGTAATTTAATATCATCATACTAGAGATACTCATTAATTAGAGGTACCGCCATGCTTGTAGCCGAATTGGGTCGGCACGTAGCTGCTATTGTCACACCCCCTATACCGTCCATGACAGTAGTATCCGTATCCTTTCTCTCCTCTCTATCAACCTTTACATCCTTTTTATCCATCCCCCTGGGGGTTGTTCAAGTATTACGTAACGCAATTTTTGAAGATTTTTGACCCCCTCCAAAAAGTAACAAGTACTGAAAAGTCGCTTTTATACCTTTGTTATAGTTTTAGTTTGCATTTGCGGTAATAATAACAACAACAAGAGATTTATTACAGGCAATACATGAGTACACATACGTTTTAGGAAAAATAAGATCACATTCTTTATCTTGTCGTATTATGGTTTGCTTATGAATGCATGACCCCCCTCACCCCCCAAATTGCGTTACGTAATACTAGAACGGCCCTTTGTTACATTTGGGTTGTCACATTTTCAAAACCTTTCCCTTGGTGTGATGACACTTAATCAAGAAAACAACAGTTTTTGTTAATTAATTTTATGAATTATGTTAATGTGAAGCCACATATTGCTATCTATTCCCCCTCCCTTCTTATTCTTTCTTTATGGAAACTTGGACTCTTTATGGAAACGTACATAATAATGCTTTGGAAGATAATCTAATTTTGTCTTCCTCCTAGCGTTATCCCTGTCTTATACCAGGGTCCATTTAAATTGCAGAAGATGCGTATAATCTTATTCGACATCGTTTCGATAAGATAGTTATGTCTTCCAGACAACCTGTTTTATATACGATTGGCGCACGACAAACGCAATATCGAAAAGTCGGGACTTGCGACAAGTCTGTCGTGGTAAAATTGGACAATTATATCATTTGTACCATTTGTATTTTAAATAGTATGCATGTAGATTCAATGTATGTAGCATTAGTTCAACTTTTATTTGTATTTACGTTGCGGAAATAGATTTAGTTAGATTTAGCACCATAATAATATAGAGTTTATTTGAGTCTGATTGTGTATAATAATAGAAATACGTTTAGTCTTGTGTACATTTTTGACATCTGAATGAAATGAAGTCATTGATTTGCATTTTTTTTTTTTCAGAAGCAAAGCACGCCGTCTCCCACAGTGACGCCGTACATGTGTCGACAAAGAAACATGGGCTCGAGGACGGAGTCCGTCAATTCCAACCTGGGTACCACCGGTCAGGGTAATGCCACTACGAGGAATTTAGATGCCTTAGAATGCGGGTGAGTTTTCGTTCGTTGTGACGCTTCGATCCTTAATTTATTAAGGATCGAAGCGTCACGTAAGCGAAGGGTTTACCCTTCAGAGAGGACTAGCTTCAACTCGCGACTTCCCTCGCGTTGTTTTTGTCGACTTTTAAATTTCATTTTCGCGCCAAAATGTAACCTATGATCTTTTCCAAAGTTTCCAATCCATGTCTAAACTGAAATTCATCAAAATCGGATCAGCAGCTTAGGCGTGAAAACGCAACAGACACAATGACTTTTACATTTGTAATATTAGTATAGATTAATTGGAATGGTGGAAGTTGCAGCGTTCTCAATTAGTCCACATATATATCATTCAAACTAGTGTTAGAATAGATCTCCATTCTATCACCCGGCCGCGGTAAGAGCTACTTAACCTAACGATCGACCCAAATTCCGGCCACTGATTTGACCACCTTAGAAAGTGATTTAAATAATGTATATTATGTAATTTTAATGGTTGCACGAAAATTCCAGGTCTCTGCTGCCCTCGCCCATGCTCGATCCGCGGCTGACGGTGTGACAGACGGCCGCTTATCCTGTCACTGCACATTAGCTGTGAAATCCTTGGTAACACAAATTTATCCGCACTTAGGTAGTCACTTCAATAGTTATATTAGTCAGTTTGGTTGTATTTTGTTGGCCGAATACATATGTTGCTTGCCGGTAGCAAGAATGCTTTAGAATATCAGGAATATCAGGTATTAATTAATATCAATATTAAGAAATAGCCCTCCAACTAACAAGCTTAATGGAGGATGCTTGTACCAGGTTTGGGTGCTGTAAAAGCCCAGCGGGGTTAGGCGTTTGTGGAACTTGAGAACTGTCAAGTAGATATTCACGTATTCAGATTATTTTTCGATCGACATCAATAAAATGTCGATGAAAAAAAATGTGCTGGGAATATTAAAATTACCCGAGTTGTAAAAAGTATGACAAATTGTGTGATTTTAGAAATGCTTTTAAGTAACTTATTACCGGTACTGGCAGCATTCAATTCGGTTTCAGTTATGGTATTTAACTAAATTAGAAATAATGTGTCCAATAATGTAAACAAAATGTATAAAATCATATTTGGTTCCTCAGGATAAATGGTAAAAAGAGTAACGACTTCTGAAGTGTTGGCTCAACATCAGGACGCCCTAAACTTCACCCACTCCAACAACAGAAGCTTTTAATGTAAGCATAATAGAAGGGGATAAGGGAATATTAGACATACCTAAAAAGTATTCCTAATATTCTTAAAAAATATAAAAAAAGGTCATTTATATAGTATTTTCAAAGAGTCACATAGATTTTTTTAAGTTACGTATATTAATGGATATGGTTATAATTATAGGTAAGCGGTTCATCAGGTGGTTCAGGGTGTTCAGTGTGTGCATTATGGAATGCGGGCGAGTCCGCTTTGGCAGCTTTCAATGTGGCCAGCGGCGACGGAGCACCCGCCTACATGTCCCTGGCGCTAGACCTAGTCATTAGAGGGATACGGGATCCCTTACGGTAAGGATATATTTCGATTGGTCCCTTTTGTATTATTATTTACTAGTCACTCGCCCCAGCAACGCACGGATGTGTTATACAGTATTATACGTGTAAATCTCCCTCTTGAAACACTCTGTTCATTGATAAAAACCGCGTTAAAATCCGGTGCGTTGTTTAAAAGATCTAACGCGTACAAGAATGAGAAGGGCCTTCGTTTTATTTACAATTTAAATATTAATTATTTTATATATATTTTGAATTTCGGGAACGCCTTCAACGACTGTCATGAAATTAAGTTGCGGGGGATTTCGGGGGCGATTAATCTATGCCTATATATATAACTAGCTATATATGCCTAGGTTAAATACCTAGCTAGTTACATTATTAGAAAACGCTGTTTTAACTGAGCAAAAGCTCAGTCGTCCAGGTAGTATTGTATAATCTGTATATATCATTAAAATGTTGTAATAAAGTCCATACATAGAAAAGATTTACACGAAAATTATTTTTTATTCACAGGTTAGTGATTGAAACACCTGTAAAAGTCTACCCACCTACAGAACGTTTTTGGTATTACTCGAAAAGGCCCCTCGTTCAACAGTTCTATATAAACCTGAAAGAAGTAAGTATTATATATGCATATTTTTTATATAGCTTATTTTATGTGATGAATGTATTTAAAAGACAGTCTATGTCATACATTGAGAAGTCTGGTATGAGTTCTTATAACTGATTTTACAAGAACTAACATAGGTTACTTTACTTTTAGCTAAATAATTAGAGTTCATAGAAAAATTACTAAATTTATTCAGAGTAATTGCGGGAAACACCTAATAGAAGATAAATTTACATATGTTGTTAATTTTTCAGTCTGTAGACTCGTTGGGACAGCTTCAGTATGAGGTGTCCAGTGTGGACACATCTGGTGAGTTGGACCGGTCTCGACTCAACCTGCCACTGTCTCTATCCAGCTTGCTGCCTTCTCCGTTGTCCTCTGCACCCGCCCCACCGTCTCCCTCTGAGCCAGACTCGGGTAAGCCTCACGTAAAACTTAAGTAAAATAACGTTAATATATTATTTACTTTAAGTATGCACGTAATGGTCACTAAAATAAATCCTAAAATTTTTTGTTATGGGTAGTGGATAGAAGTTGATTAATAAAGGGGAATTAGTAATACGTCGCATTGTAAATAAATTAAATTCATAAAACTCGCGACACCAAAAAGCAATCAGAGATCATGACGTCACATCTTGCCAAACAAGTACACTCCAATCACACTCAAGTAGAGCTGTTTGTCTGGCAAGACGTTACGTCAAACAGACGCTATGATAGTTCAGAGCGTTTTGCCGCTAAAATTTAAATTGGATTTATAAACCTGCAATAACGAGATAGAAATTTGTTTTTCGCTGAAATGTTTGTGACTGGGGGGTATAATATAAACTAGTTTCTGTAATATTGATACAGATGGTGATGAGCCTCTCCTCAGTGGAACGGGAGAAGTCTCCAAAGATTGCGGTGTCGATGTACTCGAAAACTGGGCGCAAGTTTTGAGAAGGTACGGGTTTTCAATACTTTTTGTATAAAAACATATGGCAACATTAGAAAGAGACAGCCTCTGAACTAAAGGACGAGATAACTTTGTTCACTGTGTAGTCATTGGTGAAACAACTATACCATAATTTTCTTTGTATTACTTTCTAACATTGGTACATGATTTTCATTGAATGTGTAGTCTTTTTTTTTGTGTGTGGTTTCTGCTTTTGGCACTATCGGCCTCGACAGCGTCACCGGTAGTTGGGGGGGGGGGGGGACAGAGGGGCTCTCCTGTAAAAGAACCTTTTTCATAGGAACTTGGCGAATAAATTGACGTCACAGCTTACAGTGTACGCAATGTATGTCGGAACACAATCTTCAAGACAAATTAAGTGCAATAATCTGAAAAATTTACACGAAATATTTAATATTCAGGCTGTTATAATATTTTAACTCAAGTTTAAACACTTATCGTTCTAAGCACGTTAAATTAACCTACGCTGACAACAAAGTAATCCAGCTAGATATGCGGGTAACGCGCCCTAATTCGCTCCGAGGCGAGATTCACTGATTCCGCACTTATTATTGATTGTTCGTCATTAGCATGTCTAACGATTTTATTAATGCGGGCACGTCTGCTCTTTTGTACGCCACAACGTCAGCGTTCAAATATTTGTACTACTAATTTGTTTAAACAAAATAGCATACGCATTTCTCCAAGGCCGGCAACGCATTCTAGTAGTATCTACGGACTTCAGTAGTCGCTCATGTAACCCAGCTACACGTTTGTCCATCAGATATCTACTGTGCGATATAATGATAGCTAAAAATCGCCGGGTCGTTGAAATTCGTTTAATAATATTTAGATTTAAATATGAGAGTGATAGAGATGCTGCACGCCACCTGGTCGTAATTGGGAGACAAATATTTACATTCGCGTACTGTATGCTAATTTAAAGTGATATACTAAGTTTTAATTATGTTAACAACCATATTGTTATATTTGACAATTAATATCTGTACATACGGACGACCGTGATTACTCTTTGACACGATTTTATAGGAAAATGTATACATGTGTGTGTAAATCGTTTCGCATTAGTGTGTGTGATAATGAATATTTATAAAAATATTAGCCTTCGCTAACCTCGTCCGCACCTTCCTTCCTTTCTTCCTTCAGCCTTATGGAGTCCACTGCTGGACGTAGGCCTCCTCCATGGATTTCCACAAAGATCTATTTCGTCCGCACAGTTTTTAAAATTGATTTATGAATATTTATTTATAACATAAATTATAATTATGTTTTTTTCGTCTAAGTTCAGAATGTTCAATTGTTCTCAAGTTATAGCACGACCAAATGAAGATATATGTATATAGATTGTTAATACTAGATGATGTGTAAAATATTCCACTATTCAGAAATTCCGAGTGAAAACATCCCCACCCACGTTCTCGATTAAAGCAACATGTAACCGCTTACATGAGAATGAATTTGTTGGAAAAAATGTTAAAACCACCCATCGACCTTCCGCGGGTCGACCGCAATATGTTTCATCCAAATTCACTTAGGATGAATCGTCGAGTTTCGGCCGACTGTAAGTGTTACTCGAGAATTTTCAACCGACTCTACGAAAGAGGAGATTTTTGTTTATTTTCGTTGTGTATGAATCCAGAATGTGGGTGAAGATAGTTTCACTCGGGATTTACCAATAGCGTAAAGTGAAAGATGACAAAATCTCGAAAACCACGAGACATACAAAGATGAAATTTGCCAAGGACGTAGTTTATCACCAGCTAAAAACGGATTCTTTCTTAATGGCCACATTAAGGTCTGCTAAGACTCTCGAAAATTTAACTTTAATGAGACGAGGTCGCGGGAAACAGCCAGTAATGAATATCCTTCAAAGACTCACAGTACTATAGCGCAATTGCCATCTATAGACATAAGTCGAACAATATACTTAAAATTTTCACCAACCTTAAACAATAATAATAATAATTTACTATTATTAAATAAACTGAAATTACTATAACTACTTCCTTTTGATGTCATAACTCCGTAGTCGGCATTTGAGTCGATCACTAGGTTATGCAGTTCTTACGGTAGCCGGGTGATAGATGGGTGGTCCATTCTAACACTGATTTTCAAAAACAGTGGGTCCCGATTAATTTCACTGAGTTGTATTAATCGTGAGATTGGAGAGATTATGGGGGTTCCGGGGATGACGTCAGACAGCAATTGAATATCTTAACTCACTTTATAATCACATCCTCTGTAATTTAAGCGCTTACTAGACCGAGATAACGCTAAGAAGAAGAAGAAGAACCTTAACTACTTCATTTTAAACGTGGTGTTCACCAGTGGTGGTACAATTAATACATACCATAATCATGAATCATTAGTCATTGTATCAACTGAGGTAGAAGTCAGTCAATGCTAAAAAACCATTT
The DNA here is from genome assembly GCA_024363005.1 of Charaxes varanes. Classification (NCBI taxonomy): domain Eukaryota; kingdom Metazoa; phylum Arthropoda; class Insecta; order Lepidoptera; family Nymphalidae; genus Charaxes; species Charaxes varanes. Next base: position 13,639,379 of record JANCMC010043217.1, on the reverse strand, counting down.
CTGGTTTATTTCCTAAATTGGGCCATTTTTCTGCGTTTCCGTTACGAGGGCTTTAATAGATAAACGTAATTTATTAGCTAATAAAGAAGAACCGTGAATATAAATATACACATGCAATGTAATGTTTCAGTGATGTACGTGTAAAAAATTTTTGAGAAATAAATTATCTTATCTTATCTTAGGAATGGGTGCGACAATAACTCAGGGGCGTCGAGATTTGAACCGGGTACCTTACAGATTTCAATCCATCCCTTTTACCGTTGAGCTAGTGATGCTTTACGTCGACTTACATAAATCTTTCTTAAAGAGCTGCCAAAATTCAGTGAACTCGACGTCCTCGTCGAAGTATCTGAACAATTTGTGCATGAAATGGAAGGAGACGACCACATCTCGAGGATCTCTTGCTATGTAGAACACCTAAAGGAGTTTATATACGAATTTAATTTATAAATATAAAATAGAACCTTAATACGTCAGCGGTCTCTGAAGGTAGAGTGTATAGAGTCTAGAAAATTAATGTCGCCTCATTTTGGGCGTCGAAAACATAAGGCCTAACCACATGGGCAAATAAACCTACGGGTTTATCATTGAAACGCCACGAAAGAAAGAAGTCTAGAAAACGCCCCTCCCAAGTATTCCTCTACGTACAAATTAGCCTGTAGACGTAAACGCGCAAACTCGTCAATTACATTGGATTACAGTTCAGTTTGAATTTATAATAAGAACGATGTGCATTTTTAGACCGAAACATCTTCACTAGATTTAAACTTCTTGGGCCGTTGCCTCATTCACTTGTATAACAAACTTTATATTTAATTGAAAAAAACTAAAGTATTAGGCATAGTTTACACTATACGTAGTTCGATTCTTTTTAAGAAGAAAAATTACATTTACATTAATTAACTTACGTACGTTACGTACAATAAGTGACATTTATACCTATTCGCATTTTCAAATACTTTGTATGATGCGCTAGAATGTATGTAAAAAATTTAAAATGTTGACTATTGATATGATATAGTTCTAAAAAACTGCTGAATGTTATAGTAGGGAGCCAAAGGAGGGAATTTTGCGTAATACTCGAGCGCGTCAGAAAACCATATAGGGAAAATCCTTGCACCCTGTAATATTCCTCCACATAATATGAATATAGGAGGGTTCTTTAGGTTTCTTAAAAACTCGACCGCGTTAGATTAAGATAAGGTAAATTAAATACAAGGAGAAATGTTTACATTGCAATAATCTCAAGAATTCAGCGTGAAATATGAAATGGAAGAGCCACAAAGTTGTAAAAGAACGGCTTGTCAAATATTCGAGCGCGATTAATTTACGGAAAAATATATAAACTGACGATTTTCTCAAGGCCATGTAGCTAAAACCATCAATAACGCTTAAAGCGTACGCGTACGTTATTAAAATCATGATCTGACCTTAACATAAGGTTTTTTCATCTAATCTACGTAATCCAATAGATCTGCACAACGCTTTAGTGACTGCAAATTTAGCATAACGGGCTCCCTACTAATATTAGGAAAAAAATAGTTTATATCTATGGAGAACTAAATGCGCTCGTATATAAGCTTTTTACCTTTGCAGTGTCTAGGAGTTTTGGTGGTAATAGTGACAAAGGCAGATGAGTCTTGACGAAGCGAGGGGATGGCAAAGAGTCGAAGTTTCTGAAGTCGTCAACGGTTGCTCCGTGACCTTTGTGCGTTACTGGTGGCCCTTTTCGAACTTCGGATGCCATAGTTGGAAATCTACGACAACAAAAAAGGTTGCTTTAATTTATACATATTTATGTATTTATTTCATTATGTCAACCACCCTGGAAGGGTATTACATCAGTAATAATTAATATATAATTTCTAGTCACGCAGGGAATTAAATTAAATTAATTAAATCAACTACAGATTTGACATAATTTTTTGATTCGTTCAACAGTCCAGTAACTGGTAACTAAAATATTTTCTATATTGTTACTTCTTTTTACACGAAATTGTATTAAGCTGTATGTGCAATAAAGGGGTAAATGCTCTGGAGCAAATAGATAAAGTGAATAAGGATTTAGGCTTCAAGCATATGTGGAGAACATATCGCATGCATGATCATAAAGTGACCTGTGTCAAGTGGGAAATGGCAAAGAACGTTTTACCATTTACGACTTATTACGCGTATGATTCGATAAAAACGGCTTTATGATAACAAATTATACATTTTATTAATAGTCAATTTATTTTTTTTAATATATATATGTCACAAGGGGGCAGACGAGCAGGCAGCAGGCACCGAAGTGCCTACCGGCGCCCATGGACTTCTGCACGACCAGAAGGTCTAGTGAGTGTAAGTAGAAACTTCGCTTGCGTGAGTAACTGCGGTCGTCATCCGTACAGCGCCATCTAGTTTGCTTTGATGTAACCTTTTCCACTTGACATCATTGCCAATTTGCTATGTAGCTGCCGCTACAGTTTTTAATTGTTAGTACATATTACACAATTGCTTTACAACTGTATAAGAGTTAAGTGGAAGATTAATTGGCTTATGTTTTAGTTTATATTTAATTTACAATTAGAATATTGTGCTGTTTGTTTCCCGAAAATGAATTTAAGAATTATTTAGATATCTCCATCAAATAATGAAATACAGCAATTTTTGTCTTTTTAACTCAAATAATTTTCTACTTAAAATGACAAAAAAATAATAAAATCTAATTAAGATAACATACCAATATCATGGATCTCTTCATTACCTATCATTAAAATACATAATTTGTTACATAAATGCCGTTTTTATCGAATAATTCGTACATGACAACGTTCTTTTGTGATTTCTCAAAAATCAGCTTTCTTGAGTTAGGTCAGTTTATGACTAAGCGTGCGATGTCAGTTTATCATTTTGTAACAATCTTCGAAAATGTTATACTGATTTTAATAAAATTTCAATTTTAGAACATTTAAATAATATAACATAGGACTATATGAAACACGGACGTCTGTTCCTAAGGTAGACAACTTAATGCCTGTTGTTCACAAATATTTTTTTTAGAAATATATAAATATAGATATAGCTGCCGCTACATAACGAGATGGCAATGATGTTGAGTAGAAAAAAAGGTTACACCAAAGCAAACTAGATGGTGCTGTATGGACGACGACGACCGCAGTACAAATACTGAAAATCTCCATACAAACCAACTCACGCTAGCGAAGTTTCTACTTACAATTACATACGAGTACATATAGACAATACACTCAGACTGGAGGCGGGAATCGAACCCCCTAACCGCGGAGCGGAAGGCAAGGTCACTGCCAACTGCGCCAATGTGGTGTGAAATATTTGCGATAGGTATTTAAAATAATATCTTAAATATTTTGTCAAATATGTTTATATCAGTCCAATGATTAATCAATTTAGTTCTAGACACACAAACAATACGTGACATCATAAAATAAATAAATACTACTATAAAATATTCTGAACTTATCAAAATGGGTCCATTCCATATCATTTCATAATAAATAATATGTCATAAAGGAATTTGTTTTATATAAATAGTAAAATTTTTCCTTTAATTAATATTTTCCTAAGTTATAATGTATATTTGTTTAAGAAATATTAAAATCCGCTCACAAACTTCAAATTGAAAATCCAAAAGCAAGACTTCTATCTTACCGAGACGCCGTGGCGACGTTGCCGGCTACGTAGCCAAGGACATCTGAGGTCACCAAATGAGTAACCATTAGTAATCGTGGCGACGCTTCTAATTTGGCAACGTCGCCAAAGTGTCGCCAAGTGAGCTACTTGTCCTAAATTTTAACATGAATTGTTTGGATACGTAACCGACGTCGCCACGGCGTCTCGGTGAAGTAGGATTCTTACAATCGAATGTAAGAAATTAAACTAATGCATTTTGTATTTGTAACAAACTTACGTATGCTGGCGACACGTCGCTGACACTTTCCATAGCATGGAGACGAACCTCAGAGGTTTTACTATTTGCTCACAATTAATTGTAAAATGTCTCGTTAAAATTAAAAAAAAAAGCACTCACATCTTCAGCGACCTCCAAAAACCAGTTCTTAGCAGAGGTGGCGTTAGTGATGGTTTCTTGCGTTGTGAACGTCTTTGAAGCGATGATGAATAGGGCGGTTTCTGGATTAAGTCTTTTGAGGACTTCTGCCAGATGAGTGCCATCAATGTTTGATACAAAGTGAACCTAAAAATCAAAGCAATCAGTACCTATAGAGGTCATCTGTAAATTACGTCAACTATACGAATTTTTAATTGGCAAAAGAATTCAATTTTAACGTTACAAACGGACAATTCAAATTTATTAATATGTATAAGTTGTATTACTGTCATTCTTATTATAGCGCGGTGCTATAATAACGCATTAATGTTATTCTATAATATTTAATATTATAATATATATAAATATATACAGGGCTATATGACACACGGACGTCTGTTCCTAAGGTAGACAACGTAACGCCTGTGTTATAGGTAACAGCCGCCTGTTATACACAAATATTTTTTTTAGAAATATATAAATACATACATATGGGACAATAAATGTTAAGTATTTTTAAGAAGTCATTGTATAGTATTATTTTAGTGACAATAGCAGTTTTATAAAAATATATATTTATTTTTCTCTATCTAATATGCAAAGCAATTTAACCTTTCCAAGTTTAAGACAGATTTTTACAAAGGAATGCCAGAGCCTACCGGCTATTCAAAAATTCTCTATTTAAATTCATAGAATTTCTGACGTTTCTCCGATTCGTTCTGTACAAAACTACATATTAATGATATGCAAGACGAGACAATATTAATAGAAATCATGATTATAAAGGAGATTTCTTCAGTACAATATAACGCAAAAATACCTAGTCACTTTGCAATAATCCGCGATTAAAAAAAAATCATTTCCAAAAGTTAAGTTCTACTAAGACTGTATCCCTTAATAAAAAGGAGGCGTAGGTATAGCTATTATTACGGTTTCCCCTCAAACAATGTTGGAATAATTGTTCGGTATTGGTGTCCGTTTTGGACATATTTAATACGATATATTAATATACAAGTTACAGATTTTCTTAAATCTTAGCTTTTTGCAAAGTAACTTAAATATCTGTCTATCATGGATTTCCGTAAACACCTGAGTCTGTCAACTAGATTGATTGATATTAATTATAAAGACGGTTTTTAAACTCACGCGTATGTTATATCGGGAATGCCCGACTAGTTTAGATTTATTGAGTTTCTTTTAAGACAGAGTGCAGTTTATAAGGAATCGACAAATACTCGATTCGACCGACTGACACTTTGCCCACAACGCACACCGCTCACCAAACGTCAGACTAAGCAGTTAGTTCAACTTAAATATGACTAGGTTTTTAATCACGCAAAATACATATAAGTGTATCATATGGAATATTTTACTAAACACGCTAAAGCAAAGGTTCCCAAAGTCGACGTCTATCCCGACCCACATAAAAATCCTCAAATAATTTATTTTCTTTGTTGCCATGAACAAACGACACGTTGATTAAACGTCATCTTATTGGAAAAAATAAAACACTATGGAAGAAGAATATAATATTATAAAATAAACGACTCTGGATCGTGACCCATACTTTGGAAAACGCTGCAATAAGGAATGCATAACAAATTAACATATCCATAGTTAGAATCATTTTCTAAACTTTTCCGAACCAGTGGTGGATTTATTTTTAATCTTTGAAAAAAAAAATTGAGTGTTTTTGGGGTCCCCCCCCTATTATTTGTGATCAAAAGAGGGATATTTTTTTAAATCCTACCAAATGTAATAGGTTTTGAAGTCTTTACTTCATATGAAGAGACGTCAGAATGGATCTTTTATAGGTATTTTGGTATAAAAAAGAATACCGGAATACCTTACACTCCCCATACCCAATGTTCCTCTCCAACTGTCAGAAGCAGAGCTGCGCAAAGCTTCTTGAAGTAGAAGTAGGATATAACAATAGTCCAGAGAGTTTGGGAATCGAACCTGGTATTGCATAATTAAAAAAAATACAATACGGAAAATTTTACATAAAAATTGAAACTTACAAAAAATACCACAAATTACTCTCACACACCCTCGCTGTTTAATAAAAGAAAAAACCTCATGGCACCGTAAAATAGATCAATGGAATTTTTGACGGATTTTTTTTAGTACATGGCTCTTCAATTTTTGTAATAATACTAATAATAACATTATATTTTATAACATTTTAATTATAAATCAGTCAGTCTAATAGTAAGATATAATTGGCTACCTTCACCGATAAATATTGTTTTTCCCTAGTGAAACAACTCAGTGTAGTTTGACCATAGAGTTAAGAAACTGTAGATAAAACAATTTTATCAATTGTCTATAACTAAGACTCAAAAACTGTCTGCTATACTTTAAGTCTACACTATGTACAGTGAAAGCTACATTGGATAAGGCTATGATAAAATGTCACTTAAATTAGGCTGGTGTTAAGCAATAATGTATTAAGCGAAAAATGCCAATTTCATGATAAAATTTTAACCATCTCCAATACTACGTCATCTCATCTATGTGACATTACTAACACATGTACAAATTTAATTAATACGAATAAAATCGTTTCGTCTGTCAAACCAAATTTGACATCATGTATAAAATGACAATAGTTGGGTCATTTTTTCAAAATGAGGTTAATATAAATTGACACGCTATTGTTTAACACCATCCTAATATTATATGTTAATCGTGATAACTATATAGATTGTGTGGATAAAATTATGTAGAAGGAATTATCCTAGTGAGTTTATAGCATGTCCTATCAATATGAACAATTTCAAGTCTCTTCATCTAATTGTTTGTAAATCCTATGGTCCCACAAGGTGGTCCGCCCGAACACGGACTTCTAAAAATAATAGACCCTATGTGTCTATTATGTTTTTGTACATAGCAGGGGGCAAACAAGCAAGCGGTTCCCCTACGAGTCTACCAACACCAACGTACAAATACACTAATCGTACCAGGCTCACAGGTGCTTTACCAACCTTGGCGAAACAGTCTACATTTTTCTTGAATGTCCTTATATCTTCTTTAAGAAAGATATTTTGTTGGACAACGCGTTAGTGACTTTTAAAGGTTATATGCAAGCGCCTATAGGCTGTAGTACCCATTAGGCGGACCATATCCTCGTTTGCCACCTTACTTACAAATTACAATATACATGTTCACGAGTATATTGACATGCACATCAGGACATGCATGTCTCGACATTCATAGTACGCATTATTAATATAAACTAAACAATGTTTAATGACATACGTGCTTTAATGAATAATGTAAATAAATAATGTAAATATATGTAAATAAATGTTTACATCTATACAACTAAATACAATTGAAGTGACTTTTTGTAATTTCTAAATATAATTTATTTTGCATATGGTTGTACATATGGTAACTATGACGAAAGAATAAATTTAATTAATTTTTTGTTTGTTTGTGGTTTTAAAACTGCTTGACTAATTGACGGGACTTTTGGGCACGGCTTGGTGCAAAAAATTTAAATTCTCGGAATTGAACAATCTTTGAATTAAAAACGGACGAAATGGCGTGTAGCTACTATTTTGCTTCATTATTAAATGTGTGTTATCGCGTAACTATCAGCGCAACTCTTGCACTATTGACCTTAAATAATAGATAAGTTTAAATTTAGATATAGTGCGTTCAATCTAAAAATGCTCTCTCGCTCGCCCTCCATCATATCTGCAAAGCTTACTTGCGTGTGCGGTATACCTTTTTTTAATATATTTCTACGCATGCCGTCTTAAAACTTTCGTAGTGACCCAAATAGTATAGGAAAAAAATATCAGCGAGTTTTATAAACGGCAATAACCCGTGCCGACTTGCAATTGAAAGTTGCCCATACAAAGTGCGCGCATACTGGCGCGGCGACGTATAACTTTGCGTTTCATTTGTCATTATATACGTGGTTTTTAAAGTTATTAGTTTTATTGTTTACTATACAATTATGTTGGTGGAATTACTAAGTGACAAACAAAATAACTGAATCGGACTGCCTAGCACTTATATAAATGGTGCAAAATTAACTCTAATAACCTAATTAAATTTATATCATGTTTAGCGAAAACGTAGATTACATTCAAGAATATTATTAATAATTTTAAAATAAAGGTTTCTTTTTTTTAACTTTTATTAGGTAATTAGACATAAATGTTACTTCATATTGCCGATGCTGGTGCTATATAAGGGACACCCAGAGATTTTATTCTAAATTCAAACTCTTAACGCCAGTGATATTGACGAGCATGCGTGAATTACATATAGAAGTGAATACTTTGGATATGAGTGCATTTTTAAAATGAACGCACTCTAACCATATATTTTATTTAAGAGGACGCAGCATCACTTAGTCACCAAATTATATAAATATTGATTAAAATATATATATTATATGTATGACGTTCATAAGTACTTTAAAAAAGTTTATATGAATAAAAAGTTTTTGACTTTGGCCAGTCTCAAAGGCCAAGATCAGGAATGCGTCGCTGCGCCATCTTAAGTAAGTATATATTCCTAATATAAAAAACCAGCAGGCTCGCAGATGTGTTGCTGGTATTTTACTTATTCTTCAAATAGTAAAAAACACGTCATAAAGAACCCATATCCTTGCATGTTCACGTTCTTTACGACATAAACGACTGCACACGCGGTGTGTTGGCACAACGCCTGCTGGTGTAACCTGGCCTGTTCTGCAATCTGCTATTCCTTCCCCATGTAGGTAGTCTACCATTAAATTAAAATACTATTTTCAACATAGACTTTATTTCCTAACAGAAATATACTTCTGTTTTATGTAGTATACGTACAAATAAAAGAAAATGTTTTTGTAATTTAATTTATTGATAACTAGCTGTAACTCGCGACATCTTCTGGCCTTGCCAAATTTAAACTTTTTCGCCCGCGGTTTTGAGATAGGTACAAACCCCCATTAGTCGCAAGGTTGTAGAAATCGTGGGGGTTCCGAGGATGACGTCAGATGGCAATCGGTTATCTTAACTCGCCCCCACATCCTCTACAATCTAAGCGGACCCTGGTATTTAACTGGGATAACGCAAGGAAGAAGAAGAATGTAAAAGACTATTTGAATGATAATAATGCTGGGGAATAAATTGCTCTAACCAAATCTGAATTATCGTGTAAATGGTGATAACAAAAAAATTACCCGACTGTGTTTGTTGCGGGCTCTTCTCAGTGCAGGGCGGGAGGAACCCTTGTAAACTTTTAAGTAGTAAATTTTGTCACCAAAATTATTAAATAATTAAGAAAATCATAATAATATTATACGTATAACATTCACAAGAGCTTATAAAAAGTCTGTATAAATAAAAGATTTTCACTTTGACTTTGAAATCAACCTATACGTAGGAGAGCGAAAACTCGTCGTAAATTTCCTCAATTGAATAGAAAAAATATTAAAATTTTGCCTTACGACGCTTCGGTAGAAAGTTAATCATTAAAAGTACCGAAATCCAGCAAAATCCAAGGTGATAATCCACAAATAGTCCACAGACGATGCGTTACGACCTATAAACTTTCGAGTGACATTACGGATCGCCGCTTACTTGGCTGGAATCCAGATTTTCGGATAAAACCAGACTGACTTGAGACGTATTCTGTTTTGATTGCTAAATATGTTATTATTGGAATAAATTCAATGCATCGGAGCATATTGAAGCGTTTTTGTATTCTTTGACGAACGTCATCCGATATGAAAACGATATTGAAAATTTAAACCTTCCAAAAAAATTTCACACTCAAAGGGGTATCAATAGTATAAATTATAATATTATTATTATTATTATTTAGAGCCTATTTTTTTCCACTGCAGGGCAAAGGCCTCCCTACCGTCTTTCCATAAGGTTTTGTCTAAGGCTATGAGTTGCCAATCTCCATTATAACCATATTAATACTTTAATATTATAAATTTGACTGGCCCGTTGGCATAGTGGGCAGTGATCCTGCCTTCCGATCCGGGGGTCCTGGGTTCGATTTCCGCCTCGAGTCTGGATGTATTATCTATATCTATATATTTCTACGAAAAAATATTTGTGTATAACAGGCGTCTGTTACGTATAAGACAGGCATTAAGTTGTCTACCTTAGGAACAGACGTCCGTGCGTCATAAAGTCCTCTATATATTTATAGTATTTCTTATTTATTTATTTATAAATACCTTGAGCCAATTTCTCCAAATTGGACGACGAAAGACCGGTCACAATGTACAGATGGTCATGGGGAATTTCCTCTCTATCCTGCCTGCCTGCCTCCACGTCAGTCTTCGTCACACCCATGATTGTCCGGTCTAATGCTTAAAACAATCTATACTAAACCTAACGGCCATGTGGCAAATCCTATAAATTTTACGGACCACTGGCATTCTCGAAATTGGTGGTTGGAATGAGGTAATGTTTCTGATGCTTTATATAGATAGGACGTTCTGAGAGTTATCTTCAAAGTTTGCATCGCGATTATGTGTTTGTTTTGGGTAAATATCACTTCAGTTTCCCACACGATATCTTAAACTAATATAGACTAGTATCAAAATAGATATTGCTGCGTGTATTGGAAATTTATTCTTATTGTGGTCTTTTACGCTGAAGTCTTCTCTTCTTTGTTTTGTTTTACACACATTCTCTTAAATTTCTCTTTTTTGTTCCAAAAATCTTTCTTACACTTTGTTTTCCATTCACCATTTCACAGTCTTCTTTTTTTCGTACGCATATCACTTTCTTCTATTCTCCGTGCATCATTGGTACCCGCAACTTTGTCCGCGTAAAATAAGATGTAAAATTTTAACGAGATGATATATAGCCCTTTACTAATATATGAAGCTAAAGAGTTTATTTGTTTGGTTGAACGCGTTAATCTCAGGAAATACTGGTTGGAGAAATACCGGAAATACCGATTTGAAAAATTTACTTTTTATCGAGGAAGCCTATAAGCTATATAATAGGACTAAAATTTTTCACCAATTTTTTTTTTTGAAAATAATATTAGGAATACTTTTTAAGTATGTCTAATATTCCCTTTTTCACCTCCTACTATGCTTAAATTGAAGCTTGTATTAGGAGTGGGTACGACAATACCCCAACGGCGGCCTATATAAATAGAAATATTAATGAATTTAATCACTAAAAATTAAGTTAGCAGCTTAAGAGGTCGGATATCAAATATAAACCAGTGCTAGAATGGGTCACCTATCTATCACCCGGTCGCAGCCAGAGCAACTTAACTTAGCGATCGACTCGAATGTCGACCATTGATTAAGCTACGACCTCCTCGAATCTGAATATTATTTATTTTTTCTATATTAGTTTTGAGTCAGTTGAATTCTGGTTTTATTGTTTGACACGTAGTAATCATCGGTATTTTTTGTAATTACAGGTGTTCACAATAAAAGAGGGCGTGCAATACCGGATAAGGATTGACTTTATCGTACAGCGTGAGATCGTACACGGGCTGAAGTACGTGCAGAAGACGTACCGCATCGGAGTACCAGGTATAGAGTATAGACTATTTTATTTATTTACTAGCGGACCAGGCAGACGATGTCCTGCCCAAACGTTGGGCTACTTACTATTTACTTCTATTATCCTATAATAACCCCGTTCCCGTCCCCGTTTCTTTGAGACGTTTACATTTCAATTGACATTTTACCACAGACAATTCGTATTTGGCTAATGTTACCATCGCATAAATATTGACATCAATCTTTATACGATACTAACGTCACTCAATTGTTTTGTCTTCCCTGAACATCTCCACTAATATTTGAACTCTATGGTATGGTATTAAAGTTCAAATTGACTTTTATGAATGACTACGAATCGTTTTTATTGGAGTATAGAAAAGTGTTGTTTTTAGACTTTTTCAGGCACAACACATTTTGGGATTCATTTTTTTATTTGTAAATTTATGTACCAAAAATTTAAATTTTGATAAATCCAGCTATAATTTTTGTATGAGAAAAAACCTTAGGAGTAAAGTCTATCTGTTCATTTGTTAATTTTTGTAAGTTTAAATAAATATCCTATTAAAAATGGAAAAAAAATATATTTTAAAATTTTTCTCTCAAGATTTCCTGGCCCTATACAGGGCCACAATAGAGGCTTAAAGACCATATCGCAGTCTAGATCCACACTTTGAAGGAAGGACATTGATTCCAATTTATTTACAGAATTTTAAAGTTACTAATAATTCCGATTTCAAATAAATCACCTAGTATGTGTCATATCGCTGAAGCCAATATTCTGTTAGAATAAATCCATTGTGTCATAGCATTAAATCAAATTTTCGTTGCATGCGATCCGTGGACAGTGCCCGGTACGTATAAATAATAACTCATTAATTTATATTCGTACAGCGTTGTTATTATTACACGCCTATAAATATTCGCGTGTCGCATTGTTGCATTACCGCACGTACAGTTGACGTCCTTGTGTTTATTGAAATAGGGTCCATATTTGCCTCTCGTAGGTTCATAAATCATAAACCGCATAGGAAATAGCCGCGGTATATGAATATAACTTGAATGTGGTGATGACACATGATTTTGAAACGCTTTCGTCACATGCTTTGCACTAAAGGTTTGATGGATTGTCTCGTTAGCAGTCTCGTCTTCGACTGGCGGCTAGTAAAATGAGTAGTTACATATTCTTTAACAAAGTAAAACTTTGCAACCGCCCAAAGAATACACGTCTACATGCAAAATAGTATGTAGACGGAACACATGCACACACAGGCCATTAATATTTATTTCATACTTTAAAATAATGGACTTTAGTGCATTTTTAGACTGAACGCACTGTAATAGTGTGTCCATATGATAAGTCGAATGTTCTAGTCTCGTCAAAATCGAATAAAATAGTTTCTTATTCAAGTAGAATTTTAGAAGTTCATTTGAATTGTTAAATATTTTAAAAGTTACCACAGACTGATACGAAGAAGTCGGTCACACAAGAAGAATCATCAAGATACTTGTTAGCCTTTAAAATAGTTCTTACATAAAATGAGTTTAATACAAACCATGTTAACTATAAAGTACACAGTTCAGCCATTAATGAATGATTGATTTTTATTTATATCTTACTCGGCTAACACATAAAAGGATTTTATTTTACATTTCAGTCGACAAAATGACCCACATGGTGGGTTCAAAATTTTGATAATATTTTTGGGATATCCTTGGATGAGAACAGTAGTTAATCCTTTGACGCTGATAGCGATTAAATCAACATAATTTTTTACAGTATGGATTTATAGTTCAGTTAAATGGCGCTGCGTTCCAATACAATGCGATTTTTTTAATTCTTGTTAAAAATATTTATTAAGTTTCTTAAAACTCTTTGGATACCATTGCATATAGAGGCACTCTACCATTTTACAATCATTCCCATTCATTCGACGTCATTTCCAAGTGTATCCGGTTCTTCATTATTAATTTATACAATAATATATTTCTTATTATAAAATTATAAAATTAATCTATAAATATTATATTATATGTAATAATCGTATACCATAATATATTAACCTATGTCCAATAATATCTAACATACATATCAGGGTTACTATTCCATAATGGCCATACGAGTCGGGTGAAAAGATTGCGAGCGAGTAAAATAAATCTGCCACAAGCTACCCTACTACTGGATGTACTAATGAAGAGCCGCGGGTGGTACAACTATGTAATTTACTCCAAGAAACGTATCTTATGCAGTTAGAGCTTTAAAGTAAAGTAAGCGGGATCGCCTCAAAGTATAAAACATTAAAAATAAATTCGCTCAACAAAAGTCATTACTTATCGGTATACACCTTAGACATAGGAAGATAATAATAATAATTATTATTTACAGGACCATATGACACACGGACTTCTGTTCCTAAGGTAGACAACTTAATGCCTGTGTTATAGGTAAAAGCCGCCTGTTATACACAAATATATTTTTTTAGAAATATATAAATACATGCATATGGACAATACACCCAGACTCGAGGTGGGAATCGAACCCACAATCCCCGTAGTAGAAGGCAGGGGCACTGCCCACTGCGCCAACGGGCCAGCGGCAAAATAGCTTAGGATAAAGTATTTTTAAATAAAAAGAGAACCGCATTCAAAAAACGCCAAAAAATTAAAAAAATATTAGTACTTTATACGATTTAGTAGACACCTACTCATACGTTGAAGTCGGTGTCAAGACAAAAAAGTTCCCCTCTTAATCGTAACAGATGGTAAAGACCCCAACAGTATTCAAAAAAAAAATTATACACTCGAATTGAGAACCTCCTCCTTTTTTCGATGTCGGTTAAAGATAGGATGATTGGCAATCGTGATGTAAAAAAATTACTTCCATAATCCACATATGAAATTGATAAAATTTAAAAGTTATAGTTGGGCTCTCTTGATATCCCAATTACATTTTTTTTTAAATTAAAACATCAATTTGCACCACAGGCTAATGCCCGTGCCATTTCATAGTGCTATGTTCTAATTAATTGTGATTTCACTCTTCATATCTATCGTTCTTCAAGTCCCTTATACAAATTCCGGTTCTTCTTTGGGGCAGCCATTTCCGCAATGTCCCAATTACATTAAAATATTAAACTTTGACATATAAATATTAATAGAAAAAACCAAAAGATTCAAAAGTAAAATAATGTACTGTAACATAAATATTTCCAGTACTGCAATGTCAATGGCCGAGGTCCCTTATTTCATAATTGCGAACATGTAACGGGTTTTAATCAAAGGTAGGTCAGAAAAACGCGTTCTATTGCACGCGGTCGCTAAGTAGCGGTGATTGACAGCCTTTCATCATAAAGACAGGCTCAGACGCAACGTCTTACACGCTGGAGCGTGCAAAAACATGGTCGTGTATAATCTTTTTTTTCTTTAATGGAAGTAAGATTGAATAAAGCCGACTTCGTGAAAAAAAAACGAATGGTGGACATTGTATACCTTAGCAAAACTTTAATACTTTATATTTAGGAAGAAAATTTAAACAAAATGGGAATTGACAGTGATGTTGTTACAAGAAATTTAGATTACACACCTTGGTTAAGTGAATAATTAATGCACTCGTGTAGTTTAGTAATGTAACACTCGTGCATTAATGACTCACTTTGCGCTCAGTACAACAATCTATTATTAATAAAACAAAATTATTTCTTTTTTCTTTAAAATTAAGTGAATTAAATGAATCAATGTTTAATATATACTTTGATACATTTAATCCTCTTAGTTAAAAAACGTCTATATTTTATCATTTTCTAATTAAAAGAACATGAAAGTCAAAAAAATTATGAGAAATATTTCATCTACTTTCGTTTTTTATCCATTGTCTATTGCCACCTTAACATAATGTAATATGACAAAAAGTTAAGCATTGAATTCACTTTATCATCAATATTTAATACTTATGTAGAGTTTTGACAATACGGAAGCGAAATATTATCCCACGATCCCATCGGAAACAGTACATCTCTGTTTGTATAATAATGTTGTGCAAAAAATTATGAGGGATTGAGTAGTAGAGTCTTGAAAGTGTAAATAAAAATGGCGAAGAGCGTGACAAGATACGCTTATATATGAGGGTTCCGTATCTGATACGCCTAATTTTTCGTTCATAATTTTAAAACAATACTCTGGCCAAAAAAAATATTTCTAACAGATTAAAAATTTATGGTATAATTGTTATTAAACTTTTTTATTTTTTTAACAGCACGGTGGAAGTACGTCTAGCATTCTCCTGGATGTTCAAATTTACACCATCAATAACCAACTCTGTGCTGAACGCTACGAAAGCCTTCCAAACCGTCCACCCGTCACTGAGAATATGATCTGCGCTGGCCTCCTCGACATCGGTGGCCGGGATGCTTGCCAGGGCGATTCTGGTTGACCCTTATCTTACACCGACATTACCTTTGGAATCGTCTCCTGGGGCGAAGGCTGCGCTAACGACACTTTCCCCGGCCTCAGCACCAGTGTCTCTTCTTACACCGACTGGATCGTTGAAAATTCTATATAATCAAACCTATACTTTGTTACAATTATGAGAAAAAAAGAATTTAACATGCAACTGAATATATACTTTGAAATAAATTATTATAAGAAATAAAAGAAATGATTTATTTTATTTAACCAAACTAAAATTATTTAAAACCCTGAGATCTGTCCGCGATTTCATTTGCGTGCATTTTAATTCGATTTGGACTCGTTCATCAGGATAATAAATAACGTGCGTGTTATGGTTAAGGTTAGAAACAGTCAGTTTCATATTTCATTTAAAGCACCAGGTTTGCAGCAGTTTTTGCGTGAGTACCGTAAACAGACATGCAAACCTTCACATCTATTAAGTAAATACGTCTAGATTTTCGTAATAACAACAACACCTAGCAAACCTACCAATACTAGACTATTTATTTAACAATACGTGTTAGGTTTTGAAAAAGAGGTGATGGTATTTGACTATTGTTATAGCTGCATTCAAATAACTTACAGCTTTTTTTATATTACGGTTGTTTTATATCTTATTTGTTCATAATGCCAGCCATCCACGTTACGGTCTATCGGAGAGGCTGACCTATACAGGCATACCAGTGCAGGTAAACCGGAGCGTGTGAAGGACCACATTTGAACTTGTGCAGGCGACCGGAGAAAAGCCCGAAAACACCGAACATCAATTTTAAATATATTTTCTAGGGTACACCGAAAGGTCCCCATACACGCTATCAGTGTGCTGCCGGACTGCACAGCACAAAAAACCGCCCGGTACACCGTAACGTTGCTGCCAGGCATAGGGAATATAAAATTATATATTCATAACAATATTGTACAAAATTATATTATAATTTTATATCTAATGTTGTATTTCATACTAATATATAAAGCTGAAGAGTTTATTTGTTTGCTTGAACGCGCTAAGCCCAGGAACTACTAGTCAGATTTGAAAAATTCTGTTAGTGTTAGATAGCCCATTTACGCGGAAGGCTATCGGCTATATACCATCAGGCTATGTTTTTCACGTAATTTTACGTGGACGAAGTCGCGGGTAACAACTAGTACGAGATATTCAATAAGTGTTATGACAAAGTATATAAAAAGTCAACCCAATTAATTACTTTGATATTACGATTTTAAGAATTATGTTATTTTGTATAATTAAGTTACCTTTGGGTTTGTTTTCGTAATACCGAATATGTTAGCGATTGGTTTATTTGGTTCTAAAAACGGCTATTACCTGAAAAGTTTTGACACTATTTTTCATTCAGTTCACTCTTTTATAGATTTTGATGTCCTTTTTCCGAATTTCGACTTAGCCTCCACGTCTTACTGTCCCTCGTGCCGCTATATAAGAAAAATGGCTCCTAAAGGCAGTTTTTTGACAACATCTCCTCTAACTCATTTCAAGACAAAAACAGTTATATACAAAATGAAACTAGACACAATTACCTACAATTTACGTCTGTAATTTTTTTTCAAAAAGTCTATAGTTATGGTGTACCATCGCCGCAAAGTTTACTTCAATACACGTTTTAGTCTTTATAAATGTGAATTAAAAATATAATTTCTATCTAAACCATACGGGCTATAAATCCGGGGACACAGTAATGACCGCCACGTCGAGGCAAGCGCAGCGCGGCGGCACTCCCTTACTTCCTTTCTTGAAAGACTTCATCCTTTTTTTGAACCAGCGAATATACCAAAATAACAAATTTCTCGGCATATAATAGTAACAATAAATAACGTTTATTTCAACAGAATACATATTACAATAAATCAAAACAGTATTGGCTCCCAAACTAGGATTCCCTGTATCTTGAGGGGCCCCGTCCAATGAACGGGACATTTCCCGAAAAGGAAACGGGAACGGAACAATATTATAGGATAATAATAATAAATAATAAAAGCCTTTATACATCCAGCAACCTCCTGCCACTCTCCTTACATCATCCATCCATCGGGCCCTGGGACGACCAGGATTTCTCCAACCCAAATATAAATATAAATAAAGTCATATGCACTTTAATTATTTTTATAATTATAGTTGTAAAGATATGTAGATGTACATACAACTACACAATACACCAGGTGAAGACGTTCCCAACTATTAATCTGTAAGTAAGAACAATAAAGTTAATAGAGCTAAAGACTTAGTTAAATGTGTACTTTGACAAGTTTTGTGATTTACCTCGACAAAGTTGGCGCAGGAGAGCCAACCCCTATAAAGTTTCAACTGAAAGTTAAAACATTCTCTATATCGAATTAATACATCCAATAAAAAGCGACCAACATTAATTTCGTAGGATTTGTAACAGGAATAACATTAAATTCGAAATTTAAAAAACCCCCATACTCCACTCGTATATGTTCAGTAAGTTTATCCACTAAGTAAAAGTCAAAATCTATTATTCATATAGACTCTTTTATAAGCGATTTTGAACGTCATATTTTGTGATTCATCATTCATTCATTCATTTTTGATTCATGATTTTTTTTAGTCATTTCAAAGTTTGGTGATAAAATTTACGTCTTAACGACTATGTCATACTATGCCACTATGCGATAAGCCCCCCCCCTCTTCATTTGATACCTTACTCGTCCGTCTGTCGTTTATTTCAGTTACCCACTTTCACCCTCCACAATTTACGGCTCTACCGATTTTCATCAAACGTGTGTAAGAACACAAGCACCCTTAATACAAAGTCACCCTTAATACAAAAACAACGACATTTAAAATGCTTCATCCGTTCGAGACCTATGATGCCACAGACACACACACAAACACACACCACTTTATTTACGTCGAGGGTTAAAGAGAACAAAGAATTGTGTGTATTTTTTAAATTATTGAAAACAGATTAATAACGCTTAACCTAGATTTCTATTGAATGCATAAATTATTCTTTATTCAACTTTAAAATTCATTCTACATCAATAACTATCGAAACACAACCCTGCACTGATTTTATGTCGTGCTATGAACACGCGTTTCGCTCCAAAATCAAACATTAATTATAAGATAGACATTACAAAGATTGTTCCTAAAGTTACTTAACTTCAAGCTTCCCAGTAATCATTTATTTTTTTTTCTTATTTTTTTTTAAATTTAAAAATGCGTAAAGTTGACACAAGATTGGGGAAACCCGACGCGATCGTAAATCTGAATCCATAAATATCCACAATTGCGTCATAAACTATATATAAGCCTATGATGATATTAATACCACCTCGAACATCAAAGTAGAGAAGTTATTACGAGAACGTGGCTCCTCATAACTGTATTTCTGATCAAAGTACTTTGATACTTGTTTATTTGCTTTCTATCACCTCAATATTTACACTCTTGCAACAAATAAAATTGAAGTATCTGTTTGTAACATAAATATTTATTTTGACTATATTACATGTAGCCTGAGTTTTTTGTAAGGGCACGTGGAGGCAATCAGTGCCCCCAAAGAAAATATCGAAAAACTGAAAAAAAAAGAATATGAATATCGAATGGGCGCGTAAATACTTGTCAGCTCGTTAGAAGTTATACTTCTTTTTAAACATTAATTTATGTCATCACTATCATGAAATAATGTTTGAAATTTATTGCACTTCTTATATAAAATACATACTTTTCAATTAATTATCTATCACTACAAATATTTGCAAATCTCTTGCATATTGGACAAACCTCTTTGGTTTATAATGTGCAATTTAACGATGTTTTATAATGTATTTTGTAAAAAAAATATAAAAAAAAAATATAATTGGAGAATGCATCTATGCTCAAAAGACATAGGAGAGTGGGTACAAATAATTATAGACTTACAACTTTCGAGGTTGAGCATGCCCCCAAAAAAGAAGCGGCAAAAAAGGAATGCCTATAAAGTACCTGCAATCCTATTAAATCAGTCAGTGGTAGATATTCGAAAGTTCGACGATTGAAAAGGTTTTATAAAAATAAAAATTACGTTACCATCTGTGCTACCCAATGTAGTGGAAACTTTTTAATCCGACGACGCGGCAGGCTGAGGAAGAGGTGACGCGACGATTTGGATACCTTTTTTGTGTTACAAGTCCTGGGAAACAAAAATATATGACAAATTATAAGAAGAAGAAATAGTTTGAAGGAAGCAAGGAAAATAAGAAAGAAGAAGTAATTACCTTAATTAAAGCCAAAAAATTGATTCCCTTTTTTATTTAATTTTAAATGCCTTGGTACATTTATTGATTGTATTAGTTATGTATGTTATACAATTCCCTATATAATTTCAAAATTTCATATTCCTAACTAACATCATAAAATGATATAACATCATTAATGGAAACATTTCATAAATTGAAATTGTCATAATAGAGTTGTTACACGCGTAGAACTAATTTCGTAAAACCACTATTAGGATTTCGGAAAAATGTATATATTTTATAATGTTTGACAGCCACTTTAAGAACTTAAAAATTTTTGTGGTCATAAATAAAAAAAAGTTATAGCGCGAGTCAGTCGGACGCCATCTTGTCCGCCATGTTCAACCGTGCGTCTGCGCAGTACACGTCTAGCGTCCTCCTCGAAGATAATTACTTTTCTTCGTCGACCTACGAGGAACTAGCGGTCACCGGCATTCCGAAATATTGCCGACTCATCCTTACCTATTGGCTTATCTCCACTACAGGTGTTTTTTGTGGTACTCCTACACAAATATCTTGATTAAAAATAACCATGTCTCTAAAACATAATGACGTACCTACGTAGTAAAAGTAATCGTCATTAAAATATGATTTGATGCTATCTCACCCAATATTATATACATGTAAATAAAAGTGTTTGATTTTCACTTTTCATAATCTCTTACCGATATAAACAACGGCTGTCACCATCGTAAATAAAAATTGGATTAAAATTATTAGAAAAAACGTTTAAAAATCATGCTTATTCAAACCGTACAAATAAAATTTTTAAGAATCAGGAGAAATAAATATAAGAGGAATTTAAAAAAATGAATTTGTTAATTGTACATATTACGAAAGTTAACGCGCGTTCAGGGAAGGCTTTTAAGTTCAGTTTGTTAAGTTCAAGGATCAAGAAACAAACATTAAATAAAGTGGGATTAAATCATCAAGATTTTGTTATCTTGACAGAAGTACAAGTTACACAGTGGGCAAGCGGACTCGGGGATACGTGCCTTAGATCTAAGCCAAGATACACGGGTGACGATGTTTTATTTTTTAATGTTTGTCAAAGCAGTAATAAGTTTACATTCAAGAGGTATTTTTTTATAGAAATATACTACCATACAAACTTTACAATAATAATATTTAATTTAACTTAGTTTATCAATGGACATTATTTTTTAAATGCGAATAAAAAAATAAAATTGAATAAATTGTTTTTTTATAAGTAGCGTATCTGAGATAGACAAAGGTTTTGATACCCCTTAAGATCGGAACGCAACAGCGCAAAATCTGTTCGAACTGACCACTACTTATAATGCCGGAGCCAGACATAGCTTCATTTCAATGATCATGTAGTGTGGCCGGGGACTTTGCGTAACTTCACAAAGTTTTGTAGACTTCAAAACAAATATTTACAAATACTTTGAGCTATATCTGGCTCCGGTATAAACCTACTAACTATAAACTACCCTGCCGAATTTCATCTTTGTATGACACGCGTTTTCCGAGATTTCGTGTTAGGTGACTTTTTGCTTTTATATATTACAATTATAAATGCTGGCCGCACAATGATATGATAATTTATCTATCCTCTATGTCACCGCTTTAAAGTTTAGACATTAGAATTACGATTGCCAATCCTAGCGACAAATTTCTTATGCGACCAATACGAATTTCAAAAAAATCGGTTACTTAGCATTTTTGGACAATCTCATGATCTTCGTGTTTATTTGCATAATTAGAAATTTGTATCTGATCTGACTTTATAATGTATGTGTTCTTGAATCGGCTAAATCAAGATTACTTTTTGTTCGTGTGTTTCATTCCAATCGTTAATTTAAGAGGATATTTAAATGAGCTTACAGCGTATACACCCTAAAGTTACAAACTCACTATTTTAATTAATTTATATTTCAAATAATAAATTTTCACTAATTAGATATAGACGATAGACAAAATCGACGCATACTTTCGGCAACTAAATTAGGTGGAGATTTCGAATTTCAAAAGCCATGATATCCGAACAAATCAAACTTATATCTAAAAACTTTCAACTAAATGCTACAAGTACTTAGTACAGAGGACCTAGATGTAACTTTTCAAACCGAAGCAAGACGAGTCGACTACATTTAGAATGTTAGATAGATCATTTATCGAGGAAGGCTATATAGCATCACACTAAGACCAATAGGAGCGGAGCACCAATGAAGAACTAGACAGACCGGTCCATTCTTTAACTCTATTAACAAACTTATCCATTATCACTTTATCACAGTTATCAGTTACGCGAAGTCATTGATGATTATTCGGTGTAACGGCAGTTAATAAATATTTTTCGATTACTTATGTATAATTTTATAATGAAGATTATAGTTGTGAAATTTCTTGGAAATATTTTGAATTTCTTTCGTGCAGATAAATAATTTATAAGCCACAAGCAGTCAGTAGACACTTTTTCACTTTAAAATTTTGCTTCGAACACTAAAACACTTAGAATTTAAACAAAGTTGCTTATTTTTGTTACTGTGGATGAGTGCATCGTTATGATTTGAAAATTCTGCCAAAGAGTCAAAAACTACTTCAGGAATTCGTTCTACTCTTTGCTTCATTTATAAATACTCCTTCACGTACAACGTACGTTGAACATTTTTAGGTCTTTTTACTAATTTCATGTTAAGAATTGATTGTGGAAAGCAATAATATTATATATGAAACAGGTTATACGTATTACAAATGCACGATATTAACACCATATCCGGATAATAGACTAATAGAAGAAATATCAATATATGTATATACATAGTACATACGTATAAATACCTTCGCTGCTAGTAACTAGCAATAAGTGCAGAAAAAATAAACACGATACGAAAGTAGTTGCAAAGGCTCCGATACTTAGAGTGCATACAGTAATTGTATACAAACAATTTGTTACGATGCAAACAAATTCTATTTTAAGCGAGACACATGTTGCATTGCAAACACGATGCTATGAGTTCATATGGTCGTAACTGTTTTTCTCATTATTATCTAGTACCGTTAAGTTATAACATAAGTACTCCGTGCAATAAATAAATAATAAAGAAATACATAGGATAAAGAAATATATGATACACCGATGTCTGTTCCTTAGGTAGACAATTTAATGTCTGTGTTATAGGTAACAGACGCCTATTATATAGAAATACTTTTTTTAGAAATATATAAATACACACATAATAGATAATACACCCAAACTCAAGTCGGGAATCGAAAACACAACCCACGGCGCGGAAGGCAGGGTCACTGCCAATTGCGCCAACGGACCAGTAAAGGTTTGCTAATAAAGGTATGCCCAATTTAAGAAGTAAGGCAAGGACTCGAGTCAACCAGTGGAAAGGGTGAGAAAGTTAACAACCTTTGCTTGAATCGGATCAGAAATTGGATTTACTAACTTATTATTATTATTTTGGTCTCCTAAGAATTGGATTCAAGGCTCTATAACAGTAAAACCACGGAAAGGAAAGCAGACCAGGCTGGAAATCGTAAGGAACTAGATATATAAGTAATTTAGTTTGCTATCAGCATTTTATTGTAGCTCATTAAAGGACAATCGCGTTAAGTACTCACACGTTTTCATTCTATATCATTTGTACGTGTATTTACTACTTAGAAGTTTCACTGATTAATAACTCTACTTCAAAGGCCATTTATCGTAACCCTGCATAGTATATATAATATCTATCTAAGCTAATGACTAAGAAGAAATAATAAATCAAATCCGTTTTTTCTTTTAAATAATCGATGGATAAATTACAGGTAAATTCATTATAATTACACCTAAAATACATCCGAACCTTGTAAAATCCTCGTAATTGCTTTATAACGACTTCTGCGTCATATAAGAAAATGACATGATACTTAAAAGCTTGTTACAGTTCTAAAATACCTTTTAATCCTTTTTTAATAATACACTCGTGCCATACAAGAAATAAAAACGAATATTTCAAAATTATTATTAGTAACGAATAATTCAAAATCCTAGAGGATGTTGTTGTCTCGTCATCCAGGCCGGACCTTTTTATTCCTTTACTCAAAGACACTAAAGCGAGTAGTACTTGTAGAACTTACAGTTCCATGGGAGACCAACATTCACAAAGACCATCTGAAAAAACGAACAAGTACTTTGATTGAACCAATGAACTCATTAAAAACGGTTATAAAACCAACTTATACGCAGTAGAGGTAGGAGCAAAGGGTATACCAGCAAAATCCATATACAACCTACTAAAAGACCTTGGCTTGTGAAGAACTATCATAAGTTCATTACTAGAAAGGACATCTAAAGCCGCACTAGTAGGATCATACCAGATTTGGCTAGGCATATGTTCTTCGGAATCGATGCAAATATGCTGTTACGACATTGATAATAAAATTAAATCTGCATCTAACTTTAACGCTCATTTGTAGACGACATACAACTTCAAACAAAATGTAGATACTAACTTTTTGATCTACAAAATAAATTATTCGCTAGGACAATGGAGGTAGCCGTACTCTAGCGCCAGACTGACAGCGACGAAAACGAAGTAAAGGATGAACATGGTGAAACCCAGCCCTTTATTCATTTTCCATCTGAAACAGGCGATGCTGATGATGACGAAGATCAGCATGGCGAAGAGTAACACTATGCTGCAGACCATGCCTTTGGAGTTCACCTGGACTGGCTCTCCCTTTATTAAACCATACAGAAGCCACGGCAGAGGTAATCTGAAATAAGAAACAAAGAAATCAGACTGAGCTGTTAAATATATAGCAGAAGTAGCTGTGCCCGTGAGTTCATCCGCGTAAAATTAGATAAAAAAAATACGTGAATGTATTTTATATAGCGTGATGATATATAGCCTGTACCCATCTTTTTATGTTACAAAGGGGCAAACGAGCAGACCACTAAGTGTCTACTGACGCCTATGGACATCTGCACGACCACGAAGCAAACAGATGCGTTGCCGGCTACTAATGACGAGTTTAGGCCACCGGGAAATCTCTAACTAGTAAATTATAATCGTACAAAATTTTATGTACCTTAGCCCGGGCAAATTTTTGTGAAATAGTACGGAAAGTTTCTTTACGCCTTTCAAAAAGAACGATTTTTCCTTCCAAGTCCTACCATGGATGAAGAAGGTGCCGCTGGGTTTTAGTGGGTATCATAGCATTGCCAGCGAGTCCCACACTTCTGTTCGCGGGTGCCTCCTGTCGTGCGTAAGGCATTTGCCAGCGAAAAAAAGCATGTCTATTCAGCCAATAACCTTAATTCATTTTACCTATACCCTACGTTGTCTTTTGTTTTCGTTTATAAGTGAAATGATTAAGGAAAAATATATTTTTTTTAACTTAATACTGCGAGCATAATCATTAATTTGGTTCATTGTTCAATGTTTTTGATAAGAAACATGTACAAATAAAGATTACATCAAATCCATTTTTTCGGCGAGAACACTTTCGTAACACGCGAGGTCATATCCTGTGGAAGTTGGCATTTTGACCCAACATTTGGGCCAAGGTTGGACGTGATATTATCGAAATGCAAATTTTCACGCCAGTCACGGATCATTAACGGCTTTCTCGATTACAATAGGTCAGCGTTGTAAATTTGGTTCACGAAAATTGTGTTATCGTCTTAGAATCTTTAATCTTTCTCAAACAAGTCTAATGACTCATATTAGATAGCGTTGTAAATATCTTTTACTAGCGGAACAGGCAGACATTGTCCTGTCCGTAGTTTGGCTCGTCTGCTATTTATAGCACATTTTTGTTTTAACCAATCTCTTATACGAAATAATAATATTAAATGGCACTCTAGTATTCCAAAGTAGTGACCATTTTTAAAGTTTTCCTTACTTTTTTTGCTTTCAAACCTTCTCTGAAATAAGGGATCATCCATGAATTACGTAACACGTTAAGAGCGGGGAAGGAGAGAGACCAAAATGTGAAATTGTGTGACAATGGGCAGTGGGAACCGAAGACTTTGTGACGTCACAAGTCAAAATGAAAAAAGTACAAAACAAAACTTGAAACTTCTATTTGACGATATTTATTTAAAATACATGCATATAATTGGAAAATTATTGACGTCACACTATGGATGAGGAGGTATGTAAAATGTGACAAGCTGTGACAAGGAGGGCGGAGGGGGTTAAAAATCGTAAAATTTGTGTGACGTAATTTATGAATGACCCCTAAGGGGAAAGAACCAAATCAAATAGAATTTAAATCCATCCAGCAAGTTTCGAGTGTTAGCGAGACTAACTAACATCCATTGATTTCTATTGAAATAGATTTGATTTTAAATAGAGAAGTGGCGTTTCGTAAACAAAACTCAATTAAAATTTGCTTTAAAAGTTAACGACCATTTCTATATATTTTCAATAATCTGTAGTAACTGTCAAATATGGGCAAATTAAAGACTAGTTTCTGCAAGAGCATTTTAGGCTTAAGTAGAAAACAGTTAAGATACGTGGTGGCAGTTTTTACCGGTCACTATGGAACGAGGGCGACTCTGTTTCGATTGGCTTTAAGCGACATTGCTTTTTGCAGGGCCTGTCATGAAGAAATTTAATTATAGTAAATTAGATTTTAATATATCTTAGTTTTATTTTTATCTTAGTTTCGGTAGAAACCCGAACAGTAATGTTTGCGAATGTGATGGGCTGGCCGGAATAAGAAAGAATCTCTTCGGCGTGGCCTATCCAAGGTCGGAGGACTTAGGTTTCTTCAAGCTACGGGCGGTCCTTGAACTATTTACTTGGATCTTTGAGAAATGCAGCTGAGAGAACAAAGAGAAGGAGCGAGCACAAAAGATCCAATAGGTCGAGGTGCGTCCACTATGCAGGCCCCACCAAGATACATTACATTACATTGTAATGTTGCTATGATTCACCGTAAAACTGTTTTTAAATCGTAATTCATGATTAGGAATACCGGCAGCTGAATTTCACCACAGAACATCTCGAGGGTATTTGAAATTCCACCCTCATCGACTCAATGACCAATTGTCCACAACCGTGCACTCTCTCAAATTACTCTGTGGAATCAGTTACCAACTTCGGTGTTTCCGAACGGATACGACTTAGGGACCTTCAAGATAAGAGCATGATCATTTCGCAAAGGCTAGCAACGCATCTGCGAGACTTCTGATGTTGCAGTTTCCCATGGACCTCGGTAGTCACTTAGGTAAACCACCTGCCCGTTTGCCCCATGTTTTATAAAAAAACATTTCTTAGGTTTGTCTAATATTCATGTTTATTTTTCATAGGCAATGAAGATCCTATCAAAACGGAAGCTGATGCGACGAGCTGGTCTCTTCGGGAGGACTCCACCAAGAAGACCGGGTCCAGGTCCACCTCCAGATCCTCTGCAAAGGGTGTACCGAGAGATTGCTGTACTGAAGAAACTGGATCACCCCAACGTTGTGAAACTGGTTGAGGTAATAAATTCTTAATTATATCACCTATTTTATTATGTAACAAAATTTACATAACGACACATCACGTCCGTCCCGAAGATCTGTCTATACCGTCTCGATGTATAGTCGACCAAGAAAGTGCTTTACCATTTTGGATAACAGCTCCTACTTAAAGTAAATTTTGCTAAGGGTTATTGTTAGAAATTAACGTACTGCAAAACAAGCAAAAATGAGCCTTATAACCAATTAACGTTCAAACTAAATTCAACCTTAGCGTGGTAAACCAATTTTTTGGTCGACTATACAAATATCCAAAAACGGGCGATTTACAAAGTATTTCACATGATAGTCGTAGCAACCATTATTTTTAAAAACCGCCTGTGTTGCAGAACTTATTCGATGATAATTAGAAAAAAATAAATAAATTGTCCAATGACAAAACAAGCTTAAATAGAAGAGTTCCGTATCTGATATGCGATAGAGGATTTTGTTAAATAAATTTTATTTTATTTATACTTCTTTATTTCAAAAATTGTTGTTGACGGACAGAGCGAAACTATGAGGTTATATTTCCTACGGAACCCTAAAAAGACATACTCATTTGTCAAAGACCGGTCACGCATCCACGAGCCTTTGTTAGTGCTGTTGCAATTGGAAGATGGTAATCTTTACTAATACAGAAAGCTGAAGAATTTATTTGTTTGCTCGAACGCTTTAATCTTAGAAACTATTGGTCCAATTTGAAAAATTCTTTCAGTGTTAGATAACCCATTTATTGAAGAAGGCTATATGTCATCACGCTAAAATTTTATCTAGTTTTTTTACCTAATTCTACGCGGACAAGTCGCGGGCCGAGCTAGTTTCTTATAATTGAATACTTAAACTGTTATCTTATATAAAAGCT
Organism: Charaxes varanes; assembly: GCA_024363005.1. Classification (NCBI taxonomy): domain Eukaryota; kingdom Metazoa; phylum Arthropoda; class Insecta; order Lepidoptera; family Nymphalidae; genus Charaxes; species Charaxes varanes. The sequence continues at coordinate 13,610,782 of JANCMC010043217.1, read as the reverse complement.
CGTGCATCTTTTTATAAAATACCATTGAATAAGGCAGTAATTGTTCTCGAAATTACATTTACTTTAAACAAAAGACGTCTCGCTAATGAGGTTTTTTCAAAATATTAAACAAAAGGCTCTTTGTGTAACGTCATAAAAGAATCTTCACACGCCAGTGGACTACAAAGAACTCCGTCATATTTTCCAATTGACGAACCGACTTAATTAAGTTAAGGTAAAAACCTTTCATTGTTTCAAGTACTTATTTCAAAAGTTACCTTAATCTTATATCTGTTATAAGATGAAGAATTTATTTAATGTGTAAATTATTGCCTTTTTTATTAGAGATAGCGCCACGCTTCTTGTCCTTTTGCTCCGAAGCCAGTACCTCTTTCTCATATAAGATGTGAAGTGACGGCAATACTGTCACATCAAATTATGATATTGATGTTGCGCTTCGTTCGGTTTCTGAGAGTTCCTGATGGCCCAAACGTTAATATACAATTTCTTAAGTTTTTATGTAAGGTTAACTAGATTAACCAAAAATTCAACAATACTAGTATTATGAGGGTATTTTTAGGTATTGTTAGCGTTGTGAATATGGCCACACAATGTCTGTGCGGTCATTCGTGTTTCAGCTGTCGAACGGTATAGACCTTTGTGGCGTCATAACGCTTAGCACTTTTTTAATGAGAATTATTTTAAAAGAATACGACTATCTTATTTTTGAATAGAGATAGGAAAAATGTGTTGAGGGATTTCAGCGCACTCGTTACGCTGTCGAGTCGAAGACATTCGAAACGAGGGCAAACTTCCGAATCTCTGTACGTTTAAAAATGTAAAGCCGGATCCACATCACTGCGGCCCGAAAGGCAGGAAATGCATTTGCAAATTAGATTTCGACCCTCCGGCGTTATCGTGTCTTCGGCCTTGCTTAACCCCCGGTCACATGCGCAGATTTTCGGCAGCTCCCCCTTTGTCTATGCCATTCGATTTCCTATTTGGAAAACGTTTTCATTGATTACATTTGGCGGTAGATCCGATGTGGATAGGATTAAAGGTGGTTCTGGATTCCAAAACTTATAAAAACTATTACATACTAACTACATTTAGTATTTACGTAATAGTATTTAACTGATTAATAGAACTGCCAATCGAGTTTTTACGAGTAAACTTATGTGTGTTTATAATGGACCTTTGGTTAGCTATTAATATTGAATTTCATAATGCAGATGGAAATCTTTTACGTTTAACATATTCATGCATGAAAATTAAAAGGACAAATCTCTAAGTCCCAGATTCGAATACGTTGCAAAATAAAATATTTTCGCAATCAACCACCACCAACTTTATGTAATTTAACTTAAACCAAATTCAATAGCAATTGGAAAATATTATTATTTATATTCTTTAATGTATAAAATTTTAGAATTGAAGAAATTTTCTATCTAAGTTGTAAATATTTCATAATAATAAAAGCCATAACAAATATGTCATAGCGTTTTTAATCCCAAGTAGAAAAACACGACAATATGCAATCAACGATCTCACAACGTGAACCATCTACATTTTAGAAAAAAACCATTGAACGGATCCCATAAAGAAATGCAGTTTAGAGCCATCCCGTGTTTTCAATCCCATAGCTGTCTCTCCCCTTCGATAAAGAACTACAGTCTATAATACAACCAAAGACAATTCCAATCTTCCAACGTTGGCTTCACTTTTTATCTCCCTCCATTTACGTTGGTTTAAGAAAGACAGAACAATACGCTGGAGGTTGGCTCGAATGTTTGTGTAGGGAATAAAACGTAGAAAAAAGCGGTGCGGTTTCAAAATGGTGGTTTCGTTCACACTCGATTTGGTACGTAAATTGCAGTTCGATTCGAGTTTACACGAGTCAGATACAGATTTTGCGAATAATTCGTAGCATTTTATGAAGAAATTTTCTATAGCTGACTCAATCTATCCTATATTTAAATTTAAAAAAAAAACGACTTGTGCATTTCGACAGAGGTGATAAATCCGAGGAGCCACGTCGTGAGCGTTACGCGTTACGTAACGAAGCTGTTTACCCTCCCATAAGAAGCTATCGCTTCAATAGAATATTGCTGGTGCTGATGCTTATTACTTAGCTCTTAATATATATTGCGAGTTACCCAGTAGTAAAAACAGGCGGTTTGAAACCAGTATGACTAACGACGGACTCCATGAAAAATTGCACTACCAAAAGTATCATATTTATGTATTCTCATTATCTCGCTAAAATATTCAATCCTTTACCAAAGAGCCACTACTTTTTTCTTCATTTCCATACTAATTAAGTTTAAAACAAATGGTGCGAGTAAAAAGTCAATCCAATGAAAGGACGCCGAAAAGCTCCGATAATTTGTTAGGATTTAGTAAAATCCAAAATGGGCGGATCGGAACCCGATGGACATGTATTTATCTTCATCCCGTGTAGGACCCCTTTGGAGGGTGGACAAATTAAATAAAATGGTCCAATCGCCTGCTTTTGATTGCTCTTGCCGATGTCCTATGGTTTTCCAAAGTAACTGAACGCCAGAATATAATATTAGACATCGTGAATTTTCAGCAGATAGTAAAATCATATATAATCTTCTTCCTAGCGTTATTCCGGTTAAATACCAGGGTCCGCTTAGATTGTAGAGGATGTAGCTGTGGGGCGAGTTAAGATAACCGATTGCCATCTGACGTCATCCAAAGTTAACTTACTCTGAAGAGAGACAAGGTGGTTTGACTGAGAGGCGTTTCGGGCGGGTCCCGTCTCGCAGCGGAAGGCGGTCGAGAGCGCGGAAGCGTATTGTGCCGAACTCCAGCCAAAGATCCCCTTCCATAACTTTTTATATTCTTTTTGCGAAATATACAATATTAGAATTATTCTATTGTTACTTTATGGGTATTGTGTCTTTTGTGCGTGCGTGCGTGTGTGTGTGTGTGTGTTTTTTTTTAGTTAAAGAGTGAGTTTGTGTGAAGAAAGTCCTACAACGCGTTTTCCTATAATGTGGAATAAACTGACCGTGCCAGAGGGGGAATTACAGCACTCATTTCTTATCCTTAAAGTATTTTAAACCTCTATACATATTATGAAGTTGACACACACTTTAAACAAATCAGCAGGCACACAAAAATTTAAGACTTAACACGCGGGATAAGTGTTTATTAAAATCTCTTTGATAAAGATAAGACTAGCACTATTTTAGGCCATACACTTAAAACTTTTCGGTTCTTAATTAAATAACCACGTTTTCATTTATACAAACAAAGCGATATCAGAAACGCAAATTCGTGTGATACCACTATAATAATTTTAATGTAGGTGCTACTTTCATGACATTTCATTGCGTGAACAAACGACCCAAAATAACATAAACGTTTTAAAATTCCTTATCAACTTTCAGAACAACACCAAAGTGAAGTTTTTTTGCACTCTACGCAGCTAAACGACATGTTTATGTGATAGTTTTGATTATTTATTAATGGGTAAGTCTAGACATTATTTTGTTCTTTCGAAAATATAAAAAAGAAAAAATATATAATACGTAAATTATAACATCATGTCTGTCCATTAATAGTTATTTTATGTACCAAAAATCATACAGGATATATTACGTAGAGAGGAAGTAAACAATGGACAAACTCATCTCTAGAAGAGATATCTTTATTGATTTAGTAGTGCTTCTATAATGCGCGCATCGGCAAGATTGCCTGAATTATTTTGCGATACTGCGTTTAAGGATTGCGTCTTTATGGGATCGGCTTTGTAACTCTATTTATATGATTCTCCAGCCGATATGTGAACATTTGGATGTTGCCAACTATCGCCATTGGTCGATGCAGTATCGCCGCATTAATTAACTTTTAAATTATTTAAAAAGAAATTACAAAGGTTTTTTTTTTTGTTGTATGTATATAATACATTTGTGTATGTGTACATGTTATATGTATTGTAATATGTGTGGGCCCAAGTTGCCTATAAAAATAAATTAGTGTTTATTTATTATTATTATTGATTATTATTTTGTCTAAATATCATGCATGTCATGGAGTGTATATCTTTTCTATTATAAAAACTGTTTTCCCCTACTACAGGCGAAACCACTCGAGGAGGTTGTAGTTTCATCAGTGGCCTGCATTTAAGTCCATTGCTATGTTAAGGGGTTTTTGCGGCGGCCAGGTGATAGCTAGGTGACCCACTCTAACACAGGTTTTATTTTTGCAACTCCAGAAAAAAAATACTTAAAAAATTTCCTCAACCGCGTACCATCATAAAATACTGCCTCAAATATAACGCACGTAGCAGTGCTACGTTACCCGCTACACGTGTGCTACGACGCTACGAGTTCTAACATTATTATACTACCCAAACCTGTAGGTAGACCATTGGTGAAATTACGCTAATACATCGTTCAAATCCGAATTTGACACTATTTCTCTATATTTATTGGTATAAAGCGATAAATGCACTGTTAATCTATATATGGATTAACTCTTAATCTATTGCCACTTTAGGATAAACTATTCAGATTTATTTACCACTCAGTTTTTGAATAGCCTGGTAGCATATAGAATTATTGTCTAAGACTCAAGGTCGTCATAGCTTATGGGAGCATGAGAAATAGGCTGCTTTAAAATTCGCGCGTTCTTGAAGTCCAATGAATTTTAATTAACCGATTATGACTCCTTCCCACGTAACTTATAACTTTAAATTCGAATATTAATAAAGCCTGAGCATAGCCACGAGACGAAAGCTAGTTCATCGCGCCGTGTATCATTATGGGATTAAATAAGTAATGATTTTATTTAATCACAAATACGACTTGATATATGTCGACGTATATTTAAGTCTGCCCTGTAAAGGGTTTGTTATTCGCCCCTTTATCGGATGGAAGTTCGGTTCAATTTGTATTATGTTTTTATATTTAAAGTCTACAAACTGAAATCCGCAACGTACCCAGTTCAAACCTCACCGCCATTGGTATTGTCGCACCCACTCCTAATACAAGCTTTTAATTTAAGCTTAGTAGATGGGGAAAAGGGAATATTAGACATATCTAAAAAGTATTCCTAAAATTCTTTATAAAAAAAAGTCCCCTGCCACACTACATGATCATTGGAATGATCAATCAAATGAAGCTATATCTGGCTCCGGCACGAAATAGAATAATATTATATGTCGTTGCACGCAAAAAGTTTTGTTGGCGAATTTCGACCAGCCAGCCATGTCTAGTATAGATAAATAAAGCAAGAATAAAACGTTTTGTTTCCGTTAACTTATTACGGTAAGTATGAACGCAAGTCAACTATTCTTTACCTCCGCGTTATCTTCTTATACTCGTATTATTACGGACAATTTCCTAAGTAGAATTACCTGTACTTACGCGAAGTGAACGGTATTGTTATTATCGTTTTAAAGTGATCCTATTTGTGGCATTTGCTGCGTGCATAAGTAACCCTCTCAAGCACCTCTATCAGTGGCGTGCCTGGGGTTTGAATAGGGTAGGCCGTGAAATAAGTCTTTATATTTCTTCTACCCACCGTTATACCGATTAATAACGGTTTTATCATATTACACACTAACTTTCTATCATATTATACACTAGCTGTGCCCGCGACTTCATCCACATATAATAAGGTAAAAAAATAGATTCAATTTAAGCGTGATGAAGCGTGATCTTCCTCGATAAATGGGCTAAGACTAATATTGCAGTTTAGCTGTTGGCTTTCTTATGGGTTTATATAATATCAGCACTGTTTTGGAATGAATAGTATGTGTAGAGCAAATTCATTTTCAACCTACTTAAAAAAAGGACACGGTTCTCAATTCAACCGTATTTTTTATATTTGTTACCTCACATTTTTCGACTGGATAAACCGATTTTCATGATTCCTATTATTCTGGTGCCTCCCATGTGATCCTATTTTTATTTGACCAATTCTGTCAATTTAAAAAATCGTTTTTTTTTTTAAATAAAGATTGTTACGTCTAATCTATACCAATATATAAAGCTGAAGAGTTTGTTTGATTGTTTGCTGGAACGCTCTAATTTCAGGAACTACTGGTCTGAGTTGAAAAATTCTTTCAGAGTTAGATAGACCATTTGTCAAGGAAGGCATTAGGCTATACATCATCACTCTAAAATTGAATATATATTTTTTTACATATTCTTGATCGATAATTCTTTTAATAAGATGAGCCAGGCTTTTGGGCTAATATGACAGCACCGCCACTGACCTTTATATCTCTTGACAGCTTTAGTCGATGATAAAAAATTGTGATGGGCGGAGTGTTTCAATCAATGCGACAGGTCAATAGAACTTATGATCTAATTCTTCGTCCATCTCTAAGAATTATAATAAACGCTTGACACTTGCATTTGAATGGCCGAATCTTAACTGATATTATAAATGCAAATATGAGTTTCTGGTTGTTTGTTTTTTTTATCCGACTATTCCGGTTTAGTCATCATGAAGTTTCGCATACGTGTGTATGCAAAACTATCGACCAGAAAATTTCAAATTTTACGTTCAGATACCGTTTCCGTTTCCTAACGATAGCCTACGAAATATTTACTTAAGTGGAAACATTTTCTGTTTAAGAATACTGTGAGGTATATTTAGTTTTCTCCGTTGTAGCTAAATTAATAATATAAAAGTAAATACAAACAAAATATTATATCCATAATATTAACCATGAAACGATTGTCTCTATTATGTTATTTCCTTATTCGTATATAATACATACAAAAAATTGAACAAAACCTAATAAAAAGTATTGTCTAAAAGTATATTTCTTATTGATAACGATTATCGTTATTGGTAAATACACTATTAATATACGTATCCATCTATATACGTCTATATTGAAACGAAAAGTCACGTAACACGAAATATCGAAAGTCGCGGGTCGTAAAAATATGGAATTTGACAGGCAGGTACTTTATAATTAGTAGACATCCGCTAAGAACGGAATTTGAGATAGGCCAGATTATGGAGGCCTAAGGGCAAGTTTAATTTAACGCAGAACAAGTTGCGGAAACCATCTAGTTAATATATTAAAAGATATTCTGTAATTTACCTTGAATGCATGAGAAACTAAACTACTTTGCTTTAATCCGCGAATGAATACGAGGGAAAATCGGTGTAATGCTGCAACCCGGTCTTGATCGCCGATGAGTCTCTTGTCTACTGCTCTATTATGCTGGTGTTTTCAGCGCGTGTCTCACATAATATAAGCCGTGCGTCCACACAAGTGCCCCGCATTTCAGTTAAGCCCCCGACATCGGGTGCTTAGTACCGGCCGTGTCACCAGTGTATCTACTGGCACACGGAAACACACAGAATCCGGCTTGCGTCGGTTTTCATCACAGCTTTTGTACTCCAGTCCGAAATAGACACAAAGGAAAATTTTGAATTAAATTTTGAATAAGGCTGATAACACTTTTGCATTATTTCTTGAAGTGAAAACTTGTTTAGGCGCATTGTGCATTTTTGAGATAGCAAAAAACCCTTTTACTCGCGACACTGTTGCCGTTACCGATGCCTCTTTATGTTCGAGTTTTCACTTCTGTCGCTACTCCCAGAGTGCCTCTTTTTTCCCCTTATTTTATTTTTACTTTTTTATTTTATTACATCGTTTCCCTACTTCAAAGTAGATTATATTAGTTTTTTATCTTTCTAACAAGCTGCTTATTAGATGGCTGAGAGACATAAATACTCCCGCTACATCTTAGAAACGGTAAACAAAATAATTTATTTATGCTGTGTAAATGAATTGGGAATATACTAGTGCAATTCCTTTACTTCTTGAACTACTTTGGCGATTCAAGTATAAATAAATAAATTCTTTAAATAACTAAAAGAAAGCATATAACGCCGAAGTAAGTGATTGTCATGGGAAAGGAAAGAAAGGAAGACTTAGCAGGGGAATGGGAGACTGAAAGTCAAGGTCAGTATTCATTCGCTTAATAAGGAATCCTTCTAAGGGACACTGAGAAACTTGAGAATCCCTCAAATTTGTAGCCGAAAGTAGCAGGCTCTTTCATTTTCTAACGCTGGAATACACAATAGGTATGGAACCAACACATCAAATACATGGAATTCTAAGTTCAGCTCATATCACTTAAAAGAAAAATGAGACATGAAAACTAAAAGATTCATCGTAACAAACTGCATGAAAACTGATATGAAATACGCGCTTCATAGTTTGCAGTCGAGTTTAACAATGCCAGAATCGCAAGGTGGAGCGGCCCGCATAAACTTGCTGACGCCAGATTAATAACGACCAAGTTTTGTATGCACGAATCTGAGCAAGTTGGCTTGTTAAGCTTTTGTGCTGAACGCAAACAAACACTTCATCAGAATACCGCATTTTGTATACGAACGCGATATGTGTCTTGATGATATGGCATCTGCAATCATTTACTTTTTTAATGCTCATAAGATACTTAGGAATGATCGAACGGAAATTAAGTATCGCTTACCTAAAGAAGTTCTTACTATATTTATTTTTTTATATAACAAGGAGATTATGATCACGGGACTAACTTCTCTTTTATTGTATTTTTCATCTTGTCTATTACATTTTTCAATATATTTATTTAAAAACAAAGCATTTAAAAATATGAAAATAGATTTCGCCCGAAACTGAAGTTCAAGCCCAAACTAAATATCTCTAGATCTTTGACTTATTATTATTATAGTCAAGAGAATTTGATGATTTGGCATTGCTCACAGACCCTTGGCAAATCTATAACAGTTGTAACAAGTGGCTAGTGATAGTAAAAATGATAGAGGAATAGTCATTTATTCAGTAATGGATTTCCAATAGCGATTCATCTGCTATTAGCCACAAGTTAAGCGTAAGTGAATAAATTGATCTTTCCAACTATTAGTTTTCGACGCGGAAAGTTGTTCGATTTCGTTTGCATAAGTTAGGCATTCCTATTAATTATACATTTAATTATTCCCATCAACCTAAGACACCTAAATTGTAGTCGTAATATCGTTCATACCCACTACTAGGTTAGGTATCTTCTAAGGGCTCGTTCACGGAGACACGCCTCGTTGCGCGTCGCCTGCGGCGTGGCGTCTGCTATGAAAACGTAATCATTTCTCACATACAACGCCATATATTTAAATTCCGCGTCTATATTTAATTATATAGCATCGTATATAGTTGCCACGTCGCCACCTGAGACGTGCGATGCCCTGCGTCTTCGTAAATGAGACCTTGCGTTATCCGGGGCTAAGTACCAGGGTTCGCATAGATTGCAGAGAATGAGGCTAGTTAAGATGATTCACTGCCGCCATATCTTATATCTAAATTAAATTAAATAATGCTTGCGAAATTCCTCTAAGTTAGAATTTTGTATGTATATATATATTATTTACATACGAAATTTTTAATTATTTTCGGTTATGTGGCTTTGTGAGGACAACGATCTTTGTTAACTGCAAAATTTATTAAAACTGCCTTTTGCCCAGCTGTGGGACACACAATAGGCTACTTAAAAAAAGTCAATAGCAAGAGAGAGCTTTTCATACCCAAAAATTACTATGACCCTCTCACTTTCTAGTGTAAGTTTATCCAAAACCGAATGTATTAATTTGAATATTACTCTCATATAAACTAAAAGACAGACGGACATCCAAATGTTTGCATATTATTTATATTTATAAGTATTGTTTCGGTAATGGGTAGGGCATATTTCGGAATAAAATAGATAGTTAACATTATAATATAATAGATAGATAACATTAACTATATTTTTAAAGCGGGATATTGTTTACCAATATATCAATCAACGCAGAACGATCATCTAATCGATTTTCTAAAAAAAAAACATGCATATTAATATTAGCTAAACTCTCTAAATCGGATATTATATAATATCACCGATATTATAACATTTCTAGCCATCATAATTTATTGACGTTCATCCTATACAAATACCTATTAATATAAAAAGCCGAAGAGTTTGTTTTTTTTTTGTTTTCTTGAACGCGCTAATAGCAGGTCACTACTCGTTCGATTTGAAAAATTCTTTCAGTGTTAGCCCATTTATCGAGGAAGGCCTATATGTCATCACATTAAAAATTTTCACCTTATTTTACGCGAATGAAGTCTCGTGTATCCATTAGTTGTCTAAAAAACAACGAAAATATATTCAATTTTTTTATTTAAAAGCTGCCTGAAAACCAAAATAACGAATTGAGTGCCAAACATATGTGAAACTAGTACCAGAACATAAGGTTCTAGAAACGAAGTATGTATGCATATATATAGTTCATATTTTGGATACTAAAGTCTCAAACATTCTCAATTTTTCTATTAATCACCGAAATCGGCTAAAGTAAGTTCAAATTTAATAATATTTTATTCAAGCTCTTTTGAACCGTCAAATATTTTAAAAGCTACCACTGATTCGAAAGAGTCGAGCCACGAGAAGAGTCAGCAAGAAACTCGTTATCCACTCTTTAAATAGTTCTTACAAAACCGAGTTGAAACTACATTTTTGCTTGTTAACTATGAAGTACAAAGCTGGAGCGACACAACTCCAAGCAGTTTTATCCTTAATATAGTCTTCGACTGTACCTTACGCATAAGCTTACGCCTTACGAATAAGCGTGTTTTACCATGCTGGTTAAATTTAACTATAGGCAGATTTAATATGTCATCTGGAATTTTGTTGAAGAAGCGTATATTCGCGCCCACAAACGATTTTTGTACCCTACCCAGACTCAGGAACGGAGTCACAAGTTTATTCCTGCTTCTAGTTTGCCTGTCATGCATATCACAATCCTTTTTTATAAAGGACCAATAAAACCGTTTCTAAAACGAAATAACTGGTACGTATCTCAGTGTAGGTTAACAGTCTTACAATTTATAGAATCTTTACTATACATAAACCTTATATGTCGTTGTAAGTACTTACAAGAGCATATTAAATAATATTTATGATATAATCAAACGCAATGAATATGAATTTGTTGGTTTAATTTATAAAAGTTTTTTTAATTAACCATATTATACAAAGCATATTCAACAAATTAATTAGGCTTTGTATAAGATGTTTTTTTTAGTGGGACATTTTTTTTTGGAATACTTTTTGGGTATGTCTAATATTCCCTTTTCTCCTCCTACTAAGTTTTAATTAAAAGCTTGTATTAGGAGTGGGTGCGACAATACCCCAACGGGGGTGGGGTTTGAACCGGGTACCTTGCGGATTTCAGTCCATACCTTATACCGTTGAGCTATTGAGGCACATTTGATATATGTTATATTAGTTTGCTGCTATTTTCACTATAAATAAAGTGGTTACGGATTTTTCGCAGTGGGGAATGTGGTCAGCTCACTTTCACTGCGTGCGTGGCCAAATATTACGTAACGGCAACATGATAGCGGTCGGCGGCACGCTGTCTGATGATTCGTTTTTTTTTTTATCTTACGGAATTCTTATTGGATTGTTCTACTTCTAAGTATTTATGTAACAACACTGTAGTCTGACCAGAGAAAATGACGATGCAGACTCGGTACGGGGGCGGTTTACTATGTTTTATTCAATTAAGATGACATTAAATGGGAGAAGACGTCCGACCATTAATTATTTTGAATTTGTATGCAGTCGAACGAAATACGACTTTCTTATGCAGTTTTATTCTAACAAGCTCTTATTATCTTATTACGGATGATAATATGCAATAAAGGCTTAATTCAAATTAAATATTATTTAGATTGACGCGATATTAACCATAGAAGGTTAGACTAAGAGACACATTTGGCTAATAACAGAGCCGATCCTGAAATATATTTAGGCATTAAGTTTTTTATAAATTTTAGCATTGAAATTATTTAAATAACTTTTATATATTATAAATGTAGTATTTGCGAAGACTTTTGCTTATGAATTTTTAGCATGTCCTTTTAACATGAAAAGTTTCAAGTCGCTACATGTAATAGTTTGGAAACTCTAGGGGGGTACCACGTTGCGGACGGACAGACGGCCGGACATAGCGAAACTATAAGGGTTCTTTGTTCCTACGGAACCCTAAAAAGAGCTGAAACCTGCCCACTAATAAAGCAATCGAAGATATGTTCTAATAGTCTGGGAGTGATTCATGTCAGTACCTGGTATTGTGCGCGTTAAAAGATCAATCTTATTCCGTGGGCGGAGCTGCTATTACCGTGTTTGTTACAGTACAGTCTGAGTCATAACGTAATGTGTGACGATTAACCGTAATATGCATTAACACTGATCCCTAACTTTTTTGTTCCATAATCAGTGATTTAGAATAAACTTATTTAAGGGTTAACACTGACTTGAACACTGGTCCCTCTCTTCTTGGTACAATGATTTAGTAGAATATTTCTTATGGTTTAACAATAAGTTGACGACTTATACCACACTTCTTTGTTTCCTAAATAGTGATTTAGCATAATAGTCCTTATGGTTTATTTTGAAAGGCATTTTGTAATGGCGCTTGGACCTTCGGTTCAGGATGCTATTTCTATATTTTTTTTATCGTTACATTTTCCCCCTTCATAGTGGCTTTTCTTTATAAGCTTTACCTAGCCTTTACCCAGTAGAGGGATATTACTATATCCCTCTACTGGGTAAAGGCTCTCTTAGACCACTCACCTCTATCCAGAGCTAAACAATCCACTACTTTCTATAAAGCAGTTCAAGTCATCGCGATACTTCTTCCTCGGCCTACCTGGTCTTCGGCTACCATTGGTGGGAGTCCATGTAGTCGCAATATTGCCCCCCCCTTTGGGTCAATTCGTGTCATATGCCCAGCCCATTCTCACTTTGCTTTGCTAACTTTTCTCCTACATCCATTACTCCAATGATGGAATGGTAGCTTTTTTTTGTGTTACAAGGGGCAAACGAGCAGGCAGCAGACATCTTAGTGCCTATCAACATCCATGGACATCTGCACGACCAAAAGGCACAAGCAGACGCGTTGCCAGCCTTTAATGACCAGTTAAGGCTATCGGGAAGTCTCACAAACCGAACGAAACGCGACAACAATACCATCATTCGACGCGATAGCATTGCCGCCACTTGACGCCGATCTCATGTGAGAAAGAGGTACTGGTACCTGGACGCGCTGGCCCAATTCGGACACAAGCATGGCGCTACCTCTAATTAAATTTTTTTATTCAAAAATACATACAATGTTTCAATTCTCAGAGTATTAAAATTTTGTAAAGTTTGACATTTCATATACATACGGTCGTCATGACTACGCTTCGACACAATCGTATTCATGGCGAGAGTATATTTTAACTTTTATAAATTGCCTTTTTTGAGCTAAGACAATTGTACTTTTGAGGGGCTCCCAGATCCTTCACCGCTCTATCTTTACTTAATATTATAAACTAGTTGGAACCCGCGACTGCATCCGCGTAAAATCAGGTAAACATTTTTAGCGTGATGATATATAGTCTATAGCCGTCCTCGATAAAAGGGCTATCTAAAACTGAAAGAATTTTTTAAAACGGACCAGTAGTTCCTGAGATTATCGCGTTCAAGTAAACAAACAAAGAAATTATTCAGCTTAGTATATTATTGTAGCATTAAAAATTCTATTTTTAATTATTTTTTATATTGTATTCATTCTTAAGCGAACAAACAAACAAAAAAAATAATTATATATTATTAGTATTAGTGTAGATATGAAAGTAACTCTGTCTGTTACATTTCACGCTGAATCCGCTGAACAATTTTTGATGAATTTCGCTATAGATATAGATTGGACCTCTTGGCTATACATGAGATCTAATCACTTTTTGACTGTACGAGCTGTCAAAAGGACGAGGTGTCAAAAAGATAAATCTATATAGATATAGATATAGATATAGATATAGATATAGATATAGATATAGATATAGATAAAGATTGTCGCGTCTGCTTCACAGCTGTAAAAACTGTTTATACCCAAATCGTCAGTAATTGAGTCAAAAAGCGAGCCTACAATGTTACAAATCGATGATAATTGTAACCTGCCATATTGATCTAGTGTCACAATTTTGCGAGCTAGGTTGGAGAGCGGTGGCCCTCAGCAGAGCGTTGCAAAACTTGGTCTTTAAAACTGCGAGAAACCGTGATTTAAATAAAAACTTTCTTTTATGAAACTATTGTAATTACAGTATTTAACTCCAATCTAGTTGGTCAGAGAAACCCTGGAAGTTTTACCCCATTTCCAATATATATATTCATTATCTATCCCATCTCCTTCAATTTGACTTAAAACTACAACTTTTTACACACGCATGTATACCTTTTACTATAAGATTATGTCAAAGCGCAACATGAGGATACGACGGTAAAAATATATATCGTCAAATATTACAAAGATTTGAAATTTTGTGTATGGCTTTCAACACGGAAACCTAATGTTTTGTAGCCGATTTTCGACCACCAGGCGATATCTAGTATAAATCAACATATTATACATATAAATAAAAAAATGTAAGTTACTGGGTATGATTTCTAAACAACTATCTCCTTAAAGTCCAAATTGTTTTAAACGCGTCCAAAATAAGGTTACGCTGCCAGTACTCCAAATCGATTATTAATGGATTAGTAAGAAAGAAAACAATATCGATTTTTTATGAAATAATAATATTGTCCACATATTACAATATTTAAATCGAAGCATCGGAAATCTGGCTTTGGACTCGTATTTTCGAGGTAGGTGTAAAAAAAAAACTATACACGCTACAATGATTATTTTGTAGAATTTACAATTACCTACTCTTTGATGTGGTTGGTCATTGTAGAGTTTACAATTACTCTTTGATTTAATGTTTGAGTGGATGATAAAGGTTTTATATGATATAAGAAATATCATTATAGATGATACATTGATTCTGCAATAGAAAATGTACTTATACCAATAATTATGAACATACAAGTATAGATTACCCTACAAAGTTTTTGTTGTTTATATGTATATTATATACAAGTTTTGCTAGCTCAAGCTCAGCGACAAGAAAATGTTATACGAAGATTTAAATTTTTAATATAGCTTTTAGGTTACGCTTTGAAAAAATTGATTAGTGTGACGCAAGAATTTTGTGTGGCACTTGTGTTGGTTCTCGTCACGCTCAAATGCCATGTGCCGACACTTATTGCACTTAAATTGTTTTGGACAACGGCGCATTTGGTTACAAAATACATAATACGACCTTTGACTTAGCGCACGTAAAAGCGAAAATCATGTAAATTGTCATACACTCAAGGTTAATTTTTATAATAGTTATTTGTTTTAGTTAATGTAATGTACCGTGTTGAACCAATACAGATACGTTTCGACCCTGTTTCGCCCCTTTCCTAATAGTTCCAGCATTCATACATCAGAACCAAGAATCTATGTGAATAGATTAATAATCGTACGTTTCTTAAATATATAAATAAATAGGGCTACCTCCATTTATCCAGTACATATATAAGTTGACAATAAATGATAAATAAATTACAGCAATCCGTGGGGAGACGAGGTAAGTTGTTAGTCATCTCGGTTTTGCACGCTTAGATCTTAACTATACAACGGATTTTAATGAGGTTTTCGTCAATAAAGAGAGAAATTCAACAGCAGTTTGGACAAAAATTGTAAAAACACTTTGAGCTACGTCTGGCTCCAGCTTAAGGTAACGTCAGGGCAGAACAAAGTCTGTTCGGTCCACCAGTGGTTTCATAAATCAGCACTAATTTGTATAAAAATAGGCATATCTCTAATGAACTATGCTTTTGTATCGCTCACATTTTAAAATGCCGAGACAATGGCACGAAACAAATTTTGTGATTGGTATATATAATATATATTTCACAACGATCTGAGGGCCTAGCACGAACATTTCGAACCGTTTCAATCGAATATTCGACTTTAAAATTATTCGTGCTGAGCCCACATCGGACCCTCCTTAGTGTCGATGCGGGTTGCATCAGGATTGATTAAAAGCGTGATTTCATAAAGAATTAAAAGGCCGGCAACGCATCTGCGAGCCCTCTGGTGTTGCATTTGTCCATGGGCGTCGGTAGTCACTTAGGTGAACCGCCTGCTCTAAGATGACCGATTGCCATCTGACGTCATCCTCGGAACCACCACGATCTCTACAACCTTACGATTAATATCACAAAGGGACATTATTTGGGTCCCACTGTTTTACCTGCCTTCCGAAGCATGTAGGAGGTCGGATATCCAATACAAACCAGTGCTAGAATGGATCACCCATCTGTCACCCGATCGCAACCAGAGCAACTGAACATGATGTGCTAGTTTTCTAGACAAGTTTGTATTTTCTTTTTTTTATAAATTTTGCCACGGGTTCACAGAGCTGTTCCGGACTACCAGATGCACGCAGAAATACATGAATACACATGTGATGTGTGAGTTTACTGGTCAATTTTTTTATACCTTAGCCCAGCGTTTTATTTACTGAGCTCTTTCGGACTCCCAGCAACGACGTCATCCCTTTAGAATCCCTTAGAGGCCATTATATTTTAGGACTTAAGGACCTCTAAGAGACAGTCGACCCCAATTCAAAAATACCCTACGATATACTAAAAATCACATTGAAGGGTTATTCTAAACTATTATCTCTCCCATAATTCTCTTGCAGGCGGTGTCAATCCTGGTGTCGTGTGCGGTGTACGGACATACAGTGTCCTCGATGGGTGCTCTAGGAATCCTGCTCGTGTTCACCGCCGTCCTGTTACGTATATACTGTCGAAAACGAAAGCCTCAGCCCGCTAAATAGTTTCTCGAACGTTCGAACCTCGTTTACAATAAAAGAACCGTAAATTTCCTTTACCAACGTTGTGCTAGTATGAAATACAATGAATGCAAATGTGTATGAGACATTTCTCCGATGGCTCTTCTTTATTTTTTATTTTTTTGTGTATTTAGGGGATGGAATAAGACATACATCCTTCTTTGTCGTCCATGAACTGTTCCAAAATAACACCAAACATTTGGAATATTTGCAAGTTTGTCTTTGGTACTGGTAAAGTAATTTGAAAAGGGAGTTATATCATAATTCTTGATACAATAATACGTGGACTTCAAACATTTTGTTCTTGTCGCAGTGATTTTACAACCACTTTTTAATGAAACGACGTATATTTTTTATTTTTTAATCAAAGTTATCAAATTAGCTGATGGTGGTTGTAAGTAGAAGTTGAGAATATCTATCTCAGTGATCCGTATTAGGAATTAGTTTAATTTCTTGCCGATAGACTGCCAGTCAGTATAAAATACTGTTTTACGTGCAAAGGGTTGAGGATACATAAGTATCGTACGTTCATAGACTACATCGACATTTTTTAGTAGCTACGATTTTAGCCAAGGCCTGGTCTATTTTTAAAGAAAAAAAAAACTTGACAGAATATTACATATACATGGTGACTGGTGAGACACTTACGATACTCGAGGACCTGATATTTGATGATCATATATGACGAAAAAAATAACCAATAAATGTAAACATCAATTAACTATTACGTGATATTGAGTGCAAGTTTTAGAACTATATAATAATTAATATGAGTGCAAGTTGTCTAATCAAGTACAAAACGCATGGACATACTAACGTGGACGCACGTCATTAATAAAAATTACTTACGCTCCCTATTCTTTATGTTACTGGGTATCATTGATGAAACATCATGATCCGTTTTCCCTTCATACTTTAGTCCTGGGTTAGGACAAGCAAAAATACCTAGGCACCTATTTCACTCATTCACATGAAACATATACCAATACTTTTCGTTTATTTATTGATACGACATGATTTTTATTACTTATAGTCACGACAAACACTGATTACTTGCGTATTATCTCAGCGTGCGGAAAAGAAAGCTGTAATCGATAAAACTACCTAAATACTGCTCGATATCGCATTTTTATTCTGACTGACGGCCATCAACAAATCTTTTTTAATATTAAAAACTGTAACCGACCAGATGCTATCTACATTCAACAATCCTTTTTACCAACAAAGTTTCTCCTATAGAAACTTAATTGCAGAACGTAACCACACTTGATTTAATTTGAAGGAAATTTGGTCAAAAATTATGTACCCATTTTTATACATAATTATAAGGAGAATCGAGTACTGAATACTCTCCTTAAGTATTTTAAGTGTCTCACCAGTAATCCGAATAATGTATTATTCGGATTCGTTTAATCGGATATGTATCAAGAATATAAGTTTTAATTTAAATTTTATCTGTTAAAGTATTGCGTATATTGTATACGATTTCATTTATGAGCAGGCGATGGAAAAGATCATACGTTATTTGTTAAAGGAAAAAGAAAAAAAAAGAAAGGAAAAAGAAAACTTACAGAGAAGATTGTAGCTTAATCAGTGGATTTCATTAGAGTCCATTGCTGAGCTAAGTAGCTCTTATTGCAGACGATAGACAAATGGGTGACCCATTCTAGCACTGGTTTTCAAACATTCGAATTCCTCAAAATTTCGGAAGGCACTGTCACTGAGTGATATTAGTCGTGAGATTGTGGGGGTTCCGGGGATTACGTCATCTTAACTCACCCACAACCACATCCTCTGCAATTTGAGCGGACCCTGGTATTATATCGGGATAACGCTAGGAGGAAAAAGAATAGAGACACTTACCCATGACAACCCTCTCACATTCCCTCGATTTGCCAACAGTGTTGTTCGCGTAACACAAGTAAGTCCTGTACACATCAACGCTCGAGCTCAACTTGAGATAGCTCTGCGTACCATCTTGCCAAATCTCCTCAGTCGTGAGACTGTCGTTGTCATTCTTGAGCTTCCACGTGAACGACACCTATAAAAAAGTGAGGTAACTTTAAATACGAAATAGTTAAGCAGTTGAAATCTTAGAATCTCTTTCACCTATCGTCGATAAGTTAACTCTAAAGCAGAATAAATGCGTTTGTATTAATAATCCCACGAAAAGAAGGCTAGAAGTGGCCTATATTATTATCTGTAATAGAGTCTTAGGTAGACTAAATCGTACCAGAAACTATCAAAATTATATACCTCTGAAGGATTTGCGTTAGCAGTACACAGAAGATGGGGCTGCCCGTCTATTTCTACCTGTTGAATTCCACATTCTGGTATATCTGAAAAGAAAATGTTCTTTTAAATAAACAAATTTATTTTATCACTTCCTTATAACACTAAACAATACTAACATTAGTAAATATAAATTTAAATCTTATGACTAGGTCGTCTAAATCAGTAGTTGGTATTTGAGTCTTTATCTACGTTCAGCAAGTTCTTACCGGGTGATCCATTAAAACACTGAGTTTCAAATATTCGACTTCATATGTGTTTCGGAAGGCACATAAAACATCAGATTCCGATTAATTTCACTGAGCTATGCTATTTGTGGGGGTTTTGGGATGACGTCAGATGGTAGCCCTAACTTGCACCACAGCTATCCTCTACAATTTAAGTGGACCCTATTACTAGACCGAGATAACGGTAGAAGAAGAATGTTACTTACACATCACATCCAAAAGCACAGTCGTGTTAACCGATCCATGTCTGTTGTAGGCTTCGCAGAGGTAGTTCCCAGCATTCTTTCGAGCCACAGGTCCCAGGAGGAGAGTGTTAGAAGATGATAGGACCAGCGAATTATTGGAGTGGTCTTTAGAAAGACTCTTCGAAGGATGTTCTCTGCGCCACGTGTAACTCGGTTTTGGGAAACCTCTGAAAATTGATAAAAGATTCTTTCTGTATCAGAATAAGAGAGAAAGATTCTAGTTGTTTAGATCTAAAAATCGTTTTCTTATTCTTCATCAGAAGACTTGGAATCAATAATAAAATAGATATAAAAGAAACTGAATCATTGAAAATGTAAATTTTAGTTTAGTAAATTACGAAATTTCAGATGTTAACGCTTTTATGACTTGAAATAAAGTTGTATATGGTTAATGAGAAATTTTTAAGATATCTTACTCGGCATGGCAAACTACTTTAGCTGGTATCTCGTTTTCAATGACAGATACAACCCGGGGATTCACTGTTATATTGTCTGGTTCATCTGAAAACATAAATAAGTTTATATAAATCGTTGCTTACATCCAAATCATACAAATACTACACCAAGAGCCGATCCCTGACACACTAAGCTAACGCCTCACCCTTAATATGGAAAACATAATATGGGTAGAGCTGATTAGGGCAGAAGAACTAACGATACGTACACTGAATTGGGAAGAAATTGTTGCTGTTGAGGATATGAGAAATAAACTAGTAAATGCTAAGACGACGAGCGAAAGAGGAAAACATATGGCGACGAACATAGAGAGATAAAGAACGAACGAGTTATTACAATGGTATATATATACTCAACAGTGAAGGCTGTAATGTTTTCGAGGATAGGAGAAGATACAAGTTTATGTTTGAGGCAACGAGATACATGAATGGAAGAGAAAAACATGTTGCACCTACCTCACATAATGTGGGGTAAGAAAATATTATGAGTAAATATTATACGTACATTCAACGGCGAAGGTTGTGGTGGCAGATGTCCATGGGCGCCGGTAGACACTTTGGTGCCTGCTGCCTGCTCGTCTGCCCCCTTGTAACATAAAAAAAAAACCCAATAGTATGTATGACCACAGTATGGTTAGTATACTTTAAAAAAAAATTGATTGACGAATGAGATCTTAAAGATTCTTAATGTTGTGTGTGTCTATTCGTAATGTAGAAAGAACCAACATGGGCGGAGGCGAAACGCCAACTCGGCGACCAGTACTTCTTGGACCGGCTGCGGGAATTCGACAAGGACAACATTTCGGACAAGACGCTGAAGAAGATCGGCACGTACACGTGCAAACCTGACTTTGACCCCGAAATCGTGGGCACTGTGTCACTGGCCGCCAAATCTCTGTGCCTGTGGGTTAGAGCCATTGAGAAGTATGGGAAAGTTTACAAGTGAGTTGTCCCACCATATTTTTCTCTTTAATTAACCCGTCCTATTTCACTGCTGGATAAAGTTATCTCCTACTCTCTTTTATCTATGTGTATCCTGATTTGTCCCATAATTATTGCAGGTAAAGGATATTCTCCTTCCTAGCCTTATCCCGGTCTAGTACCAGGGTCTGCTTAGATTGCAGAGGATGTGGTTGTGGGGTGAGTTAAGATGACCGACTGCCATGAGACGCCATCCCCGGAATCCCCACGATCTCTATAATCTCACAACTAATATCACTCACTGACTAGTCGGGTCGCACTGTTTTATTTACCTTTCAGAGCACGGGGAAGGTCCGATATCAAATATAATGTGCAGGGCTAGAATGGCTTACCCATCTATCGCGGGGTTGCAGCAAGAGCTACTTAACCTAGTATTCCACTCAGATGCCGACCACTGATAAGGCCACGACCTCTTCTATTGCTGGTAAATAATATTTAAGAGATTTTTATGATGAAGAGAAACTGCGCAGGCAGTTCTTCTATGTCCGACATGTTCATTGATAACTGCTTACCCAAAATGCTCTCAAACACTCTTTTGAACGACACAATTTAGAATACAAGTGGTAAATTTTAATAAAATATTCTAAAGAGCTGGTTATGCTAATTTAAATCATCTTTTTTCTAACACAGAATAGTGAAGCCCAAGAAGGAGCGCCTAGAAGAGGCCCTGGAGTCTCTGCGGATGAAGCAACAGATACTGGCGGAGGCGCGCGCCAAGCTCCGGGAGCTCAGCGAGATGATTGCGAGGCTCCAGAAGGAGTACGACGAGAAGTTGGCGCAGAAGGAGGAGCTCGAGAGGAAGTCGCGGATGCTGCAGTTGAAGCTGGAGCGAGCTGAGGCTCTGATCACTGGGCTTTCAGGTTTTTTCATGTTATAAAGGACCACTGGAGGGGGGAAGGTTTTGCAGATGCGTTTCTAGCCCTTAAAGAGGGGTTTAGGCTACTCGCGAACTGTCAAAAACCGAACAAAACGCGACAGCAATCCTATCATATCACGCCGATCTTATATTGAGTTAGTCCTACTGATATTTGAACGCGCCAAACAAATTAGGCTGTAAACCAAAAGCGTGGCTCTACCACTAATAATTATTTCGGGGTATTTTTTATAATTAACTGGGGTCACGGTAGTGGCCTCCACAAAGAGACAAGCTAAGCTAAGTGTTTACAGAGATATCATTAAAAATGAGAGAAAATATGTTGTTTTATTTATTCAATTATGATTCAAATTCAAATTTATTTGTTGCGAACTTTGGTTGGTTGTTTCTTTTATTGCTAAAGTGATTTTTGGCCGACATATTTCAATGAAAGCAATGTGTATACAGACCTATACTACTTTATATGGAAACTTATAAGAAAGTCGCGTATAGGTGAACGGGAACGATGGGAGTTGACTGTTCAGAGATTGGACAAAGAGTTTGACAACCTTCCCGGGGACTGCCTCATCGCCACTGGGTTCGTGGCCTACCTCGGACCCTTTATCTCCGAATATCGGGAGGACCTTATGTTCGATTGGTTTAATGAGGTGCCATGTTTATTCCTATTCAAATGATAGTGTTAGTAATATTCAATACTAGCCACGCATCTAGGCTTCACACGGGTGTAATGTAGATATCCATGCATTATACTTTTTTTTTGGACTATATGACACACGGACGTCTGTTCCTAAGGTAGACAACTTAATGCATGTGTTATAGATAACAGCCTGTTATACACAAATATATTTTTTTTTAGAAATATATAATTACATACATATGGATAATACACCCAGACTCGAGGTGTACTGTATAATTTTCGAAATAATTACACAAAAGCCATGCTGTAATTACGGATGAACTGCATTCAATTTAATAATAAATCCTATGTGTAAGTAAGATATATTTGTCTGTTTCAGCTTTTAGTTGACATGTTTTACCAAGATTCTGACCCAGCGGGAGCGGCGGCGGTTTTAGGGCTGGGCCTGAACTCAACTCTCGCTGTTGAAAGACGAGGCAGGCGAGCGTCGTTGAGTTATGGAGAACTCGTACGAGACCTTATGGCAGATGAGAGAACATTTTTAAGAGATCTCAATCTCATCATCAGGGTATTCAAAGATGAACTAGAAAAAATACTCGATGGAGACAATAGGGTGAGTATAATGAACTAAAAATAAATATAAGAATGTAGATTTCATTAAATAATATTGTAACTAGCTCATCACCTTGTTTGGGTGGTGGATTAAAATTGGATTTCCTTTCCCACACGTTTACCTAGATTGAAAAAGTGCTATTGTTGAGAGCTTTTTGATGAACTCTATTCACAGCTAAGAATTTATTATGTCCATCTATTTCCTAGTGTTATCCTGCTAGTGATCAGGGTATGCTTAGATAGCAGAGGTAGTGGCTGTGGGGGAGTTAAGAGGCCTGAATGCCGTCTGACGTCATCTCCGGAATCCCCACAATCTCAACGAATATCAGTCAGTGGCATTAATCGGGATCCATTGTTTTAAGTGTCACCTGAAATACGGTGGAGGTCAGACATTTGAAAACCAGCCCTAGCATTGGACATTCGTCTATCACCCGGTCTCGGTAACAACTACTTAACCTAGTGATCACCTCAAATGCAGGTTACTGAATAAGCTGCGACCTCATTAAATTTTACTGCTTTTATTATACTTGAAATATTATTTCCTTTTTCAGACAATATCCCTTATATTTGGCAACATTGTTGATATATATGAGTTGACAGTGACCCTACTGGGTAACCTGGAGGATGCCATGGAAATGTCCCAGGATGCACCCACCCCTTACATCGGGAGCTGTTTCGAAGGTAGTTTTAACAATATCTTAACAGTTCTTCTTGTGCATAAGATTGGGGTAAATGACCTTTTAAACGGTTAAAAACAACGGTAGACAAACCCAAATGAAACTCATCTCAACGAATAGGTTAGAAGTGGACGGGCCATCGTAAAGCGAGCTTCGCGGTTATTTTTTTTTAACCGACTTCAAAAAAAAGGAGGGGGTCATCAATTCAACATATATGTTTTTGTATATTTAACAGGGAAACTAGTTAAGATCCAATTCGACCCAGTAGGTGAACCTGCGATCAGATTTTGGATTTTCCCTATTATTATTTTATTTACATAATTTCCCTTTAGGTATAAAATATACGTATTACCTCCTCAGAATTAGCGGAAGTAGAAGAGTTCCGTGCATATGTTCGATATGCAAATATCGTGACACAAAAACAATCCCGGGAAGCGTTGCAAAAGATCGTTGACGATCCATCGGTAAGTGTCCGAAACTGGGTTCTATTTTGCTTCATTGTCTTGTCTTGCTAGATCATCTTCTACAGAAGTTAGGAATTCTTTGTGATAACCGTGAATCTCTATGACGCCAAAGCGTTATCTCGTAAAATTATCGTCCGTAAATTGACTTTACAGACAAATTCTTTTTATAAGATATTCAGTCTTAAATGCTAATGGTGAGAAATACAAAGTTAAAACAACAAATATTTAAAAATTCAATATCTTATTTCAGATTTTATTTATACTAAATAAATTCAATCTAAGGGTTTACTTTTCAAATTAATATTTTATTATTATTCTTATTCAACAATGCATTAAATATTTCCCTATTAAATAAATAAATTTTGACTTCGGCTACCATTGCTGGCAACTTCAACGTACCATAGCCAATTTAACTTATATTTATGGACAAATTTAAATTTAATTAGCCTTTAATACTGCTTATTTTTATAACGATTAACTTAAGATGGGTTTAAACCAAACGGTTTAAACCCACCTTAAGTTAAACACAGAGCCAGAGCTAGAACAAGAGTATTCATCGTTCAAAATATCAATGAGCAAAAAATAAGAATTATAATGTTTGTAAATGCAAACGAATAATGAAAGAACGCTCTACGTCTTTTTAAGCTAAAAGATTTTGATAAAGTAGGGGTACACTGAGCATTCCCTCGTCTGATGTAAATAAGTAGAGACGATGATCGTCCGAAGCTAAACGGAATTGGATGTTCGAGGGGATAGTCGCCGCCCGCCTGAAGCGCCGCCTGCAGGAGGTGGGGCCGGACCTGTCGGACGCCTATGAACGCAAGTGACAAAATTATCTCGGCGTCGTTTAAATCACCTGTCATAGATGTTGTATGATGATGATAGTTTCACCACCTATTGGCCATTGGAAGTATGCATCAGAAGCACAACTAAGCTCAAACAAGCTCTCGTGTACTAAAAACTATCTTCTCCACCAGTAAACCCTCGTATCCCAACGTCGTATCCCATTAACTATTCTTCATCTTCCTAGTGTTATCTCGGCTAAGTACCAAGGTCCGCATAGATTGCAGAGTGTCTTCCGAAACGCGAAGGAGATCGGTACGATAAACCAGTGCTAGAATGGGTCACCCATCTATCATCCGGTCGCAGCAAGTTCTACTTAATCTAGAGATAGACTCAAATGCCGATCACCGATTAGGCCACGACCTCCCCCCACAAGTGTAAACTACTAAGCTTATTAAATCATAGCTAAGTTCAAGTTGTAGCAATTTTAACAAATTAAATCGTAAAAAGCTAATATTTTTATAAAATATGCATTGTTAAAATAAAACCACACGCACACAAATGCAAAACGATTTACACACATATGTATACAGTTTACTATTAGAAGATGGTGTCAAAGCGAGGCCATGACGACGGTACAAATATGAATTGTCAAATATTGCAATGCCGGAGCCAGACAGCTTTTTTGAATGATCATTTCAATGATCATATAGATTGGGCGGAGACTTTGCGTAGCTGCGCAAAGGTTTGTAGTACTTTGTAGTCTCCAAGGAAAATCTCCAAAAATGTACAAACACTTTGAGCTATGTCTGGCTCCGCCATTACAAAAAATTGAAATTTAATCATACAGTACGCAAATTTAAAGATTTGCTGTTGACTTTTTGTCGCGAAATAGAAACATGAAAAAGGTGAAATAGGATTTGAAAGTTTGTATGAAAACCAAAGAAATCAACGTTTCCCGCGATTTTGGCCTTTGACCTCTTTAATCTAGCTCTATTGAAAGACCCGTTCTTAGAGGACGTCTGCTAATTAAAAACTACCTCCTTGCCAACTTTCATCTTTGTGCGTCCCGTGGTTTTCGAGATTTCCTGCTAGATGACCTTTCGCTTTTATAGATTTGGGTCATAAGATATAATAATAATTATATCACTCGCCACTTATCGAGGACTTCTAAAATTCCCCTGTTGTTAATTCCTGCGGTTTTTTAATCCCCAAGGGCGGATTGCAGGCCGCAAAGTGGGTCAGCCGGCGAGGTTAGGTGTCCGTTATTCTATATTTAGCACGTGCATGCGATTGTGACGACAACCGAAGCCTTCTCTTTAATGGACAATAGGAACTTGACCTGGTCATAATATGGAAATTTAAAACCATTATAACAACGTGTACCTGCTTTGAAATGGCCATTTTTTATAGTAGAGTGCGATGCAGTGTGCCTATGGCTTCGTCTACGTGGACTTATAGACTTTATCTGCATATTAAAGCGTGAAGCGAAAACCTTCGGTAGCAATTTACCAAAAATGAGCGGACAGAGGAGTATAGAATTTGGCACATTTATAGTTTACATAGAGGAGGGTGTGCAAATTCTAATATTTTTAAAGAATATGCATTATAAATACGTTAAATTATTAAAATAGGACCTCACGCGCACCAATGTCAAACAACTTACACGCACATGTGTACATTTTACTGTCATAGCTTGTGTCAAAGGGTGGTCATGGCGAAAGAAATGTTTGTCTTAAATAGTTCT
>JANCMC010043217.1:13418297-13583908 GCA_024363005.1 Charaxes varanes | reverse complement strand
ACATGTGTACATTTTACTGTCATAGCTTGTGTCAAAGGGTGGTCATGGCGAAAGAAATGTTTGTCTTAAATAGTTCTACAAAAAAGCCTGCGACGGCGTATATGTATTTATCTTTCATGTTTAATAATATAATAATAATAATAAAGTTTTTTTATTCAAGGCATATAAAAACCAAATATATCACAAAAGGTAAATGTAGAACAATAAAAATGGAAATAAAAATAAAATCATTACAGTTAACTGGAACGCTTAATAAACCGTTCCAGATGTCACAGGTCACAGTTCTTAATTTCTATTATTGTCACGGTGTACAGACAGCCAATAACTGTTTGTTGTTGTTTAAGCCATTAATGCCAAAATAATGAACTATTATGGAACGGGAAGGGGGAAAGAAAACGGCAACGGGGACTATATTATAGGATAATAGAGCGAATAATAAGTAACCCAACGTACGTGCAGCACAGCGTCTGCCGGGTCCGCTAGCTTGGAATATTTATATAAACGGATATAAACTGAAAACCTAAGTTGTTTTGATGCACATAACAGTTTAGAATTCTTCCATATATTTATCGCGTTATCAATCAATGACTTATAATAATGGACGCCGCTTTGGAGGTGACTGCATCATCACCGTTAACAATAAGCAACACGTGTCACAATACGATCTAGACCTTGCTTTGATATGATTAAGTTTCCAATTTGCTTGAAAACTCCGTTTTTTTTACATCCGTTGGCACTACGCCCGTATAACGATGTGGCAAAATCCAACGCAAATAGGAAAACATACGAGCTATAGGCAACGTGACTGTGATGAATTTGCCGATGTAAGATATTGTCAGTCATATAAATTATTTATTATTTACAAGCCTTCCGCTTCCGTTATTTCGGCATTGATTTTATTTGTCTTAAAACAGGTGGTGATATAAAAATGGCTAACTAAATTTTTATATGAAGTCGTATATTTAGAGGTTTGTTACCTAAGTTAAACAGAAAATTTTAATGACTTAATTCAAAAAACCTTTGTTTTCTTTTTTCTCTTTATTACGGCAATTTTTTTTCATACAAGAATAGTTTACGCGAGTCTAATATTTTGGTTCTCTTGTCAAAGTAATCGTAACAAATGTGTTACGACATCTCCGACTCCTGTCTCGGTCTCTTGTCACCGACTCCTGTCTCGGTCGCTTGTCTCGGTCTCACTTGCGAACCGAGTGACCTTTATAAGTGGAAAATAGCCTTTGGACACCAGTCGGTGGTTGAAACTGGTCCAGATTAGCTCAAAATTGTTAAGACTGGTACAAACGGGAATAAGCCTATTTCCAGCCGTGGGAGCGAAAAGGTTATGGATGATGAAGATTAAAATGGTCCTTTGGGGTCAATAGTCTCACTAAAGTAGTACATGAATTTTAATCTGCTCCTGAACATTTTTTATTGAATCTATAGCTGAAGAGTTTGTTTGCTTGAAGGCGCTAATCTAAGGAACTACTGGTCCGATATGAAAAATTCTTCCAGTATTAGATAGCCCATTTATCGAGAAAGACTACAGGCTATATATCATCACGCTAAAATTTAATCTTTTTTCACTTAATATTACGCGGATAAAGTCGCGGGCGCGGGCTAGCAGGTCGTAAATGTACATTGCGCAGTGGAAAAGTTACAGAACACGATATTTGGTTATTATTGCTTACGATGCGGTGGGGCTTATGCTTGTTTGTCATAAAAAAGGTACTTAATTTCTTCACTAGCACGTTATTTTTGTAATTCGTGAGTGGAATATAACTTACGTCGCCTGTCCCTATTGAATGTTTATTTTATAAAACGAATTTAAAAGTTGATGTTCTCTCGGTGCAAGGACAACGCAATTATGCATGTTTTTTTTTTCGTGTCAAGGTACAGAAGCATAATTTAACATTCATAAGTGACTAGCTTGACTTCGTCCGCGTAAAATTAGGTGAAAATTTTTCAGCGCGATGATATATAGCCTATAAGCCTTCCTCGATAAATGGGCTACCTAACACTGAAATGATTTTTCAAATCGGATCAGTAGTTCCTGAGATAAGCTAACAAACAAACTCGTCAGTTGCGTATGTTAGTATAAATCCTTGTTTTCCTAAAATCATTATGTAATAAAATCACATGAAATTAACTAATTTTACGTAGACGAAGACGCGGGCACAGATAGTACATAATATGACGTTCATTCACGTCTTTCCTGAAAGGACGTCCAAATCTTATATGAATAAAAAAAAATTACTTTAACATTATACAAGTACTCTTTTGAATTTATAAAACTCTACTTGAATAAAACCTTGTCTCTCGTATGTATAGCTTGCCCTTTTGACCGTTGCTATATTTAAAAAATAAAAGCAATATAAAATCTGATCATCATAATATAAAAAGAAACATGCTATCAACAGATCTGGCATACGTCCGCGGTACAGGCAATATATAATTTATTATAAATATCCCGTGTTCATAAACGACGAACGAAGACGTAAGTTGAGAGATGACTGGAAGATTCTTAACGCAATTTGTTAGTTAGAATATTGTACGGGTCATAAGCCATTTTTCGCACCAATTTTTACTGTTATCGCTGTGCTAGTTCACGGAATCCAAATAATTAAGATTAATTCTGTTCTTTTATAAGAAATATATTTGTAGAAGAGGCTGAAAATTTATTAACACTAGAGATCGCCGGCTGGACGATATTCGTCCAAAAATATTTTG
Organism: Charaxes varanes; assembly: GCA_024363005.1. NCBI lineage: Eukaryota > Metazoa > Arthropoda > Insecta > Lepidoptera > Nymphalidae > Charaxes > Charaxes varanes. Next base: position 13,581,184 of record JANCMC010043217.1, on the reverse strand, counting down.
ATTTGTGGACGAATGATGCAAATTTTTAATTCTTTTTATAACGACATTGTTAAATTTGACAAATAATACACATACGGTCGTCACGACTACGCTTTGACACAATCTTATAGTAAAATTTATACACGTGAGTATAAATCGTTTGGCATTGGTGTGCGTGAGGTTTTATTTCAATAATTTAATGCATAAAGACTTTTCCTATCAATTGACAAGCTTTACAACCAAGACGATTTCTTGAGAAAAAAACCCTGTGAATAAGTTAGTTTATGATTCGTTTAACGCCAGAAAGAACTCGATTCGTATTTGAATTCAGCTGTTAGGTGTGACAGTCAAGCGAGCACACATTTTATGTGCTCATTATCACTGTGGTGACTCAGTCGAATATCAAAAGAGTGACGACATTGTAAGGTTTATATTGAATTCGCTTGCTATGATTAAGTTATGTCTATTACTAATTTCGATGACGTAATCAATACGGAAAAGCCAATTAATTTCATCATTTACAAAATCTGTTTTTAATTACGACTCTTCAACTCTACGCCTTAGTTAAAATGTGGTGTGGCTGTTTTGTTACTACAAGAAAAGTGCAAGATGATCCGTCATCATAATTAATCCTGAAGTCACGGCATCACGCGTGAACGGCTAGACCGATTTCGCTAATTCTTTTTTTTGTGTTTGTTACTGTCAGAAGGTTCTAATGAAAGAGAAAATGGAGAAAATTGCGCGGAAAATTTAAAAAAATTAAGAAAACTTTACCACCATATTAAATTAATTCTGCTGTTACTTTAGCGCTATTGACAATTTAAACTCTTTAAATGTAACCTTATAGCGTATGACATAACATCGGAAATGATACGGAACAGAACGGAATTGGAACGGGAATGGGAAAGGGAAATAGTATTATAGGATAATAGAATGTAGTAAATAGCAAGTAAACTCAATAAGAAACCCAAACCCAAAAAATTCGGATAGGACAGCGTTTGCCGGGTCCGCTGTTAAGAAATATGTACTCAACTGTTACTTATTAGTGATATGAAATAAATGATAGATAATATTCTCATTGCCCCGATGCAAATCGGTTGCGTATATATTTAAGCCACGACCGGGTAATATTAAAAAAAAAATATTATCTGAGGTGCATTCGTCTACACCAGCACCAGCAGCAGTGGTTTGGTTGAGGGATCTGGGCTTGAAATTGTGATTAATTCTTGATACCATACGCAATGGTGATGATGATTAAAATTTTAATAAAATTTATTTAATCTACTTCCCGATCCTTGCTTTCGTATCCGATTCCGATAATTCGGAACTTCCGACTGATTTCTCTAATTCGGTTCGATAAATTTAAATCTGAAGCTATATCAGAGGTCGATGGTCACAGAGAATTTGGATTTTAGCTGGTCAAGGTTGGCTATTAAGAAATAGATTTGAGGCTGAAATCCGTGAGTGCATTTCCGTGTTCTTTCAAATATTTAATACTAATAGTGATATTAGAGATAATAATAATGCAATTAAAGATAAAACTTGGTTGTATAAACTTTAGAAAACACGAGTCAAGTCGTAGGCAACAGTTAACTAATATATGCACGTATTTCCAACCCACTACTAAATTTCTCTTTTAACAGTCGCCATCAATACTCGATAGTTACATTCATTTAAATTCAATAAAGAAATTGTTTAAGTAAGTCTTATGCAAGTTTTGTTTTTATTTACTTAACAAAAAATAATAATTTAAGTGCCTATAGATTGTTGCTTTGTAACTGATAAAAAAGATCTTTTAAACCTGTTCTCACTGGTCAGAGGTGAATACGGCCTTTAAACATCTTGGACATTTTAAGATTCGTTTTAAGGTACGTGTATTTATTTTGAACATCGTTTAAATATAATAAACAAAGTAGGGTCTATATGATTGATACAAGCGAATGACCCGACGATAGAGACAGATAGAGGTGCAGCCTCAGGTTGCTGAAACGATACCCGATTAAAGGCTGCACCCCATGAAAAACTCATAAGTAACGGTTTTGGAAGGACCATAAAAAAAAAACATATTCAAGGGTTAAAAATTAACTCTCCGTGGGGGTTAATAAGTGATGTCACACCGATGGGAAGGGGTTTCGAAAACGGTTTCGAAATTATGCAGTTTTTCTGCTTTTTCCAAAAATGCGTGTATATTTATTTTTTCTTCTCGAAGTTGTTGTTTGCACTCTAATGTGAGATATTCCGCCTGGGGAAGCTGACTTTTTTTTTGTAAAAATTTCGAGTTATGAATGCTACATTAGGGTATTTTGGAGTTTTTCAACATATACAAGTGTTTTTGTATTAAAACAAAAAAATGACCGCGAGCGGGCCAGGCCTATCCGCTTCTAATCTATTAACGTTCCTTAGGATTGGATACTTGTTTTGAACAGCGGCAGTGGGTTGTTATTGTCCGTTTCCGTATTCCTGACATTAGTTTGCTAATTTCGTCTTAAACGGTTTAGTAGTTGAAACATGAGTGTGAATAATATTATTTAAAGAGTTTAGTATTTTTTATATTCCAATATATAAAGTAGAGTTTTAATTAGTGGCCTCTATTATCTCAGGACCGAAAAAAGTTAGTTGTTTTGATTAATGTCATTTATCAACCAACTTCAAAAAGAGGTAGCAGCAAGTAGGTTCTCAACTTGTCTGTATTTTTTTATGTGTGATACCTCAGAACTTATGACTGTATTAACCCATTTTGATGATTCTTTTTTTTCTTCAACTTTGATTTGAATTTGTCATACGTGTAGGTCTCAGACCTACTCTGAAGTAATGGGAATAAAATCAACCGTTTCATACGATTATCGATCGTCAATCAATTTTCCATGGAACAGCTAATTGTTTCTTCGAAATCACAATGTTGGCTGTTGGTACTAGCAATAATTCTTTGTAGTAACTAGTACTTTTCACATATGGGTTAGAAAAACATACAATATGTTAATTGTTGTATGTCCGTAAGACGTAGAAATTGCAAAAGCTATTTCTTTATGGATTGATAAAAATACGTTTCAAAAGTTTATATAAAAATTAATTGACAGGCCCTGGATTCCGAGGCAAAAATCTAACGGCTCTCCACCACAAATATTGTTAAAGCAGACGCCGAACGAAACGGACTACCTGAACGTTGAAACAAAATATTCTGGAGCCCATCATCCGTTTTAATACCGCACAATACCGTCTAATTGTAAATTGAATCTTTTCAAGGGAACACTTGAAGTTTTGGGAAATTTTTATCATAATAATTAATCAGTCCACCCATTTTGTTATATAGAGTTTTGTTATATCCAAATGTATTTATAGTAAGCTTGATGCCATCTATTTATTTATTTTATTTTATTTAAACGAATAATACAAATTAGTCACTAACTTAATGATAATTATTGATTATTAATATTATTAATCCATTAATCAGTAAGGTTTCCACATTTTCCGCGTTAGTCTCGCTAAAACTCAGAAACGGCTTAACCGTTTTGAATTCTGTTTGTTTTGTTGCATTCCCCTCGTTTCCGGGAACTTTTAAACGAAAAGAAAAAATCAAAATATTATTTAGAAATACTAAGCAACTATGCAGACTTGTTCGCTACTTCTGATCACTTCAAATAGACGACGTTCATAGTAGAACTTTTATTACTTCATAAAACATTTCAGTGTCACTTTTTAAGGAAAAGATGTAAAGGAGATAGGTTAGTAAAAGTCAAGACTTAATTCGGCTAAGACAACTTCTATCGAGCCCGCCAGTACATAATATGTATACATAGTTGCATACTATATAAAGCTTCATGCTTGGATGGCTACACTATTGCGTAAATGTTACATCCGACGATTAAATTTAATTCTATTTGACAATGTAGATTCCAGGTCAATTTCCTACAAGTGTAACCTCTCATGTGAAGTGTAAAAGTTGATGATGAAATCACATTAATTTAATATATCATCACCAGTTAAATTATCCTCGTTGTGCTACTTCATTAAGTCTTTTATTATGGACATTAGTTGACAAATGATATGTAAACGACTTCAATATAAATTGGGTCTTGTCTAGACGGTAATGTTTCAGGCCGAATTAGACGATTCAACAATACTTGGCAAAGGATCAAACAAACTCCAGATCAGTAAGCCAGAATTTCGTTTAATGTTTCATTGAACTGGTTTCTGCAATATGGTCTCAATTACCTTCACATGCCTCTTGTAACGGACACGTTGATGTCTTTTCCGGGAGTTATTGATGGGGATCAATAATAACACCAACAGTTCAATATTCTGCTCGCAGACTGTACAAAGTAGATTTAAGTTTTTAGATATAGTGTTGTTATTTATTTATTTTATGTCTGAATAAAGTTTTCTTTCTTTCTTTCTTTTCTTTCAATTAAAAAGAATTTCTGTGAATCGTAGAAGTTTTCACCAGCTGTCTAGTTTTACTTATAATATATTTAATTATAATAAAACATTGATGCTATCATATTACACAACTTAGTTGTTAAACAATGCTAGCACGAATGAAGCCAGAACTCGCACGTATCGAATACTCGACGTTACGGCATGCAAGCCGTGTAAAACGAGAACACGAACTTTTATTTGACGTTTTGTTTCGAACGTAAAAGTAAGTAAAACTATCGACGATGTTCGTGCTAGACCCTCTGAACTCCAATGTTTACATAATTCTTTTATTTAAAAAAAAATATTTATCTGTATGGTTTACGGACGATAATTTTACGTGATAACGCCGAACGCTAACGCCGATCGCACCTCTCTGCCGCTTGTTTCGCGCTCTTGCTTGCACGCTCGGCTCAGACGGAACGTGACAATGAGTCATGCTTTTTCGTGCTTGCAGTCGACGTTCATCGAATTATAAGACGCCGTCACGTAGAGAGTTGAAATTTTCCCTGTTGATAGACGTATTAAAAACTCACTAGGAAATTATTTAAGCGAACTCGGACAACAAATTTTGAAGTTATTTATCGCTCAGTAGGTACGGAACCCTTCTACATAAGCGTGTCTTGACACGCTCTTGACCACTTTTTATTTTTAAAGAATATTAGGGGTAAGTTTTGAGGGACGCCCTAACGTTTTCGTTACGAATCGTTAAAGTATTTAAAAACCGAGTGAAACCGTTAGCGAGTGAAAATTTCAGTTAGTCTCTACGGTCGATAGGTTTAGAGACTTCAATCGCCAAATTAGGTACGGCTCATAAGAGGCGGTTCCGAAAATTTACGATGGGAATAATTAAAAATTCAAAACAGTGTCTATGTATGAGTCAATAATATGCGTAATCGGTCAAGTCCTCTCTTAAACTTGTGTGACTCACAATTATGTCGTAACTGCTTACATATTCATGGTCGCCTGGTACTTTGAAACGCAATTTTTGATATGCGAAAATATAGCGCGTTCGATTCCTGGTTTACAAAACAGCGTTTGAATAAACTCCTCGATGGCTCAACGGGTAGAAGGGCTGAAGGCGTGAGGTATTGGATTCGATATCCGACCCCGCACCCACTCGTAGAAAAATCATTACGTTTAGGAGGGGAAACCGGGATAAACGACTATTTAACACACCTTAAGAATAAACGTGTTTAAAATTTATAAAAAGGCATATTGTTAAAGAATACTTTATAGAATCTAATTATAAAATACTTTTGACGCGATATGGTCTTACAAACCGATGAACTCCGCCTGCATGCACGATAAAGCATGACTCATTGTCACGTTCCGCTTGAGCCGAGTTAGTATTATGCGATCGCGAAGCCCCATTCGCACGAGAGTTAAAAAAGCGTTGCGTTAAATCGATATATATATTATATATATATAGCGTTGAAAATAGAACATTGCTCGTAAAAAAAAACGTCACGTTGTAAGAGCCTGTGAAAACAAACTTGGGAGTTCATATGTTCTCTTTGAACGCTTTTTTAACGCGCGGTAAAAAAGCTCTCGTGCGTATGATGGCTAAGAGTTCGGCGTTTTCGCGTAAAATTATCAACCGCAAACCGAGCTTATATACAACCAATGTTTTTTGGGTATGCCCAATTAGCGATTCCCCATCAAGTATATGGGGTTATGAGTGGCTTCGGCATTACCCCGACGGCGTCGCGGTTTGAACCGGGTACCTTTCACCGTTGGGCTATCGGGATCGTTTATGACGAAACCTGAAATTTCTCAATTCAAGCACAAATGGAAAGTTGATTTTACAATCACCGACCATAACGAGTTAACATATACAGTAGTGAGGGCGTTTAAAGTACACAATTACTTAATACTGGACCAGTTTACCCCAAAATTAATTGGATCTAGACCCACTTTAAAAATTACATCCAAATTTGGCGATTTTCGATGTTTTTCATTTTTTTAATGTAGCAAGGGGCAAACGAGCAAGCAGCAGGCAGCTAAGCGCCTCCTGACGCCCATGAACATGGCATTCTGCACGACCAGGAGACAAGCGGATGCGTTGCCGGCCTTAATGACGAGTTTAGGCCACCGGGAAGTCTCACAAACCGAACGAAACGCGACAACAACACCGCTGGCCTTCTGGTCGTGCAAATGTCCATGGGCGCCGGTAGGCACTTCGGTGCCTGCTGCCTGCTCGTCTGCCCCCTAATAACATTAAAAAAAAAAAAAACCTGAACGGGAACGGAGACAATATTATAGTATAGCAGAATGAAGTGAATAGTAAGTAACCCAACATTCGGACAGGATGGCGGCTGCAGGTTCCGTATACTATATTTAATAATATGTATACTATTTGATAATTTCAGATTTAAATTCCATAAAAAATTTCTCCAATTCTACTTCATCCAAAAACACTTCTCGGATAGATTCAATTTAGCCATTAAACATTCGTGCAAATAAGTACCTGCTTTAGCAACCACAAAATTTATTTTAGAAATTAAATTCCATTTCCATTCCCTTCAACTTAAAACACTGTATATGAAAAGTACTACTATCAGCAGACACCAAGAATAACTCCATCTGAAAGATCGCGTAATATTATTACGCCTCAAAAATAATTCCAGAAATTTAATTCCATTTTCATTTCATCCATTTTTTTTAATTAGCCTATACTGTTCCACAGCTGGGCAAAGGTCTCCCCATTTTCCAACCACACCTTCCTCTCCTGACCCATTTGTATACATTTATTTCCCGCAAAGGCGTCAAAGTCGTCTCGCCACCTCTTCTCATGCCTCTGGTCTGGTCTGGTCGTCGGTGGCCACTGGTGGGAGCCCATACGGTCGCGATATAGGTAGACACCTTTGCGGGTCCAAACTCATTTCACCCATAAGAAAATTAATCCTATATGCGATTTAAAAAAAAATACCAAAATTACAATCTCGTATACATAATATACATATATCCCTCCAGATTTGCCTAATGGAAAATGACTACATCCAGACTGAGGATGATGAGGACATAACCCAGAAGCCACCACCCTACAGTGGCACGTGCTCTCTGACCTTCGCAGCGTCAGAAGAATACCAGAGCTGCTGGGTCAATGACAATGTTACCAAATTGGTGCTGGAGTATACATCAACACCAAGAGCTGTCAATGGAGATGTAGAGAGGCATGTCAATGTGAAAATTAAAGGGGCAAAGGTAACTTTCCAATCTTCCTCAAGTTCAACTACGTCCACAGCTGGATATTGACTTCCACAGAGATTGAGCGCAACTGACGTTCAGCGGTTTCCAGAGGGCCTAGCACGGCCATTCTCGATAGTGTTATTTCTTTTTTATTTTATTTAATAGGAAGCCAACGTTTACACAATATCTTAATGCTAAACTTAGAACATTTTTAATTTAAAATAGTAATATTGTATAAAACACTTATAGGCTAACTCAGCATGCATAAATAATTAGTGTATAACATTCTTTATTTTACTAGCAAAAACAAGTAAAACCTAAATTTCTAATAATAACAAAAATAAATAACCCCCCCCCCCCAAATGTAAAAACTCAATTAACCTTGTAAATACATAATTTGTAAAAAAATTTTACTTTTTAAAAAACAATAAATAAAACATGTTTAAAATATTATTTACTTTTTACTTACTTACTTTTACGTTCGAAACCGAACGTCAAATGGAACATTAATACCGTTTTATATTGCTAGGACGTATGAATTCAGAACTTGGACGCATCGAATCCTTGACGTTACAGCCGTAGTGTAAAATGGAGGCACAGCCTTTATTTGACGTTTCGTTTCGAAAGTAAAATTAAGTAAAACTATCGAGAATGTTCGTGCCAGTCCCTCTGAGCGAACAAGATTACCAAGGGACTTAGTAACTAGCGATCCGCCCCGGTTTTGCACGGGTGCAATGTAGATAATATGCATGTATACAATAAAAACCTTCCCCTTGAATCACTCTACTTATTGCCGAAAACTGCATTAAAATCCGTTGCGTAGTAATGGGAAGCACCTTGAATAAGGCCTTTCAATGTTGCAGCTGCCACGTCTTGATTTCCTACCAGTATCTACGTACGGAGGTGGGACGCCGCTTGCCCAATTTTTGGGAAATTTCGACAAAGAGACGATCGACACAACTGCCATTATCAAGGTAATTTGGGGTTAACAAAGGTGACTAAAGCCGAACTATGTTTGCATGAAAACTAAATTACTTTGCTTTAATCCGCGAATGAATACGAGGAAAAATCTGTGTAATGCTGCAACCCGAAAGCAACACCATCGAATCCGCCACCAAAGCACAGCACTACACTGACTTTCCGATGTGCCTCAACGCACGTTTCGCTTCGACAGGTAACACAAGTGTTTTCGCCACGGGTGTTTTCGAGTGACAACACTTCAGCAACTATCATTCGGTTGGCAGTACGTGTGCACTGGTCACGTCACTTTTCCCGCCCGTAACATTGAGCACCTCTGTAGGCCGAACAACTGAGGACACACTTGATAATCAGCAGCCGACGGAAGAAGTCAAAGTGAAAGGACTAATGCGAATTTATATGATCATTTTATGGTGATTCTAAGTATAATTGTCGCTAATTATTTGATACCCATATATGTATATAGGTACCAAATAATTATTCTCTAAGATGTGTTTAAATAAATAGATTGTGTTAACCATGCTTTTATTTCACAAGATGTTTCTTTTCTGACTAAAGAGACTAAACATTACGATTTAATTTATATTCATCTATAAAAAAAAGTCTCTTGGATTATATTTATTTTTAGTTGAAAAGAATTATTTGAGGCTGTCGTAAGTTACAGCTCACTTAAGTGACATTTATTTTTTCGTCAATCCTTTGATTATTAAATAAGATATTTAAATGAGTGATATTTTATTTTTTATTTATACGCTTTATTGTACACCGCAAAAGAAATTAGCAGATAAGAAAGTAACATACAGCAAGAAAAGAAGTACAAAAGGCGGTGTTATCGCTGAAGAGCAATTTCTTCCACACAACCTTTAGGACAAGGAAATATATGAATTGGTAAAAAAAAGAGTTGGTGGTGCGTAAGAACACATGAAATAATATATTAAAAAAAATAATAATAATAATAACAAGAAGAAACATTATTTGGAGTATTAAAACAATACATACATATATACACATACAGTTAAATAAGTATATATATATATATATACTTATTTAACTGTAGGATTTCAGATATTGTTGCTCTATCCCTTATTACTACTATAATAATTTTTCAGATTTAAAATATAAACGTACTAGTGTCACAGTTCTAAGATAAAAGTTTCGTATGCATTACTCTCTTTCTTTCAAAGAAGTTTAACTTTCGATATTTATTTCAACACTTTTTTAGTTAATGAATTTGGTTGAAAATAAACAAATGTTAATAAAGCATAATTACTCTTTGAATCAACAATATGGAGTGTCTGCTTGATTATTCTTACTCGGAATAGCTTCGTTTCGGTTAAATACGTCACAGAGCCGGAATAATTGACCGGACGTGCGTGGATTAATAGCCTTTTACGTCTACAACGCGCCCTTGAAGTGACTTCTTTGTATCTTAGAACTGCTATGGTAATTTATTTATGTTTATGCCCATAAAAATCTTATTATTCGAATTTACATATTACTTACTAAATAATTTATAACATGTAGTCTAAAGGTTTGTGGCACTCCGAGAGTGCCGACAAAGGCGATCATACAGAGGATGTATTCCATTAAACGATCGCATTGCCGCACAGCGGTAATGTCGAAGAGGAAGCCAGATTCCAATTCCTAAAAGCCTAGTTCAATGGTTTTTTATCATCTTTAAAAAATTTCCATCGCGCCTAAAGAAGTTTTTAGTTCAATAAGATTAAAGTACCTACATATTTATAGTAAAGAAATTTTTCTTTTAATGTTCCCGTTTCATTTCATATTTGCCATAAAGCTTGCTTAAAGTAAGTAAAAAGTACCAACTCCTTATAGCAGCAATAGCTTAGCGACGTCGGGGTACAGATATAAGTAATACTCCCATTTTCTGATCTTAAACGATCTCTAATCGCACTTAGCGAGTAAACATAGCTCGCAAAGTCGAGAATTAAATCGATGAATTTTTTGAAGTGGACAAATATGGGGTTAAAAGTTCAGTTCCAAGGTATATGTGCCTTAAAATATACAAAAATATTTGAAAGATCACTCGCAGGGTAAATTAATTTATTTATGGCCGTGTTTCGTTTCTCCCAAGGCTGGGGTTAAAGTACACTATTATCTTCTTGCGGCCGGCGGGTGTTTAATTATTCGGGGGATCTTGGAAAAGGAAACAGCAGGCGTAGGCTCAGTCAACTCTGTCATTAGCCGCTTTTGTAAATGTGTCCGAGTCAATTGTTTTGTAACTTTTTTATGTTACTAGCAACCGAGCAGGCTGTTCATGCTAGTAACTTCCAACGACTATAGACTTCTGCACCACCAGGAGGCTCACAGATGTGCTGCCAGCCTGTAAAGAAGGGTTAAAGTCACCGGGAACCTTCACAAACAGAATGAAATGCGACAACAAAACCATCACTGACGTGACACTCACTTCTATAGAGCCACATGTGGTTTGCGAGCCACATGTTGCCAACACCCGTCCTAACCTTATCCCGGTCTAGTACTAGGATTGCAGATAATATGGCTGTGGGGCGAGCTAAGATGACAGACTGCCTTCTGACGTCATACCTGGAACCCCCACAATCTCTACATTCTCACGACTAATATCACTCAGTGATATTAATCGGGACCCACTGTTTTACGTGCCACGAAAAGGTGGGATATTTGAAAATTAGTGTAAGAATTGATCACTCATCTATCACCCGGCCGCGGTAAGAGCTACTTAAGGTAGCAATTAAGGAGATGTTATTGAGTTGGGATTCATAAGAGTAGTTACAATCATAACGGTATTTATTTAGAGGTAGCGCCATGCTTGTAGCCGAATTGGGACGGCGCCACCGGGTACCAGTACCAGTTTCTCACATAAGATCGGCGAGAAGTGGCGGCAATGCTGTCACGTCAAGTGATGGTATTGTTGACGCGTTTCGTTCCGTTTGAAAGACTTCCCGGTGGCCTAAAATCGTCACTAAAGACCGGCAACGCATCTGCTAGCCTCCTGGTCGAAAAATAAGGAACCTTCGCAAAATGCACACCAGAATCTTGCACGATCTTGCTCCAGAATATATTTCACTATAGTTAATTTTACATTTCTTGCGGCATGGTATATTTAACTGGGCGTGAAATTTACTTACACTTGCAACAAGGTATATTTCATTGGCGTTACTTTTTCGTGCACTGATACGATTTTTTTTGCAAGGTATAGAATAAGTTTGTCAGGTGTCGTGAGTTTTACGTAAGTGAAATATAATAGCTTGCAGTGGAGTGTACGATAAATGTTCACCAGTGAAATATGCAATTGAGCCTGAAAGAGGTGTGTTAAGTTAAGGCGAAATAAATTCACCTTGGCGCGAAAGATTATTGTTCTTCTTATTATTGTTTATTTATTGCAAAAATAACTTTACAATGTTATACAACAATACCGACAAACTACATCGACAGTTTGTTGACGGGATCTACTCTCTTATTATACTACATACTTAAAGTAAAATTGTTATTTTATATAAAATAATTATTGTTACAATATATAATGTATTCTATAGAAAGGATTAGCAATGTGCCATTAGCAGTCCCTTACAAAAAAATCAGAAAATGACTGCCAATAATACTTTAGCAGTCCCTCATATAGAACTCCCTCAAATTTTTGCCTAATAGACGCCCCGACATGCGTTATGAATTTCAAAGGGTAAACAAAATTAAATATGGTATAAAATTCATGCTGTTGTTATATATATGCATATATGTGAAATATACTTTGCTGCAAGTGCAAGTAACATCTAGCTAACGTTATGTTAAGGTTATTAATAACACCCTGTGAATATAGTCTATGTAACGTAACATATATTATCATCTGTTCGCTAATATGGTGGACACTCAGTCACAAAGCCACAACTCAGCTAGTCAGATATTTAACGTTCACCTTGGGAAACCTAAGTTCCTCTTAAATTACTCGTACATTCTATATGACGATATTTTATCTAGTCATTATTTATTTACAAAACTTTTGTCTTTTGCATCTACAGCGCCGGACTTTTATATTTAACTCGGAGATAACTCAATAATTGGACAGATTTGACAAAGATTTTTGTATTGCTGTGTTGTGTTGATGTTTGGTTTGCATTAGTTATGTTATGTTGACTCTATTGAAGACTTGGGAAGTGTTGTTGGGTTCCAATCCACATTTGGATCAACAGGGTTCGGAGCAATTACGTTATTATACTCCACTGTTTGAATCACGTAGTGCCCTTTAATTTCTACACCAGCACAATATTTACTTGTTTTCAGTGACTGGTGAGACACTTGAAATATTTAAGGAGTGTACTCAGGACTCGATTCCCGTTATAGTTATGTAATAAAAATTGGTACTTAATTTATGCCCAAATTTACTTAAAATTAAATATAATGTGGCCTTACGTTCTGTGGTTGATATGCTGTTCGAAATTATTAGTTTGTAAATGCATTTCCCAGCGTCTGAAAAAACTGGTCAGTTATAAAAAAAGATTTAAATTTAAGTCAGCAATAATAAATACAACTAATCGATCAGTTAATTTTTCGGATATACTAATTAAACAAATATATGAAGAAGTGATGAGTGAAATAGGTATTTTTGCCTGTCCTAGGTCAGGACTAAAGTGTGAAGGGAAAAGGACCCTCATCGTGAGATTACGATTGAGCGTGCGACATATATTTCGATGGTCCCTATTAACAATGTCGGTTCTGCAAAAAGACAACTTTTCTGTAGAGCAGTTCAAAGTTAATTTTGACTATAAAAATAAGTGACAAGGCTGTGGATGTTCAATTTTGCTATCATTGCAAAAAAAACTATCATTGCAAAATTGAACATCCACAGCCTTGTCATTTATTTTTATAGTCAAAATTAACTTTGAACTGCTCTACAGAAAAGTTGTCTTTTTGCAGAACCGACATTGTTAATAGGGACCATCGATTTGCTAGTCAAAGTTCCGTCAAACTCGGTCCAGGCGTGTCTTGACTCGTTTTAACTTGACTTAGGTGCTACCTCATTTTTCAAAAGCCGCAACAAAAACGTTTTTTTAATCGAATTATTTCGGGTGTTAAAGCCTTGAAAGCGAATCTAAAACAAGATCATATAATTCTCAAGAGTCAACTCCCTGATCATATTTCACTGATCCATAACAGCTGACAATGCCCAAACACTAATAGTGATGTACGTACCTCAAGACGCCATTGTAAACTCACCTCAGTTGATTGTTCCACAAACACAGATACTGCGGTGACCCAGTTAAAGGGACACAAGAGCCTGCGGGCCTATCCAAGCAACCTTCTAGGTTTAGCGTTTGAATTTTGATGAGATTGTACGAATCTACTTTTAGACTGAGACATACTTTTCTAAGGGTTACTGTTCTTAGTACTTTATTTATCATTATATTGTTGTTTATTTATAAAATTTCCTTGCCTTCTTTTCTCAAAAGCATACATACAACCTATACATTAGGAATGCCTCATAGGTATTTATCATGCTGTGTTTTATTATATATTTTTTTTATTAGAAATCGTCGCTGGTCGAAATTTGCCCACAAAACTTTAAACGTACAACGACATATATTGTTGTATTCACGGATAAATAAATTTCGACAATTAATATAACATACGGTTGTCACGATTGTGCTTTGACATCACCTACTATCTATGTGTATAAATAGTGTAAATCTGGCTTTGGTGTGCGTGTGGTTTTATTATAATAATTTAATATATTAATAGTGCATATTATAAAAAAATATATAAGCCTTCGCACACCTTCCTCGACATGAACTACAATTGTGCCAAATTTCATAATCCTCCGTCCGTGCAATTTTCGCAAATTGGTACCTAAAGTTCTGGCTTCACGTATATGAGTCCATTATTTATTTATTTATACAAATTTTTGCAAGTTTACTTGTATTTACTCCCATTTTATGAAAGTAAAAACTTATGACAATGTAAAAATTGTATGAATAATTTCCGCATAAGATATACGTAAATAAAATATTCAATTAATAAATATGATCCTGTTACAGAAAGTAACATAACTATTTAACATATACAAACATACGATCATTTTTTCCTCAAAACCTAAAAAAAGCGTAAAATTTCGTAACAGCGCCATCTACCCATAATTTATCGAACTACGTTAACAGCTTTCAGACTTCGTTAACACCGGCAAGAGAGCTACAATTCAAAGTGTTTTAGTACAATAAACATAGATGGCGTCTTATCCAGTAAGTTTAATCACCACATAAAAGGATGTTTTCTTTTGAAATAACGTTATATAAATATATAAAAATCTTTATTAAAAGGAAAAATTACACAATACATTAGTTAAATCACAGTTCAATAACTTTAATATGTAGAATATGTCATATGTTAAATTTTTGACCTTCGCTACGCGCTTTTTCTCAATAATTATTTTACGTTATTGGAGGTAATTTGGACGTTTATAGGTGTTCTTTTAGATAATCTGGGCCCTTACAATTTTTTATATCTACAACGGTTGTTCAAATATCGATATCTTTTTTCGATTACCGAAGCCAGACATAGCTCAAAGTGTTTGTACATTTTTTCCTTGAAGTCCACAAAGTACTACAAAACTTTGTGACGTTGACACACAACATGATCATTGGAATAATCATTCAAATGAAGCTATGTCTTGCTCCGCCATTAATCGATCCTGTAACTTCAGAGAAAACGCTAAAAGTAAGATTATTTCGGCGTCGTCCAAATAAAGACATAAAACTAAAAAAAGTAATAAAATAAATCAGTCTGCTGTTCTGTTTTAGACGTCTTGTGATTGCTGTGTTTTCTTCGCCTATTTTTCGATAGACATGTTTTTACATGTAAAATGGACTCTCATGGCTTTATTTTAAAGCATTGCAGCCATCGAAGATTTCCTCCAGGAAGGGATGGTGAGACAAGATAATTAATTCATAAATGGTTATTTTAAAGAAATGTGTTTTCTTACTTCCACAACTCTCTCATAGAAGGAATTTAAGGTATCTGTTTCTAATTTGAAATAATATTTTTTAAGCATCTCATGGTGTTTGAATGATAATCTGTATAGCTCAATCGAAGAAAGAAGGTCTGAAATCTATAAGGAGTTTTGTTCAACCCCCAGCCCCCATAGGTTATCCTAGCCCCTCCTAACTTAAAAAAAAAACTATCATGAATTATTTATTATATCCTGCCGTGTCTACCTGTAATGTGTTCTGTGGGTTACGGTACACATTCAATAAATTGAAGGCAATTATACAATATTTTTTTGTTTGTTTTACGAAATTAGTGTTAATTTTGTAGTGTTCGTGACAATATGCTTCGAAGTTTCTTAATATTCCTTAAAGAAATGATTGCTTACTAAGACCCATATCACTGATAGGCACGACGCTATAGGCCAAAGTTGCCTTTCGAGGCTAAATTGTTATTAATTGGTGGTATTACGAACGAGCGGAACTTCTAAGAAACTCCTTGGCTAGGCTTGGGCTGTAATTACTCAGAGTGTTCACCGATAAACACTACGAGCACTGTGAGCTGAGACGTCAATTATGTATAGTTTAAAGGTGTTCCTTTTTGGTTTGCTATACTGGTTACAGTTTAAAACGGAACGCGGTCCAGTATACCGACATCCGCATTAAATTTTTCCATATTCACTTTTTCTGAGGGCACTAAAGCTTAAAAGCGCCAGTGCTCACAGTGAAAAAATGGCGACTATTTATGACGTCATATATTTCCATACGGCACTTCGGCAGTATGCAGGCAGAGTATAATAGAATCATTTTATCACCGGTATGAGCACTGAGCAGCGCTAGTAGTGTATTTCGGAACATAACCTCAGTAACTTAACATACTTAAGTATTACGGCATGAAAAATAATTATGTACGACGAAAAACGATGTCTTGTTTTGTGCCGGTGATTTTTTTTTTATGTTCGCAGTACCACAAATACTTTTCATGGTATATTATTTATTCATTGTTACTTGAAGATATATGAACGGTTCTTCCTAGATGACCAAAGAAGAGGCTATAGCATTCCTTCAGGAGATCAAGTTCAACATTGACTACCTTCGAGCTCACTATACGCAGAATTTGAAAGCAGCCGAAGAACATGCTCAACAGGAGAAACTAAAGAACTTCATTATAGATCAAAATTCAAAGGCAAGTATGAATTTAGTTTTAGATTCTTAAACTTTATGTATTTCTTAATAAACTTGTGCATGAAACAACTAGAGGTGAGACCTTCTTTCGATGTAGATCAAGGCTGTTCGCTATGAGATAATAATAATCGGTACAATGATTATGGAGCGTTCATTTTAATGGCCACATTTCGCTTGTCATTATAGAGGCACTCGATTGTCGATCCCAATGGACATTTGTTCGCTTACACTTACATAAAATAATATTTACATTTTAGAAAAGAGGATATGTAGACATAATTAAAGCATTATAATAATAATAATAGCCTTTATTCGGATCAACTGAACCTTACAGTATTCTACTAATATTTATATATAAACTTATTCTAGTATTTCTTGCTTTTTAATTTATTCCAGATCTGTTTGCCGATCGGCAAAGCGTTACTCACAGAAAAAAAACGTTCTTATTAAACATTTCCAAATTTAAATTTTTCGCTAGCGAAGGGATTGGTTTATCAAATCTAAATGTAGCATCTTTTATACATTATTATATTAACATTTGACAACATAAAAGGGCTATATAATTAAAATTAAATGTCAGAATCTGTTAACAGACTTACACGTATGAGGTATCGCGTGATATACATATAAAACAGCTTTAATTAAAATTGACATTTTACAGTACCGAAATTCGTAATTTCTTAAATAAATAGCTTAAGGTTATGTGAATCTAATTTAACTTCAACATTTTCTATTTAATTTTATAAGTTTAGAAAAGAAGATATTTGAAATACTTACTGCCAGTGTTCCCTCCCCTGTTTAACAAAATTTGGTATAATACTACAAATGCGTCATTAGACATTTAAGCTTCTGTAGTTCTACAAGAAATCAGTATCTCTTTTTTACGTAAGATTGCCGTGAAGTGGCGGCAATGCTGTCACGTCAAGTGATGGTATTGTTGTCGCGTTTCGTTCAGAATAATCACTACCTACGGTTGAAATCTCTAAAGGCCACATCCAAAGCTGCTACGCATCCTCTTAATGTAAAGCTGTACTTCACCGATGCTCACCAATAAGCAAATAAACTGTGATCTACAATTAATTTATTTCGGTTTTAAGATTCGATCGAAAAACATATCATTCAAACTGTTTAATTATGTTGTCATAGTTTTCGATACATTCGTAAAATGGCTAAGCTAGGACACTGGCAGTAGAAACGTGCCTTTGTGGCCACGTTAAAGACTATTCTTAAGCTAACAGTATGCTTCCTTCCTCTATAACGCGATGGACACGGCATTTACACTGAATCTACAGAATGCCTAGAAATTCTAATTATGGTCAATATGCTTAAATATTCATGGCACTAATATGTTTTGTTCACCAAAATTCCAGGTATAATGACCAGTTATCAGCGTTAAGAAGCGATCTTAGGAGTTGTAAACGTAAAACCGCCCTACAACAGAAGCAAATAGCGGAACAACAGAAACAGATTGCGGAACAACAAAAACAGACTCTGGAATACGCTAATCGCCTTGACGACTATGACAAGAAGAACGAGGAGACTAGTCGTAAATTTCAGACTTTATTGCAGGTATATAAACCACTACTTAAGTATTTACTAATTATTCCAATTCGAGTCAAGATTTAAAATTTATAGAATAAGAAGAGATTATTTCAACAACAACAATACATTAGGACTTGGTTCAAACCTCGACCTAGTGAATTATTTGACCCACTCTCGATACAAGCTTTACCATTAACAGGGTGAGACACAGTATTATTTATGGGGCAACGGGTAACAGGAGTTCCTGATTAATATGTCTAAATAGACTAGCGGTCGCCGGCTGGTTTAAATTCGGGCAAAAATTTGATATTTTAAGCTGTCTACAAATTTTTTATTGTTAGTACAACAAAATTTGACAATTAAACCTTAAATTTCATAATTAACAAGAAACCTTGTTATTTTCTGATGGTTATCATGACTGGCTTTGACGTCATCTTATAGTAAAATGCACACGTGTGTGTGTAAATTGTTACACATTAGTGTGCGTGTGGATTTATTTTCATACTTTAATATATTTATAACTCCTGTTATGAAAATACTAGGATTCGCACACAGACACTCCTCTAAATTATAATTGTGGCAAATTTCATTCTTCTCCGTCCGCGCAATTTTCGTAAAACGATGAGTTTACGCTTCACGTTTTAATTTAAAAAAAAATGTACTGACAAAATATAATATGTTTGTAAAATGTTTATAATTAAGGCTCAATAAAACCTACTAACCAATCATTTGCATTGAAGAAAAGGTAATGAACTGTTTTGTCTTTGGTTTGATAAGAATAACCTTGTATATCTTAATCAACATATAACAATAATTAATGTGTGTGTTGTGTTTTGATATAACTGTTCTATTTATAATTTTTAAACATTAATCTTAAACAAAACTTTGACTCTTCCAAGACACGTTATTTGGCAACGCTATGCACTAATGTTTTGAAGTAGAAAAATAAATATTATCATTAAACTGCAAAATATATGCTAGTACTAACGGCCCCGATAGATGTTGGGTTACATATTATTTACTACATTTATTCCAATCCCACATATCATGCCCATCCCCTATATATCACCATGCCCGTCCCCGTTCTGTCCCATCCCTGTTCTCGTCCCCGTCCCGTCAAAAGCAGTAAGGTTACACTAGAAATAATTTATTATGGTGGTTAAGTACTTTCAAATTTTCCAATTTTCCGCGCAATGTTCTTATCTTATTCTTTCATAATAAGCTATAGCAACAAACAGAACAAATAAAGAATTAGCGAATTCGGTCCAGCCTGTAACCTAGGGAAATTGGGATTGATTTATATATATATATATATATATAACATGATGATGTCAAATTATATAAAGACAATTTTTTTAAATCATTCACAATTTTGCAATTTGGTCGCCTAGCTTAATTGAACGCCTGTATAACACGATTCTCGCGGTGTTGAAATATTTCCAACTTTGACAATGAGAATGCGAAATAAATAAAAATTTGGTGTGATTTAAAGATTTCAGTGTTACTAGTCGTAAAGCATTTATTTCAAAGTCCTTAACTCTGAACAGATATGTTATACACAATTACATATGATAAGCAAGAAGGACAGTGGAGTGGGGCGACCACTATTTTGTGGTGTCTCTTGAAGAAATAAAGAAAGTAAGGAAAGGGAAAGGGAAAGGGAAAGGGAAAGGGAAAGGGAAAGGGAAAGGGAAAGGGAAAGGGAAAGGGAAAGGGAACGGGAACGGGAACGGGAACGAGGTGGGGATAATATACGATAATATAATGTAGTAAATGGTAAGTAACCCAGCGTTCGGACAGAAAATCGTCAGCCAGCTCCGCCAGACTTATTAAACCAAATATAGTTTAAAAGGCGACTTAAACACGTTTTAGCATTTTCAGGACATGTCTTTACTATTTGTATTATTAAGATTAAGCTGGGCAGAGGGGAACACTGGCAGTGGAGGCAAGCGTCCGTTGTCACGATAAAGAGACCTCTCAAAGGTAAAGCTGGGTCGCAAGTCCTGTTGTGGATCTCTCCTCGCCAAATCCGAAACCTGCCCATATTGCTAAATTCCTCTCGTCTCTTGTATCACTTTTAATTCAATGTAAAATTTTCCATTATGAGAAAGAATGAAACAATTGTTTAATAAACTTTCTGATTGCAAGTGTTGTTATCGCAAATTTAAAAATTTTCAGCTGAAAATGTACGCGATTCGATGACCGAGTGTTGCACAGTTGATTCTTCCGTTTTATTTATTTTAAAATGGAAAAAAAACAACGAGCGCGGCTCGCACTGACCGATTTTATTTATAAATCCAATAAAAATATAAACGAATTCAGTTTATTTGTATGGATTTGTTGGCTGAGCTTAAAGTTTTTTAGCTACGAAGTAATCTCATGGTTGATTCTCTTATTCTTCTTATAGCGTTATCCCGGTCTAATCCCAGGGTCATCCTAGGAACCTTCACGATCTCAACAACCTTACGTTTAATATCATGGAGTGACATTAATCGGATCCCACTGTTTTACGTTCCTTCCGAAACACGGAGAAGGTCGGATATCGAATATAAACCAGTTCTAGATATGGTCACCCATCTCTCACCCGGCCGCAGCAAAAGCTACTTAACCTTGCAATCGACTCAAATACCGACCATTGAATAGGCCACGACCTCCTCAATGTGGTTGATTCTGTTGATAGAAAAAGGCGTGAATACGTTTATTATTTTTTTGGATAGTTCAGTCATCACGTTAGATTTGGCAGACGAAGGGAAAATATGAATTTGCATAGCTAATAAAACATTTCTTATTTAATAAGAACCATTGTAGAAGACTTCTATGTGTTGGACACCACATCAAAAACACCGGAGTCCAAGAAGATAGCTTTAGAACCAAGCATTTCACCGAGTAAGCACCTGTGTAACTACCAACATCCATCGATAACTGCACTACCAGAAGAGAAGGGTCGCAAATGATTTGCCAACCTTTGGATTATGCTCTTGTCTTTAAAGCTTCTGAAACGACGCATTTGGGAACTGATTTCACGGAGATATTATACAAGGCAAGTAATTCCTAATCAGCATGTTCTATTAACAGCAGTGCATGGTGGACATCGATGAACTGTTTATGAAAAATTGTCCTAAAAAGTGGCCAAGAGTGTATCAAGACTTATATAGAAGGGTTCCGTATGTGCTACGCTATAAATATATTTGTTAAATCACGTGAAAAGTTGTTATCGGATTGCCCCCTCAAAATAAATTTCCTAATGAGTTTATAGCATGTCCTAATTAACAAGGATCATGTCTCTACATCAAATAGTTTGTGTAATCCTAGGGGGGCGGGGGCAATTTGCTGGCGGATATATGGACGGACGGACAGAGGCAAACTATAAGGGTTCCTTATAGGACTACGGGACTCTAAAAGTTGGGAACATTGATTTAGAATCTCCTATTGCGAAAGTCGGTTTAAAACTCAATTGCGATAGTCGCTATTGAAACTTTGTGTAGTCTTTGTGTAGTCTGTAAGTGTAGTTGAAAATGAGTTCTAAGAAGCAACAACGGTTTGCAAGAAACTTTTAATCACCAATTTTTCCAAGAATTTCCGAAGAATATTATACTTTCTGCAATCACGCGGCGAAACTTTGTGAGGGTTAAATATTATATAAATTTAACGCTTACAAAGTATCGCGACACGATTGCTTGGTCTAGCTTATATTGCATTATACAATTTTAGGGTACCGTAGTCCTGCAAGATAGCTTTATGATTTCGTTCTGTCCATCCGTCTGTCCGCCCATGTCTATCTTCTATGTTTATAAATAAATACATACAGGGCAGCCTTTATAGTTCTAATTGCACGCGGCCGCCCCTGGCTTTTCTGGATTTCGATGGAGGAGTCTCTTCAACCAAGAGTACCAAGACTTAAGGTCCCGAGACATGGACGCTATACAGCAGTCAAAATATAGGCTAAGAGTTGCACAAAGAGCCATGGAGAGCGCCATGATTGGCATCATGCTTCAAGACTCGAGGTCGAAACAACCAAATCTGATTCCGCACTAAGATTAAGGACGTCGGATATAGGTTGGTTGAACTAAAATGAAGTTGGGCAGAACATATGGCTAGATGTGGTGATGGCAGGTGGTCTGCGAACCTACTGAGTGGTGGCCTAGATTGGGTTGGAGAAACCCTGGTCGTCCCATGGCCTCATGAGCGGATGATGTAAGAAGAGTGGTGGCTGGATGAGATTGGCAAGGGATAGGGGAAAGTGGTAGAAACACAGGGAGGGATATGCCCAACAATGAGTTATTAAAGGCTGAAAATGATGATGAGCCCATATACAGCATCTAGCTGATGGCTCATAATCTGAGAGTATAGCGGTTGCAGGTATAGACTTAAGGTATAATTCCACAAGATCCAGACTCGAATCCTGCCAAGGGCAGAAATTGACCTGTCTTTAACTTTAGTGTTAATGATAAAATCAGTGGCACTCTGGGAGTGCCGACAGGAGTGAAAATGAATCGTCATAGGTGTCGGTAACGGTAGCAGTGTCGGGAGTCTAATGGATTATTCTCTTTTCAAAACATGCCACATCTCACAATTTCTCAGTGGAATCAGTTGCCAGCTTCGGTATTTCCGAACGGATACGACTTAGGGACCTTCAAGAAAAGAGCATACCCATTTCTCAAAGCCCGACAACGCATCTGCGAGCCCTCCGGTGTTGCAGTTGTCCATGGGCGTCGGTAGTAACTTAGGTGAATCGCCTGCCCATTTGCTACTTTGTTTTATTTAAAAAAAAATGCCCAACGCGCCTTAAGTTTAAAATGTATGCATGTGTGTGTAAATCGTTTGGCATTGGTGTGCGTGTGGTTTCATCTTAATAATTTGATGTATTAATAATGCATATTTTATAAATATATTAGCATTCGCACACCATACTCTACAGTCTATATAATCTAAAATTGTGCCAAATTGCATACTAATCCTTCCGCGCAATTTTCTTAAAAAGGTACCGAAAGTTTTCGGAATTTCCTCAAAAACGGCACTTAACTATTTTTATTAAAAAAAAGAGGTACTACCTACTTAATGATGGATTTGATTGCATTCTCGCAATAGAAGAATCCAGGCCAGTGTACTAGCGCGGGAATCGATACACTCACAGCTCGAGTGTCGAATGGACTACATATGACGGTAGCAGCCTGTTGTAGGGTGACATAATATTCGAGTTAATGAGGAAACTCCTGACAAGGAAAAAAGAAAAAAAAATTGCAGTCACTTGGGTAAAATTTTCCTATCATTGTATTTTTTTTAGTTATTTTATGTTAATTACACAGCAATTAAAGATACGCCTTCATATCTTAAACTCCAGGAACTCTAATATGTGAATCTATATGTATAAAACTGAAAGGTCATCTATCACGAAATTTGGCAGGAAAGTAGTTTAGTTGGTAGATGATTGATAAAAAAGGATTTTACTATAGAGCCAGATTAAGTAGATCTAAGGGTTGTCACAAGTTTATAATAACCTAAAATATTCCTAGTATGTTAAGAGTTAGTGCCACTCCATGTATTTTTTTTATGTTTAAAAAGAATAGTTGAAATGCTTTTCATGTATGTCTAATATTCCCGTTGTCTTTCCTTCTAAAATTAAATTAAAGTCTTGATTAAGATGTGGGTGCGACAATACCCCAGCGGCGTCGGGATTTCGACCGAGTACCTTGCGGATTTCAGTCCCATTCTTCTAACGTTCAGCTACTGAGGCTCTCCAAATTGAGGATTATATAATATTTTTTTTTATATGGTTATCCTACTCACCTCTATTACACACACAAGCCAGCCCGCGCGGAGGGCTCTCAGTGAATACCGTACGCTATGTACTATTAGAGCAATAGACGCTTTTGTATTGCACAAAGACGCAGGTGCGGAAACTAATAGGTTTACTACGTTCCAGAGTTCGCACTTAGGAGTGACATCTTTAGTACTATTGGTGCCTAAATATATTAAGTCACAAGTGTTTAATGAAGTAAAAGGAAACCTAATAGTAATATAATCAATACACGCTTTGGTATTGTACAAAGACGCAGGTGCTGAAACTAATAGGTTTACGTTCCAGAGTTCGCACTTAGAATATTAAATTATTGCAATGATTCCAAATATATTACAATATGTCTGACAAAGAATTTTTCAAGTCATAAATTATAAAGAGTAATATGGAGAATTCTATTTTACATTTTCTTACAGTAACATGTTACAAGAATTTTTATTATCGAAAGCTCTTTGACTTTTAATACGATACGATTTAAGGTCATTTCCACAATGAACGATTAAAGTATTGATTAAATAAATCAGAGCATTTTACAGTAACATTATATATTACTGATACTTTTAGTAACAACTCTATATATTTCTACCCAGGAGTCGTTTAGTCCAATACTAAACTGTTAATTTATTTTTTTAAATTAAAATAAGAGAACAATTAAATGGCGGACTGATGTTTTTTGGGTTATTTGAGATCTCTCGTAGAAATCGAATCCTTCGAAGTCTAAAAGGTTCAAATGTTTATATATTTTTTTTTAATAAATCGTGTCGACCGTTAAAATTGACCATATTAATGTTTAATAAATAAACAATACTCTCAATTTATATGTCTGACTTTTTTAATCAATTGTTTAATAGTACACAGTAAAAAGAAAATGCAACTTTATCATACATTTAGCAAAAGACGTGTTTCATTAAAGTGACAGAAAGAATTTGTTAAAATCAGTGTAAATCGTCTCTTAAACTTACCCTTAAATACTGGACTTATAATTTTTAATAGTAATATAATTTTTTACGAATTATTTTTTATAGTACCTACGCGTTTAATCTTCGATTCATCTATGTACTGATATGCTCGAAACGTTAAATTTATTTACAATAACTTTTACACAACAAATTTAACAAAATATTTGAATTCACATTTTACATGCGCGTTTTATATGCAACGACACAAACGTACGACAAAATTTATATTAATTTTAAAACCAAATTTTACCCGACCCACGAATATATTAAGATTGCTTTGGTAGATTTTTGACTAACAAGAGATCATACAAGAATCGTCCTCTAATAACCAATACGACGTATAACTTTACAATCAATTCGGCGGTAGTACCTTAGTAAAATAAAAATTTTTACAATTTCCCTAACTACGTTCTGATAATCGCATGCGGCGACAGAAACCATCACAATTATATCTAGGAACGCTTTAAATCGCTAACCTAATATACAGAACTAGCAACTTTATAAGTGTCATGATCACTACTGTACGCACTGGGAGTTCACTCAGCGGCCATAATTACGCTATACACTACGCTATAGCTACGGGAGACCCTTACGTAAAACTTGAATAGTCCTTCACTGTATGTAACGGTAACGCTCATTCGAAAGGCTGTGGCCAAAGGGGCGGCGGCGGCGGCAGCGAAAAGAGCGAGGGCTATGTGGTGATGAGAGCAGAGGGGCGGTGTGGGGGGTGCGGGGGGTGGCTCGGACGTGGGGAGCTCGCGGGCGGCGACCCACCACCAGGGGAACACGTGACTTTCCCCATAAACGACCGGATGTCGTCGAAGCAAGCGTCCTGTTCGGTTTCAACGGAACTTGGGGAGTCTCCACCTTCCGCCTCGTGTTTCTTCAGATGACGGTCGAGATTCGTCTGCTGTCCAAAGCACCTGTCGCAGAGGGAGCATCGAAACGGCCGCTCCTTATTGTGAATGTTCCGCACGTGCCGCTGCAGGTTCGAAGATATCGAGAAGGATCTCTCGCAGTATTTGCACTTGTAGGGCTGCTCCCCCGTGTGCGTGCGGAGGTGCCGGGTCAAATTGGCGCTGCGCGGGAATACCTTTCCGCAAAACTTGCACGCGTACCGATCTCGAAGTTTTCCCGACCCGGCGCTGAGTTCCCGAAACTTTGCGTACGCGCTCGGTTGCCGATCCGGTCCATCAGTACCGAGAAGTGGGGATAAAAAATTAAACGGACTCGGTACGTATGGAGAATGCGAGGCATTCAATATGGAATCCGAAGTCGCATGAAATTGGGAAAAGCGCGGACGATACATCGCGTCGATCAGACTATTGTTATGTTGAGGATGTACAGGCATCGGGAATGCCAGCGGAGGCGATACCAAAGGAGAATCTTCCCTTTTCGTTTCTACTGCTTCCACATCGACATCAGTTGTGTCATTTTCGGGAGTTTTATTGTCCCTGTCGATGGGACTTTCTGGTGGCGAATATGATTTCATCGACGAGTTACGATATGACTGATCATCATTCTCCACATCTGACTCTTTATCGCAGTGCTTTCGCGTTACGGACAAATCGAGCGGTTGGTCATTTTGTTCCTTCTTTGAATCCTCGTCAGTATCTGAGTATCTAGATTTCTTGTCGAAATCACTTCCGATGCTCTTCGATAAATCTTTAGGCATCTCTGGTGAAATGGATTTCGTTACTTCGTTATGACTTAGTTTCATTGACAAATTGAATGGAGAGTTTTGCTTATTATCATCTCTTGAATATCTATATGACGCAATGGAGGTCGACATCGGCGTAACAGGCGAGGGACGTTGCTTGGAAGAAGCTTCTTCACCCGAAGGTGGTGATTGTTTTACGAAAATATTTTGCGGAGTGACAACTCTTTCCGCCGCAGTATCTCTCTTTTTCATATCAATATCGACGTCTATATTTTTCTTAATGTCGTCAAGTGAATTTGAACTATCGATGCTTTTCACTGACATTCTTTCCTCTTGCTGCTGCTTTGCAACTAGGTTGGCGTTTAAAGCTAGATCGTGTTCCATTGCCAGTCTAGCTCCTTGGACATTAAAGAGTAGTGGGCTCAAGAATTCTGGTGGGCATGCGGCAGCGGCAGCTGAGAATAACGCTGGGTAATGAGCGAATGTATTATACGGCAAAGGTAAACCTGGTCCTCTATACATTGGGAATGGATTGGTATTATTTGGAGTATTCATGACGTTCGGTAGTGATGGAATTTGAGGCAGTTGTCCTCGAAGATTAACGTTAGCGGCCGCGGTGTCACAAAACCTCTTGTGTTTAGTTAGAGACGCGTATGACGTGAAAGATTGACCACATTTTCCACACTCGACCACAGCCCTGCACGCCACATGCATTCGTTTGTGACGGCACAAATTTGAAAACTGCGTGTAAGCCTGAAAATAAAAAAAAAACAATTTATGAAATAAATCTATATATTTTTTTTATTTTAGATGCACAATGCTCTGCCATTTTAGAGACTATTACAACGGATAATATTTGACTTGTTTACTGTTTCTAAATTATATATTTTCTTTTTATGTTCAATTTGTGCACCGATTATCTTTTTCAGGTAGAGATTGACGAGCTTTAGTACTCCTAATGAATTTCCCTAATTATTTTTAAGCACTACTGAAATCAATTTGCTTCTTTTCATCAGATTGTGCCGTGTGTGCCCTGACACCTGCTCCTAGGAGGATGGCTGTCTCTGATAGGGTAGTTGATGTGGCTACGTTCTGGGCCGGACCATATAGTGCTTGTTCAAGAAATGCTAAGAAAAATAGCTAACAAAAGCTGGTACTCACTTTGAAGCAGACCTTGCACTGGAAGGGCTTGACGCTGGAGTGGATGTGGGTGTGCTGCTTGAGACCGGAGGAGGTTGCGAAGGTTTTGCCGCACTCTGGGCACGCGTGGCTGCGAGCTCCCACGTGCTGCGCGCGGATGTGGCGCTGAAGGTTGGAAGGATCGGTAAATACCTGAAATAACGTCAGGTTTCGAAGCACATAGACTATTTATTCATCTTTGATTCGAACTAACTAGATCTAAGCTAAGTGCTATCTACTCTATGACTATCTATACTAATAGGGACCTTTAAGAAAATATCATTAACTTTTCCCAATAGCTGGGAATAACACCTGAAATCATATGAGGTTTTGAGGCTCGTAGACTATTTTGTTCTTCTTTGATGCGAGCTAACTACATCTGAGCTAAGTGCTATCTACTATACGAATGTCAAGATATGACACAGGGACCTTCAAGAAAATAGTATAACACTTTTTCTAATATCTAGCAAGTATACCTAAAATATCAAATAACGTCAGGTTTCGAAGCACATATACTATTTATTCGTCTTTGATTGGAACTAATCTAAGCTTAATTCTATTTTTATGATTATCTATAAATTCAGAGACTTTGAAAGGAAGAGCAAACATATTTGAGCTCTTTAGGTAGTAAAGTACTCCATGATTCAATACTAAAAATTCACATTACAATCATACTGTCTATAAAATTTTATGCTCCGTCAATGTTTCTAGGTGATTGCCTTTTTCATCAATTAGGTTAGATATTCAAATACTCTTGTTCCCTAAATTCATAGTATTGTTATATACATAAACTAAGAACTAATAGCAAGAGATAAGAAGTTTTTAAAAATTAGACGTTTAACTATTGAAATAAAATTGCAGGCATATTCACTCTTATTTTAATGACAACCACGTTATACTTGACAATAAGCAATAACATACCTTAGGACAGTTCTCGCAAGGATATTTTCGTATATCAGTGTGTGTGAGTGCGCGATGCCTCAGTAGAAGAGCACGGGAACTATACGCTCGATTGCAAAGCTCACAATGGAACGCTGAAGCAGGCTGTGCGTGAGCTTGGATCAGATGACGGTCTAATCTGTAATAGAAAATGCTTGAGTTATTACTTCCAGTTTTTATAAGAAAGCACTAAGACATATTTAATTTAGTTATACCTAAGGCTCCAGTATTTATACTTTTATTAAGAGTGATATTTGTACTGCGACAATATAACAACGTTCGGAGATGGAACTGGGTTCCCTGCAGTAAAATTTTGATAAGTATAAAAAATCAAATTTTTTACAACTGTACGAAATTCGAAATGTAAGTGGACTTTATAGATGGCTTCTTCAATAATTAAATCAAATGCAAACTTTAAGATTAAACTCTAAGCAGGAGAAATCCATAATCATAAGTTGTGGAGGTCTTTTAAAATCAGAAAAACCCGTACTGAATATAGAGGCAATAATAGACAAGCAATACATAAAATCGCATACCGGACATATTTTGTGATAATTCTTTAGCAAACATAAGCATAAGAATTGTGACCACAACAATACGAGTTTGAAGTAAACACCAATTACAGCAATTGAATCTAATATATTCAGAAAATAACATAAGATTCCGTCAGTATTCATAATAGAAAGTGAAAGATAAGCTTAACGAACTGGTATCGGCAAAGCTGCTTTAAACGACTCGGATGCCAGTACAGGAAGACAAAATAATATCTATATCTAGACTTCAGATCGCCTACGCGGACGACTTATAGCCACTCGGCTCATACATAATTTAAACGTGTTTTGATTCCACACAGCAAATGTTCCAATTTATTTTTGCCATAAATTCTACATGTACCGAGTGTCAAAATAATATCATGCGCCGAATGGCTTTGTCGTTTCTTCATTTCCGCTAGACACGGATATAAATGATGTTTGAATTCTTCTTTCAAGTTTATAAAATGTTTTATATTTGCAAGCCAATTTAATAAGACAATAATAAATTAAAGTTTTTACACCATTATCCTATAGACAGTCTATTTAATTCAATATAAAAGCGAAAGATCACCTAACACGAAATCATGAAAATCGCACGACATACAAAGATGAAATTTGGCAAAGAGGTAGTTCGTTGTCGATGGATCCACTAAGAACGGATTTCCCGATAGAACTAAATTAGAATAGTCTAAGAACTCTCACATGTTTACACGAACGAAGTTGCAAGAAACAGCTAGTAACTTATAACCGCGAAACAGAAATTTTAATAAAAACCTGAGCGACAACTGTTAAATTTTTAATCCCGATCCTCTGGGATGTAGCTCTGAACAATACTAGGACCAATTTTAAATAAAATCCACTCAAAATTGTACTTAAAGAGATACTAAAATAGTATCGAAATTTATCCAACCATTTACAAATCGACCGTTACATACTCAAGCAGAGAAGAATTATATACAAGCAAAAGTAAATATTCACATTTTATATAAACCCAGTTACACTTTGAACAGGAGTCAAAACTTATTAAGCGCGCTACTGGTTATGATTTTGGCTGTCTGTCCGTTTTGTCATACCGAATGATGAATTTGACGGTATGTTCTGACCTCCACAGCCTCTGGCTACTTGCAACACTGCACCTGTTACGCATTACATAAGAAAAAGTGTAATTGGTCGGATTACATCGCGGCATGACTGGTACAGATCAGGGTTGCTGCTGATATTTGTGATTCTGCTCTATTTAGAACAGTTTCTTAATAATGCTGATCTAAATATTGAATTTCAGATTCATAATCGTCATCATCCACAGCCATTTCTCTCCCACTGCTATGTATCGGCTTTCCTCCTTTGTACCACTTTTCTGCCTCTGCATCTGTCTTAAGCCATTCTGGACCAGGTTTGGCCCGCGACAGATATTATGTCATCGACAAATGTCGTTGCTGGAGGAACAATACTCCGCTTTCCTAGCCTTATTAGTAAACTCTTTTTTTTTTTCAATACGTTTATTAAACAGAAACACAATAGCAAACATTATTTAAATTAGCTTAAGCTGTTTTGAATCGTAAAAATGTATTTCTTTGTAAAATTTTGAATCAAAACTTAAACTGTTCCGAACTAAGACAAAATATCAACACAACTGTTTACATTTTGTCTTAGTTCGGAACATGCTCAAACATATGATATCATGTCCGTACTTGACCAAGTGTTACGTAAATAGCATAATTTTAGTGTTGACATATTTTTATTGATTATCGGATTAATCATGGCTTTTGATCCGTTATTATAATAACGTGTACACTTACTGCTATCGTCCATGGTTAGGGGTGGGAATTCGGTCTCGGAAGTCGTAACACAGTTTTACAAAGGTTGAATTCAAGTTTTTTTTAATATGTACCTAATATATGAAGCTGAAGAATTTGTTTGTTTGATTGTTTGTTTGTAACTTCAGGAATTACGATCCGAATTATCCCCTTGTAACATAAAAAAAAAATGTTAAACTATACTAGTGTGCCAACCCGGTTTCGTGCGGATGGCACGACACGAAAGGTTTTATTATTATATACTAGCAAACCCGGCAAACGTAGTCTTGCCCGAACGTTGGCTTATTTTTTCATATCAATCTATTGGTCGCTTACGCCACCAACCGCACGCCGTCGGCCCGCTCTGCCACCCTATTATATATCTTACATTTCTTCTAAGATATTTAATTTATTGAAATGCCGTAAAGGGCAATTTAATCTGCATAAAATGTATGTGCATAAAGTATCTAGCTTATTTAAATGAATACGGTATTCTTCAAAATAGCTTCGTAAATAGTTCATTATTTTTTTGTAATGTGTATGTAACAGATAAAAATGGTTCCTGTGGGTTATGCTTAGGAGATAGACATATACCATCACGGACTTTATTATTGATCTTTCTTTCTCTAACATAAATGTATAAAGCTTCTCCTTGAATTTCTCTGTTTATTAGTCAAAACCGCATTAAAATCTGTTGCGTAGTTTAAAAGATCTACGCGTACAACGTTAGGAAGCCACTTCATTTTATAATATGCAATGATGTTGATACAAATCATCATAATTAAGTTACAAATATACCAAAAAAAAAAAAATGTTGATCTATCTCTCGCTATAAACCTTCACAGATTATCCCGAGCAGATCTAAAAAGTGCATTAAAGAAAATCGACTCAGCTATTGTAAAGTCAATAATGGTAAGTGTAATGAAATGTGTAAGGAAAAATAAATAAAATAATACAGGCTTAGGTATTTTTGAAATTTATTAAGTGATCAACTGTTCTACTTAGTGCCTCTTTCACAACCTATAAGTAAAATAATTAGAGATAGCACCACGCTTGCAATTATTTTGGTCTGCAAAAAATATTGGGCCAGCCCGTCCGGGAACCAGTACCTCTCTCTCACATAAGATTGGTGTGGAATGGCGGCAATGCAGTCACGTCAAGTGATGGTATTGTTGTCGCATTTCGTTTGGTTTGTGTGACTTTCCGGTGGCCTAAACTCGTCATTAAAGGCCGGCAACTCACCTGCAAGCCTTCTAATCGTGCAGATGTCCATGGGTGTCGGTAGACACTTAGGTGATAAACCTGCTCGTTTTCCCTTTATAATACAAAAAATATATAGATAACATTCATTGAAAATTAAATATCTCGAAACATATTCGGTGGTTTTTACTTCTAATAATTCATTTTACGTTATTGGGCGAGTATATTATGTTCGACTCAAAACTTTATTTCAGTTAGAGACCGTAAGTATAATTAAAATTTAATAAGGTGTCATTTGAAAATATTGCTTCTCATATCAACACACAAACAGTCTTATTTATAACGTTAGTAACGAATAATGAATATATAATTTATATATAATTAAATTCATAGTAAATGCTATATTTAAATATTTTATTCTGTCGTCCTCCCTTGGCTCTGCTTAACTTAGCCAGATCGCATGTGTGGTAATTGAAGATTTTTACTCGGTGGTTCTGGAATAGAAAAAAAAATCATTTTAACATCCGTTGAAAAAGGGAAGACTAATGGACTAATGGACTGTTGTCGCAGTGGGCAGTGACCCTACCCTCTGCTTCGGGGGTCGTGGGTTCGATTCGCGCCTCGAGTCTGGGTGTATTATCCATATGTATGTAATTAAATATTTAAATAATAACAGACAGCTGTTACCTATACCACAGGTTACAGGCATTAAGTCTACCTTAGGAACAGACGTTCTGTGTCATATAGTCCTAATTTATTTAAAAAAAAATTATGAACTAAAACATCTTAGTAAAAAGTAAGTTTAAAGTAATGTGATAGATTCTTTACCAATCACTTTCCTTTCCGGAACAACTTCTTTCTTCTCGGGAACAACCGCTGTTGGCTCGGCGATCTTTCCCTCAAATAGAACCAGTCCCGACTCATTGTCGGTAATGAAGAAGACGAATGGAAAAGAATATTGATAAATCAATAATTTAAATTTGACATATTTATGTTATACATATTAACTAATTCTTTCATTAGAAGGGATTTCAGTCCATACCTTATCCCGTTGAGCTATTGAGGCTCTAATAAAACCATTAATATAATAATATTAATTATTTTATTAATGATTTTCTTATAACGTCGCGTTTGTATTTAGCTAGTTTAGAAAAAAATATTTTGCTGAATATCCGATTTGGTCTTTTCTTTACTTATTCCAGATTTAAGTGCCTCTACTGTGTAAGAAGATTTGGTGTGAATAGGGACTTGGAACGGCACACGAACAAGGTGCATCTCAACAAAAGACCGTATCAGTGTGATAAATGTGATAAGGTATGAAAAAAAAACCGGGCGACTGCGAGCCAGGGACTCGCACACTAAGGGTTCCGTACGAACACGTAATATTTTTCTAGGTTATATTAAGAATTATACTTTTCATAAGATTTCTTTTAATTTGACAGTCACCGCAATTTGTTTGTGCCGTAAATACAAATTTACTGTTTTTGGATTTTTTTCTTTACTTGTGCTACAAGATATAGGTACTTTTGCATGCCTAATGTGTATATCTAAATCCTGTTTGGACTAGGAGTTGGTGCTGCCTATCAGGTGATTAAAACAGATATCTCACAGTTTTGAAGCCGTTTTTCGTTTTTAACGTTTTTCTGTCAATACTATAAGAAAATTTTAAAGAAAACAAGAAGTTCTTCTGTAAATTTTGTAATTTAAGAATTACAGAAAATTAGCTTTAAGTCATAAATTCACAAACACATTATACACACAACCATTTAGAATCATAACTTACACATACGTGAGTAAAAAATACACTGTTTACAAATGTTATACTTCTAAAGCAAAAAAATGACGGTATTATTAAATTGTTTAAGCAAAACAAATATACATACATTTGTTACCATCAAATAAAGCCAACAGAAACATTATTCACACACAAAAAAAAACACAAGTATCAACTTGATTTGCGACTTAAGTGCCTTGCTTTGGCATTTAAGTCAAGCGTGAAGGCATCGAATAAATTGTAGGTCAGTAGGGACAGATAAAGACGAGCTCCAGCCATTTCTTTAAGGTTATTCTGTTCGATATCAACCGAAACCAACATTATTTTAAATTAAATACACTCTCCTGCTAGCATTTTGGATAAAGTATTTGCATTTAAAGCAATGTCTGATTCTATCAATTACTTTTTTTTGGTAGATTAGTTGTGAAAGAGAGGTAGATATAAAAGTAGCACGCACATGAAAGTGTACATCAACTAAACACAATCCAAAACTTGAAAAAAAATCTCCAAAATCATCTGAAAACGAATGAAGTTATAGCAAATCGTACATACAACACGACCGAAAACGAAAAAAAATTCTTCCAAAAAACAATAAAGATATCCGGTGAAACAAAAAAACCACCCGATTTAAAAATTTACCTTTGAAAGGTTG
This sequence comes from Charaxes varanes, assembly GCA_024363005.1. Lineage (NCBI taxonomy): Eukaryota > Metazoa > Arthropoda > Insecta > Lepidoptera > Nymphalidae > Charaxes > Charaxes varanes. The sequence continues at coordinate 13,546,435 of JANCMC010043217.1, read as the reverse complement.
TCACAGTAGTTACCAAATTGAAAGTGGCATTTATAAAAATCACAGATAAACCACCACAAAGTTATATGCACACAGAACAATTGCTTATTCGTCAGAAAAACACTAAATTCTGGAATCTAATCATTAAAATGTAATCTCCATACACTTTGACAGACATACATACATCCAGACAGACACAAGGATGCACAAAGTAATCAGTGAAATTGGTATCATATCTTTGAAGTCACAAACACCTATTCGAAAAGTCGGCAAAAAAGTTGTCAAATTGAAAGTGGCATTTATGAAAATCATTAAAAATCCAGCGCGAATTTATATCGCGAGCTGTCAAAGTGGGCAGGCAAATAATTCTTTCAAAGGGCGGCTTAATGTGTTATGTTTTATTTTGATATGTCACTCGTCATTAGCCTTCGGAACCCACGCTATAAAAATGTCTCCTAGATTTCACATTTTATTCGGATGAAATATTTTATTTTAATATTTTTGCATCGCAGAACGAAATGTAGGTAAAGACTATTCTGTAAGTTGTGAGATTGGTATTTTAAATGTGCCGATAGGTTATTCTTGTTTCTTTGACTGATTGTCTGTTTTTTTTTTATGCAAGAAGATTGTTTTTGAAAACTTGAACTGTTTGATGATGTCAACCGAATCAGACAACGCGACGTCAGAGGAATTTACATCCTTCTTGAAAATGTAGAGAAAACGATGACCCAGTCCACAAATGTCAAAGGCGAAGAAAGAATTGGAGCAAAGAATCCTCTACTTATACTTGTATATTATCTTCTTCCTAGCGTTATTCCGGTTAAATACTAGAGTGCGCTTAGATTGTAGAGGATGTGGCTATGGGACGAGATAAGATAACACATTGCCATCAGACGTCATCTTCGGAACTCCCACGATTTCTACAACCTTACGACTAATATCACAAAGTGTCATTAATCGGGTAAAACTGTTTTACGTGCCTACCAAAACACGGAGAAGGTTGTATATCAAATATAATCCAGTGCTAGAATGGGTGACCCATCTATGACCCGGTCGCAGCAATAGCAACTTAACCTAGCGATCGACTCAAATGTCGCCCACTGATTAGGCCACGATCTCCACTTTATAAAGATAGTAAATTCTTTACGATTGATACAGTATGCTGTAATTTTCTCATGTACGCCAATATAGCTGTCAGGCCTCTGCGCGGTAGAATTTCTAGAGCAATAACTGTCGCAATATCTATTCAACTCGAATACTTACTTGAAACAATTTCATTCAAACCTCTAGTATTTGAGTTAAAAATAAAGGACTTTTAAATAAAAATAAAACCGCCTTCAAACCCCAAGGAATTAAAAAAATAATTAGTACTTTTTACAATTACTTATTAGACACCTAGTGATGCGTTGAAGTCGGTACCAAGGCAAAAAGATTCCTCGCAGATAACCTATATCGATGCAGATGGTACTATACTTTTTTTTTTAATTTTCAGTGGAAAGTAAACGTACTTTGTCTATAAATGATAAAGGTAGGCCAACTAAATGCACTGCTCTTATGAAAGGTGAGGTTTCGGAATAAATGAAAACATCATCGACGTATAACAATGTATGTGTATATATTTTTTTAAAATTTTGTTGATTTCTCGAGAATCGCTTGTCCGATTTTGATAAAATTTACACGGGAGCACCTCTGGAGTGTGGTCTACTACACAAAAAATAATTATTAAAATTGATTCATAAATGGCGGAGTAATCGTGTAAAATACATACAAAGAAAAACACTCGAATTGAGAACCTCTTCCTTTTTTTGAAGTCGATTAAAAAAAATGAGCTCTTTTACCAAGGTTTAATGCTATTAGATGCCGTGTGTAATCATATTTTACACCGATAAAAAGTTTGCGAATTCCCCAATAATCGATAGTCATTCCAAAGCTTTAAGTATTTTATAAGGATCAGCCATTGCAAAGGTAGGTGTCGTAAGCGAGTAACAAGATTTCATTCATTCCCCTCTGTGACGTACCAGTAATGTGAAATATTGCCTCTGGAGGAAACTGGGCACTTCAAACGTTCAAAGGATATTGCACCTTGGATAATTTAATACTACACTATTCCCTTTGTTTAGATTAAACCGCTGTAATTCTAGGTAATTCCTTATTGTTTAGATTCCAAATCATACTAACTGTTTTGCACTACCTACATGGATTTTGAACGTCCTATCTGCTATATATAAACACAACACTACACTCCAAAACACAATCCGTCGATGTGGTCCGAACAGTGGCCAAGTTAAAGCACGATTGGGCTGGACATGTCTGCCGCATATCGGATGATCTTTAGGTCAAAATCTCCACTTTATGGACCCCAGATCGGAAATGACATCGCGACAGGCCAAGAATGAGATGGAGGAATGGCTATAATGGAGATTAGCATAACCTTAAGGAAAGGAAAGGAAGGCCTTTGTCCTGCAGTGAGAAAAAATAGACTAAATAATAACCAGCTATAAAACACCATATTGGCTGCAAATCCCAGCAACCGATTATCCTCTTTTTTTCTTTGGATACTTCTATTCCACGTCTTTTTATTTTCTTTCCTTCGGATTTACTCTAATTTCTATGCGGGTTTTCAATTGTTCATGATTATATATCATACCCTGCATTGCTTATTGATGAATGTTTAATTAACAAAAGCCAATTACAATAATGGTTTTTAAGTAAACATCTTTTCATCGTCACTACCACTTCAGCCTGGGTGCATCCACTGTTGAACGTAGGACTCCTCCATCAATTTCCACGAATGGCGGTGATGCACCGCTTGTATCCAATGCCTTCCTGCGACCCGTACCAAGCCTTCAGTCCACCGGGTAGGAGACCGTCCTGCCTTTCTTTTCCCCAAGCATGGTCGCCACTGAATGACCTTCAGATCCCAACGGTATTTAAGTTTACTACAGTCAAAGTATGGTAAATAATAATAAACAATTTTGAAATCAACAGTTTATTCATATTGTGGGACGATTTAAGATGACCGATTGCCATCTGACTTCATCCTCGAAACCCCCACGATCTCTACAACCTTACGACTAATTCCATTCAGTGACATTAATCGTGGCCCTCTGTTTTACGTGCCTTCGAAACAGGGAGGAGATCGGATATCAAATATAAACTTAAATACTAGAATGGGTCAAACATGTATCAACTGGTCGCAGCAAGAGCTACTTAATCTAGCGATCGACTCAAATGCTGACCACTGGTTAGCTGGTAAGGCCACGACCTCCTCAAATTGATAATCACTTAAATCTTGTTCTTTTAAGTTGGCAGACCGCCATTTCTCATGATGGACCGATAAGCGAGCATTATTATAAAATAATAGACATGTATAATTGCGCTGAGGCAAGCGTTTGGATCTGACCCATAAATTTGGCTTACGAGGCCGTATTACCAAACTGCTTCTCCGATGACCTAGACTTATACTGCGGAAGAAAAATCGTGTGATACGAATCTACAAGTGTAGATTATACATACTAATTAAGTAATTACATTGAAATGTAATTGTTTTATTTCACGTTCACGTTGTTGTTCCTCCTAGCGTTATCCCGGTCTAGTACCAGGGGTTGTGGGGCGAGTTAAAATAACCGAATGCCGTCTGACGTCATCTCCGTAAACCAAACAATTTTTACAATCTAACAAGCATTATCACTGTGTCATACTATACCATTGATTGTGATCAAGTTTTTTACGTGCCTTCCTAAACGCGGAGCATGTTGGATATTGTAAAACCAGCATTAGAGTCACCCATCTCACCGGTCGCGGTAAGAAGTGCTTAATCAAATTCAAATTCAAATGATATTTTATTCAAGTAGACTTTTACCAGCTCTTTTGAATATTATCCAGAATTCGACTCAAATGCCGACCAGTAAGTAGGCTACGACCTCGTCTGTTTCACGCTCACAGCTTCTAGAAGCATATTTCTGTATTCAGGTTCCTCAAGACTATAGAGTTTTATCAATTATTACCTAGCTTGGCAAAAGTTTCTTAAAAGTCTTTTCATCGATTTCAACAGCAATATAGAATAGAAACTTTAAACTGCGTACTAGTTGTATCGATAACACAATGAAATAAAAAAAAGAAATATGTTTGTTGACATAGAACGTAGTATAGTTGCATTACCTACCAAAATTTTAGTGCTATATGTGTAAAAGTCAGAACAGAAAGCTATTTTTTTTATTAAGCTATTGTAAGTAAAAATCACACTATTCTGAGACTAAAGGTTATGATAGATAAGTACTATTATTCCTCAAAATGGTATCCAAACGACTTTGTCCTAGGACGCTTGACCTGCCACAATGGTGGTGAGAAACCTACATCAAAGTTAACTATAGTAAAACTAGCCCCATTTGGAATTTAGAAAGGTCTAACAATTATTATCTGATAGTACTTATCTTACTATTAAACGAATTATAAAATACATAGTTACCTTTGTTTAAGCTTCGAATACAGTATATTAAGCCCCGAGCAAAGCATTGCATCATACATTACAAAATCTAACGTAAAGTACTGCTTAGAACGGACAAATTGCATGTTCCGATTCGTGGCATTTTAGGTCGACATCGTATATATCGAATCCCTTTCAATTAATCTTAAAACTTGATTGAACCTGTATTCCTACTCAGTATTACGAGTATTATTAATACTTAGTATATTCAATTGATATTTGGATTCTTGAAATCTATTTAGGGGCAGGCCTCTAACTCTACATCCCCTTACTCTAAACGTAACTTTAGTGACTCTACACCTGGCTTGGGCAAATATATTCATTAATTTATTCTTCAGTTATACAATGTTTCTTGTAGTAACAAATCAGCCGCGCGACATATATAAAGTGGTGTTTTATAAATATCCATGAAATCTAAACTATAAGACCTCTGCAAATGAAACTTTTATATGATTAATAAATTCACTACTAGTGTCATAATTATTCCAAAGAATTTCATTTATCTGGTATAATCCAATCTATAAAAGAACTTATAGAGGTTCATAAAACGATGAAGCCTTTCGAGAAAAGGTAGTGAGGTATTGCCCTCGTGCTTCACTAGTCTCGTCGTGGGAGTCACTACCGTGATCCCAAGACCTAGTTAAGCAGCCAAATTTTCAAATACTTTTTTTTTTTTTATGTTACAAGCGGGAAAACGAGCAGGCAGCAGGCACCGAAGTGCCTACCGGCGCCCATGGACATCTGCAAAACACCCTACTACAAGCGTGGCCCTGTCTGTAAATCCAGACTAAATCTATACCTTATACCTTTATAATTTGGCACCTGTTAAAGTTTTCAATATTTCAGTAAAAGAAAAGTAGAATTGTCAAATTATTCATAATTACTTTATTGCTACAGAAATTATGTAGGCGTCTGTGTAGGTATTATAAAATTACTAATATCTTGTTTCAGAGACATGTAAAACCACTTAACATTTTTAAATCACTACGCCAATGTAATGGCATCTATTTCCGTCACAATTATTTTAATCGCTCACAGCTTATATTTTAAGTATTAATATTATAATATTCTTTACTAATATTATATTATAATTAATCATTGTACTTTATTATTATCGGTCATATGTTTTATACTAGCTAAAAGCAGAGATTTGTGAGGGCATCGTTATACCTATTATTTGTTGACAGAAATGAAGTTAAAAAACTGTGTTAAAGCACAAATCTATAAGCGTGATAGTTTTCAGTAAATTTACCACAAAACAAATATTAATAATTATAAACATGTATTGTAAAACAATATTACTTCATCTTATAATTCAATAAAAATTACTGTATGTGCTGTTAACGCCATCTGTGAATAGTAGCAAGAACTAAGTAATCAATTTAATGGACGTAATCTATGATGGTTATCTATGTAAATGCATATCAAATAATTTCGCAAACTAAATAGAGATGGCGCTCATATACTTATGATACAACTTATACATACATATCAACAAAATTGAACTGTCTGTTTCTAGCGCCGAAATTATTTTTTTTACTATTTGTATATGATTTTAACGGTACTAAAACTCTCAGATAGTTAATGCTATAGAGAATAGCAAATTACATTTTAGAAAAATATTAAAAGTTCCGCACGAATAATTAAAACCCTCAATATAAATAAAATATGAACTACTGGTCAGACAAACTTATAATTTTGCCAGCTTTTAAATCGATATGTTATAAGGCGAGACTTCCAAATATTGGCTTAAACTATACTTAAATGAAAAAAAACAAAGGAAGGCTGTATAATAAGATACCTTTGCCATCTTCGCAAGATAAATATATCCCGCCATCTTACCTTTCTTTCCCATATGTCACCAGTGCAACCAAAATGTGTTTGTATAATGCAATATTAACAAGTGATCAACATTGTATGGCTTCTGGAATTTCATTTCTGAACCTATTTATAAATACAAAAAAATATCTGAAAAGTCTACGCCACGTTCACGAATTTATGAAAGAAAATTAATGCACGCGAATTTGACACGTCTTTAGTTAGCCGTTAGGGCAATAATTTCTTGAAGACCCTGAAATTTAGCATGCAGTACTAGTGATAAAGAAGTACTTGTGATTTATATCGTTTTTCCAATTATTTGTCAGTTATCTAATCAGATCATTGAGATAACAATCTTGCAGGTAATCGGCTTTGATGTGCTATCTATAGCTGCTATTAGAGATGAGATATGCTGATCACGATTGTACATACGCTATTATCATTTACGTTTACGTAGGTACATCCCGTATAATTTATTAATATAACGAATAATCCAGATATTATTCATATGATACGTGAAATATAGAAATCTGAAGAATGAGCTTCTTAGGTTTGAAGATTTTCCATTAAGGACTAACAAGTCACTTGCATTGAAACAAATTTATACATATTGTTGTGTATAAACGTCGATTATACATCAATAAAAGGTGGGTATTTTTTATTATGCCGGAGCCAGACATAGCTTCATTTGAATGATAATGTAGTGTGGCCGGGGACTTTGTGTCACTTCACAAAGTTTTGTAGAACTTTGTAGACTGCAAGGTCAAAAATGTACAAACACTTTGAGCTATGTCTGGCGCCGGTTTAAGACTAGTCTACTCGTTTAATGCATTTAAGGTGGGTAGTTTTGAATAATGTTGAAGATAGTTAATGTAGTAAAATCTTGAAAGTTTAGACTTAAATAAAACGAGCTTACATATTTTAAAACAGACATTTTCACTTCCAGGGGGTGGATCTTCCTTTATCTGTACGTTAACTGATCAGATCCACTACGGATACGAAACCCCGGAGCACCCTAGCTGCTATTGTCACTCCCCCTATACCATGCGTGACAGTAGTATCTGTATCCTTTTCTCCTCCCCAACAAACTTTATATCACCTCCATGCCTTTCCCTTATTCCTCCTGTCTTTCAAATAAGAGGTAGCCCGTAGCCGAGTTCCCGTTCCCGTTCCCGTTCCCGTTCCCGTTCCCGTTCCCGTTCCCGTATTATTGGAAATATCGAAAGACTACGAATCGTCTCTGCATTGTGCAGCGGCGATAAAGTTCAAATTGACTCTACATTTTAGTTACAAAACGTTTGTATGGGAAAAAGAAAAAGGCTGTTTTATAGCGTATGCCCGGCAATCAATTGAATTTTTTTCGCCGTAAAAACCGTCCTTGGATTTCAACGAACATTAAAAAAAAGTATTAATAAAATTGGTCCAGGCGTTATTGAGTGTTGCGCTTACCAACATATTTTGCGATTCATTTTTATTGTGATGAATGTGTAAGTATGTATATCTAGTGTGCTGAGTGTAGAGGTTGCTTGTGTGGATGATTCTGGATGGGATGGGAGTTGTGCGGATGACTGTTGATAGAAAGAGCATTGAGAAGATGAGTTTTGACTGTTGAGCCTGTGTGTGTTGATGGGCGTATGTGTGTTGAATATATAAGTCTTGAGAAGATGATGGTTGTGTTAATAATGGGTTTGTAGTTGGTACTTCTGTGACTTGTGGTGTCTATAATTGATGTAGAATTTATCTATTATTATTATTATATATTAAATTATTATTATAAATTTAACTCCCACGCATAATAAATATATATAAACAGCTAAAGAGAATATAAATAAACTTACTTAAATAAATAAACTTAAATATACACTGCATAGATACATAAATGTACCGAGCGGGGAGGATTCACCTATTAAATAATAATAAATTATTAGTACATTAAATTATGTATTATTATATTAAATTATTATACATTAAATAAAAAGGTCTGGTACGAAAGATAAAGAAAGAAAGTTCTTTTAAGGTATTCTGAAGTAACGACCAAATCTGTTTCTTTTTGTATTTTTCATTTATAATTCCATTTTTCTTTTATTTTCTTCTTTTTAAATCTTCCCTGAAATAAGGGAAATGATGCAAAACAAACCAAATTTAAAACGGTTTAAATACTCGTAATAGCCCGTGAATTTGTCCACTTGGGCCACCCCAATCACTTGGGGCTTAAATAATAGTTTATACCTACCAAATATGCTTAAAAACACTGTAACACTGTGTATGAGTATGTTAGAAAATATAAGATAACATCTAGTTGCCAGTGGACTCGCTGGTGGCGTTGCCGGTCTTTGAAAAATGAGTGCTCGTTTCTAGAGAGACTTTAGGTAGCTTCCGTTTGAAAACACCAGAACTGGCAACAGAATCAAGAGGTAGGAAATTCCTTTACAATTTTGTATACCTGTGCGTTAGGCGTGAGTGCTGCTGATATGGCGTTCTGCTGAGCGGCCGCCGCTGCTGCTGCCGCCATGCTGGCTCCAAGAGGCCCATAAGCAGCACCGTAGTATCCCCCCATATCCTTGGTCATCCCACCACCCGCCATTCCTGTTGAAAATATGACAAGTTACAAATATATCTTTAAATAAATATACATATATACAGGACTACTATATGACACACAGTGGTAGGGCAGTATGTGAACACGCACTTCTCTCGATCCTGCCAAGGCAGTACTACGGGAAATATTGCCGACAGCACTGCTACTCGGCAGGGGCTGAATTAAACGACGCCTATGTATTTTATTACTCAAAAATGACTAAAAGGGAATAAGTCATAAGATTATTTTTTTATAAAAAAAATGGCAAACCAGTATCGTAAAATTAGGTATAAAAATTGATTCAGTTTTAGCGTGATGATAGCCCATAGCCTTCATCGATAAGTAGGCTATCTAACACTAAAAGGATTTTTCAAATCGGAATAGTCGTTCATGAGATTAGCGCGTTTAAGCATACAAACAAACTCTCCAGCTTTATATATTAGTATAATTTATAGGTGAAGCATCTGTTGACATTTAACAATTTTAATAAAACACGATTATGTATTTGGTTGTACCTCTAGTTATTATTTCATAATTACTTAACTTACTCATATATGTATCACGTCCATATTTGCAATAAACAGGCATACCTTAACACATTTCTAACAATTTTTAAATTAATAAAGATATATTATTAGTGGCTGGCATTTGAGTCGATCGCTAGGTTAAGTTGCTCTTGCTGCGACCGAGTGACAGATGGGTGACCCATTCTAGCACTGGTTTATATTTGATATCCGACCTTCTCTGTGTTTCGGAAGGGACGTTAAACAGTGGGACCCGATTAAGGTCACTTTGTGATATTAGTCGATATTTTCTTGGCGAATACTCTCGCATTATGTGTTTCCCGGGTCGCCGTTATGGCGGCCGTTTTCCCTCGTATCTCGTGTATGTAGCCATTCCTTGGGTCAATATTATAGTACTGGATTGGAGGCCGCATATTTGATTTTGTTCGCTTTTTTTTCGCAGGCCAATTCAATTCTGTTTCTAATAAAATACCGAATTTAAATTAATTGTACAGGATATACATACATCTGCCATTGTTCTGTTTTTTTTTTATATATGAGAGGCAAAGAAGAAGCCCGTTCCGTTTATCATAAAGGACTTTTTGAAGGCCATTGGACAGCTCCAATAAAAGAATTCTAACAAATGCGTTGTACATACATTTTTCTTAATTTATGTGTATATATATGACTAGCTCTTTCCCGCGACTTTGTGCGCATACAATTATTCTCGCAAGAGCCTTTAGACCGCCTTAATCTGTCCCTATCGAGAAATGCGTTCGTAGCGAACGTCTACCAACTATGAACAACCTCCGTACTAAATTATATCTTTCTACGTCCCGCAGTTTTCGAGATTTCGTGTTGTGTCATTTCGCTTTTAAATTTTTTAAAGTTTTTGTCTAAATTTCTCTGCCGGTGAGTGTGTAGATAAAAAGGCCTTTAAGGATTCTGTAGTATTACAAGGCACTCTTATAATGTCGCTAATAAATGTCTATCCGTCCGTCCATCCGTCTGCCCGTAAGGTGCCCCCCCCCCCCTGCATTTCCAAACTATTAGACGTAGATACTTGAAATTTTCAATGTTGATAGAACTTTCTAAAAACTCATTAGGAAAATTATTTTGAACGAAATCGGATAACAACTTTTGAAGTTATTTAACAAATAAGTTTATAGCGTATCAGATACGGAACCCTTCTATATAAGCGTGTCTTGACACGCTCTTGGCCATTTTTTTGATTATTTATGTTTAATTGTGTGTATAAGATGTTTAGAGAGTATATATAAAATAAATCCCATTTCAAAGTGTAATCAAAAAATAAAATAGCTCAAAAACAAATATTTGTATAATTGCTTTTATACACGACAGATTATAATAGCGGTACACCCATTCAGATCAGGAAATACGTAATAAAAAAAACATTTCAATAGGAAAATAAAAATATGTCGGCTGTAATTTAAAATCCGCGCTGTGTTGCTTCAAAAGTTTATTGGCCGTGATGTATTGCGTGATTTATTCTGCGCGCGACAAAGTTTACAATTTCTATTGTACAAAAGAGTTCCGTTTAAACATCGATATTTGTACAATAGACAGATTTGTACCACTCTACAGAAGACTGATGATGTTCATACAGATTTAAATCTGGATGTACAAGGAAATGTTTTAATTTCAAGATTTAATGCTCCATTGTGTGCGAGGAGGTCGTAGATTATAGTAGTAATCAGTGGTCGGCATTTGAATCGATCGATAGGTTAAGCAGTTCTTACCGCGGCCGGGTGATGGATGGGTGACCCATTATAAACACTGGTTTTCAAATACTCGACCTCCACCGTGTTTCGGAACGCACATAAAACAGTGGGCCCCGATTAATGTTACGCAGTGATATCAGTCGTGATTGTAGAGATTGTGGGGATTACGGGGATGACGTCATACGGCATTCGGTCATTTTACGCCGCCATACAGTCACATCTATTACTAGATCACGGTCTTCACCTACCCAGCTTTATCACGAAAAAGGTAAAAAATAGATAGGTGAAAAATGGTTTATTATTTGGAATACAAATTTTATTAGACTTTTTTAGCATTCTTTAAAAATTTTTGCATTCCACTATTCCATGGATTGTTAGTGCGTGTCAGGCACATGCGTCTATCGCCTTGCAAGGTACTGTAACATTACTTAGCGCATTGACCTCGTCTCTATAGGTGATCTCTTCATAGCCTAACTAAATTTAGTATGATTCCACTAATGTTAGTTATTTTTGCTAGTACAATTCAATTTTCTTCTTCCTAACGTTATCCCGATCTAGTATCAGGGTCCGCTTAGATTTCAGAGGATATGGGTGTGGGGCGAATTAAGATGTGCGATTGCCGTCTGACGTTATCCCCGTAATCCCCACAATCTCTACAATCACGACTGATATCACTCAGTGCCACAGTTTTACGTGCCTTACGAAACACGGAGGAGGTCGGATATAAACCAAATATAAACCAGTGACAAAATGGGTCACCCATCTATTACCCGGTCGCAGCAAGAAAAGAGCCTTCTAGTCGTGCAGATGTCCATGGGCGCCGGTAGGCACTTCGGTGCCTGCTGCCTGCTCGTCTGCCCCCTTGTAAATTAAAAAAAAATTAAGGATTTTTTTCCAGGCTTAACAATGTCATGAAAATCGTATCAGTTTGGCTTTTACGGAGATTGATGGCAAAAAGTTGTAAATTTTTGTTTACTAGATGCTAATATGATGTCAAATATTCCTTCCTAATCATCTGATGATTTCATTAAGTTAGTAGATTTTCATAAAAAACTAAACTACTTTGCTTGAATCCACGAACTAATGCTTCTTCGAATGGATTCCTCGATTCTTGGAATGAACGCTACATTCGCGGATTTAAGCAAAGTAACGCTTAGTTCTAACAATTATTTGTTTATGTTCCTGAATAATTAGAATATGCTTCTATCAATTATTATTAATTGGAATAAAATTGTGACTCCGTTCCTGTGTCTAGGTAGGGTACAAAAATTGTTTATTGATGAAAGCGTTTCGATGAAAAAATTCCAGATGCAATATTAAATGTGTCTATTGTTAAATTTAAATGACATATAGAAAAAACACACTTATTCGTAAGTCGAAGACTATATTAAAGATGAAACTGCTTGGTATTGAGTAGCTTTGAAGTTATCATGCAAATGTACTAAACAAATTTTTAAAAGAACTATTTTTAAAACAGTGGCTAACGAGTTTTTAGCTGATTCTTATCGTAGCTCGACTTTTCCGAATCAGTGGTAGCTTTTAAAACATTTCACGATGCAAAAGAGCCTGTATAAAAGTATTTTTACATACAACATACATGATTAGATTGAAATGTGCTAATATATCATAACTGGCTGATCCGGCAGACGTTTTGTTCCTGAACGTTGTATTGCTTACTATTTACTATATCCTATAATGTTATTCCTGCTTCCATTGTCATTCCCATTCCCGCTGCCGTTCCCGTTCCCGTTCCCGTTCCCGTTCCCGTTCCCGTTCCTGTTATTTTGACCGATATTTTTTTTTCTTTTTTTATCCTATGTCCGTCTCCTAGTACTATAAGCTACCCCACCAATTTTCTGCTAAATCTGGTCGGACGTTCTTGTGTTATAAATAGTGTAAATAGAACGGCTTTTATAAATATATAGATATCATTATGTTACTATCTAAACATTATTATCTCTGTTCGGCGGATGGACATCTACGACCTAGATCTAGATTGCAGATTCGCTGCTCACAGCTCAAATCATCCGAATCTAATTGTATCAATAGTTCAATCACCTACATCTATATTGTTGGTGATAAATTATACAAGGACGTGGTTGCAATTTCAACATTATTGGTCTCAAGGACTTAGGTGAATAATCCCAGATACAATAAACGCATTGCTTTTATATGCATCTTCCATTTTACAAGAGCTGAACATAAAACAGCGTCTATCCTCTTTAGTCAAGTCTCGAACTTTTTTGGACATCTATCAAGACGTGGAGTTTTGTCCATTGAGCACCTGGTTATTCTGGGCAAACTATACGGTACTAGACCACGTGGAAGGCCCCTCATGAGGTGGACTGACCAAATCAAGTCTGCCCCAAACTGTCCTCTGTACGAGAGCACCAGAAACGCGGCTGTGAAAGAAGAATGGCGCCGCGTGGTCAAGCTTGCCACACAAGACACGACAGCCACGACCACTCTGCCAAGAGGGCAACGACCAAGAAGAAGAAGACAACTTCCATCTCTTTGCTGTCTTATCAACCACCAATAAGCATTCGCTAACACAATTCTCAATTATGGTAACACTGCTCTTAAGATATTTCATTGGTCCAGCGTATTACAACCGTCAATAGCGTTTGTTAATACAATCTCTAAAAACGACTTTTTTTAAAAGGACCAGATTTGAAATATCTTAAATAGTTTTTGAGATATATTTATAACATCAAACCCCTTTTTTATTGTTAAAAATAGGTTTCAAAAGTTTATATAAAGATTTATTGACTATCTCTAGATTACGAGATGTTGCAATTTTTACTCTAGTAATATTAGCATAGATTTAGTTTTTTACATCGCAATAAAAAAATATGTGAATCGAGATGAAAATAAGGATTTCTGAACCGAAACGTCTTAAGGGCTTTTAATAACTGAGCATTTCATTTCTCAAAAAAAGGCAACGTATCTGTGAGGCTTATCCAGTACAAGCTCTATACAAAACATGTCTTATACTGTGCGAACCTTACACAGTACGAGCCCATATACATATATGTATGCTCGTAAGTAAAAATGTTAATAATACACACGCAACGGTTGAATTAGCGGAACAAGAAAGAGAGGGGCACCTTACGCGCAGATGCACGGACGGACAGAGCGAAATTATAAGGGTTCCTTGTAATACTACGGAACCCTAAAATACATATACGTTATTTTTTTTTAATGAGAAATGTGACATAAAGGCCATACTCTTTGATTGCTTAAACTTAGAGGGTTATCATATGCATATACATATACGTACGTACTTATCTCTCTATCAGATACTCTACATTTTTGTGTCAACAATGCAGTTGACCTTTAAGTTGTGTTTTGCATTCGTATACATACTTGTATCTTCTTGGAACACGGTTACAACATACATTTACTTCTATAGTTGAAATACTTTCAACGACCTCGTAAGACTCGATAGTTCAACGATAAAGGTTCAAAAAGAAACTGAGTTGGCCATCACAAAATAACAATGCATTGTCATTCATTAAATTATGTCTTTAATGTTATTAAATTGTCAGAGGTTTTTGTCCTATGAGTAAAAATTTTTTACATAGCATTAAATAAGCATGTAATACGCAAATCTAAAAATTTCTGAACAAAATTCAACCAGCCGGCGATCTCTAGTATACTAATTGTAAAAGACAAACTTTGTGATAAGACTACATTTATTGTCCTAAGTAAAATCACAAAAATCATTCATTTCGGAAATGAGAAGTTGCACATATTGCCATCCTCATCTCATTCTTAAGCGCGTAATGTATCGTGAACATTGGGAAGCAATCGTCAACAAAAGGTTGACGCGCAAAACAAGTCAACGACCCGCGCCGCGCTACCCCTTTTAAGTACTTTTAATTTTTATTTACATTGCGTTTTGATGTAAAAATATTGAAGAAATTTGTTTCGGATTTAAAATCGCATTGGGACAGATAGTAATAACGATATTATGGAGTATTCAGATAAAAAATTGTACATTTCAAGAAAAAGCCGACGAAATAAGACTATAATCATGTACTGAAACCATGGGATGCGTATCCGGTTCGATGTCTTTTGCACCCGTATATAAAAACGTGCAAAGCCTTAACTATAGAAGGACTCACTGAAATCCGTAAGGTACTGGGTTCTTTTAATTTATTGAAATTTGAAGTTCAGTAAAAAATGTTCATTAACATATCTAGACTCTAATTGTTAGATTATCCAAATAAATAGCTAATAATATTTTAATCAAATTAAAGTAAATCAAATAACAGACAGAAATACCTATGACCAGTCCCCTTGAATGTTAGTCAATAGACTAACATTCCCAAAACCATATATAAATGTAATAATTCTTATATATTGGGTTTAGGATTATGTTTCAATCTAAATAAATAAAATACAAACCTACTTAAAAAGTCTTTTACCAAACATTACCCCTGAGTTATGATTCCTATTGAAGGCCCACCCCGCGTAACGAAATAACAAAATGGCTGGCATAGGGCGAAGATTTGTGCGATTCACTGGAATTTAATTACTGGATGAACGGTATCATAGCGTCACAAAAATATTTATTTATACCACAAACATATCTCTCTTCATCATTGGTTCCTAAACTTTAAAAATAACGAAACACCTCCCAAATAAATATCTTTTATTTTATGAAATCCCATATCAAATGATAAAAGGTCGACACTGAAAATATAAGAATTTTTTTTCAAAGGAATGTTGGTTGAAACACTTTATACTTAACTTTAAGTTTTAATGTGAAATTTAAAATTCTTTTACTGTATTTATGAATAATCGTTTTATAGTTTGGTATTATGTCCGACAATTAGATGCGTAGGTATGTCTAGAGCATCCAATTCTTGTCACATATTTTGCGCTATTTAAAAATAATATTAATAACGGTGGTATTACTTTATAGCTAATAATAAATAATTTTGGCGGAACCCTGATGACTATTCTGGAACCTTTAGGTTCCGCGGAACGCAGTTTGGAAATCTATGCTCTACGAAAAGGGATGAGGGAAAGAAGGGTGTAGAAACCTTTGATTTTGATTTGATTCAAATTGTTTGAACTTATAGTCGAGATACAATTTGATTTGATGGCAAAATTTGTGATTCCCGAAATACAATTTTACATAAAAATATAGGCAAGGTTAAAGTAAATAATAATAATAATAAATCTTTTTATTTCAATCACCATGGATCATTGTGTTAGTAATTACAAGAAACTTAACCTATCCCCAGTATAAACTCAATGGATTATTTTCTATCAGACGAGCCGAAATTAGGACAAGACAACTTCTGCTATATCAATACCAATGCAACTGCGACCTTCTGACGGTGCAGATGTCCATGGGCGTCAATATTTAGGTGATGAACCGCCTGCTCGTAGGCCCCTAGTAATATATACAAAAAAAATCTTTAATAACAAAAGAACCTCGTTCAAAAATGACTGTATGTGTTTTGATCGAAGTAAACTATAAAATAGACGTTATTTATATAGACGTTCCAAATAACCAAAATATTTATATAGACGTTCAGGAACGTATATAAGCAATATCTCACATTTATACTAATATATAAAGCTGAAGTTTTTTTGGTTGCTTGAAAAAATTCTTTCAGTGTTAGGTAGCCCAGTTATCGAGGAAGGCTTTCATATCATCAAGCTATAATTGAATCTATATATTTTTTACCTAGAAATAAATTCGTAGTCACAGATAGTACATAATAAATGATAAACACATAAAAAATACAACATATATATTAATAATAATGAATTTTTCTTCACAGGCATCTGGGGCCCACACATATTACAATTTATAATATACATGAATAGTATAAAAATTAATGAAGAATAAATTACAAATTAAATTATAAATTCAAAGATTAAATTCATTTGCGGTTCCATACGTCATAGTCATAGAGTAGTAGTATACATGTCATAGACAAAAGGCTTGTTCTAAAAGGGTGAATGACTTAAACTCTTTAATATAATAAGATTACATATTCCTGTAGAAAATCATGACAAACAAACTTCTACTATCGCAGTATACAAACCTGTGTGTCTTATTTGTGATTCAATTATAAATAATTTATTCAATAGGATATTGCAAAAAGTCTTTATAACTATTTATGGATGTCTGTTATTCCTTGTTTTTATTTTATTTATAAAATATGATATTATCGTATTATTTATTTATTTATTTATTTATTATAATAAGTATACATCAATTACTTAAAACGAATATATAACTAATAACAACCTGTTTGTAGTAACCAACAATGACTCAAGGATACTTTTGATGGATCTTCTTATCTGAGCTGACGGAATATGGAAAAAATCTAATTCCGGACATTTTATTATTAAATCATTAAGTAAACGCAATGCGCGAGAAAGAGGAGCCTGTTTTCCCTGATGGGTTCTACACCGCGGTAACGCAAACAAAGATCGTCTTCGTAATCAATTACAATACGATTAAAACTATTAATATTTAAGCAACCTCTGTCTCACATAAGATCGGCGTAAACTTGAAGCATGGCCGTCACGTCAAGTGATGGTATTTTTGTCGCATTTCGTTCGGTTTAACACTTGACTTGCCTTTGGCTGGCCCGTTGGCATAGTGGCCAGTGACCCTGCCATCTGCTCCGGGGGTTGTGAGTTCGATTCCCACCTCGAGTCTTAGTGTATTATCCATGTACGTATTTACATATTTCTAAAAAAAAATATATGTTTGTGTATAACAGGCGGCTGTTATCTATAACCTACCTTAGGAACAGACGTCCGTGTGTCATATAGTCATGTATATATGTATTTATTTATTTAAAAGAGTTCCCGGTGGTCCAGATAACTTTCTAAAGGCCGGCAACGCCACTGCAACTTTCCTGATGGTGTTCTTGGAAAACTAAAAATGTTACCTTTGATTAGAATAAAATGGCCAAAAGCGTGACAAGACATGCTTATATAGAAGGGTTTCGTATCTGATACGCGATAAACACATTTGCTAAATAACTTCAAAACTTATTGTCCGATATCGTTCAGAATAATTTTCCTAATTGGTTTTTAGCATGTTGCATGGAAATTCCAAGTTTCTACGTCTTATAGTTTGGAAATGCCCACATTACGGGCAGACAGACGAACGGACGGAAGGACAGGCGGACGGACAACGCACAGTCGAGACAGAGCGAAACTATAAGGGTACCTTGTAGTACTACGGAACCCTAAAAAGCCGAGAGTCAGCAAGAAATTCGTTGGCTACATAAAATAAATTAGTTAAATATTTCTTCAAATCCACCGCTACGCAGAGCTGAGCGGACTCAAATATATACTTTTATCTGTAATATGGTTTCCAACTGCATAAAACGCTTGAATAAGCTCAGCTATAGGAATAAGCGTGTTTTTCGTATAAAATGAAAAGTTAAGTCTGGTTTTGGTTATAGAATTTTGTTATATGCACTCCAAACTCAATCTATAAAAAAAAGTACTTGTCTGCACGAACATTTTCGATAGTTTTACTTACTTTCGGTATCGGTTTATGGTCGATAATTTTACGCGATAACGCCAAACGTTTAGGCTGATCTTGCCCTCTCTGTCACTTATTTCGTGTTCTCGCTAGTACGTTCGGCTCAGATGGATCATCATGCAGCTCTATAGTTTGTTCCGCGCTCTCGTTTACAAGTTCGTCTCAGGAGGAACGTGACACTTTTAGGTGCCTGCAAACGGCGATCATCGATTTATAAGACGTCAAAATCACTATAAGGTACATAATTAGGTGCTACTGTACTGACCTTTTTCTTATTCTCATGTAGTATTGACTAATTAAACAAAAATAAAAACACAAAAATAAATGTTAAACTTGACAATATCTTTTTATTGAAAGGTTATAAAGAAAAGTTATAAAGAAAAAGCTTGTTAACGATGGCACCTACAAATTATCTGCATAATTATGATTAAATTAGCATAATAAAACAATAAATTAAATACAACACTTAATTAAATTAAACCAACCTAAATAAAAACTATAATATTGCAAAACATAGGAAATAAACAGTTTTTGTTTTGAAAACTGCTCTATTTGTCTATTTAATTAGTCTTTTGCTCATGTCTGTCTATTTATACTTCTTGATTAAACTAATAAATAAAGTTGAAGATCATGCTAGGTTGTATGAATGCATTAATATGTATTAAGAACTAACAATTAGGTTTGTAAATGTCTTTTTATAAGAAAGGTCGAGGTAAGTTTTACATAATTTAACATCACGGCGACGGTTGACTATTTACATTTTTAGGGTTCCGTATCTAAAAAAAAAAACAAGAACCCTTATAGGATCACTTCGTTGTCCACCTGTTTGTCTGTCGGCGGCACTTTTTTTAGAAGCACGTGTATATAAAATCAACTCCCTATGTTTCCGTAATCAAAAGATATGGCGGTCTATGTCATATTTCCCGTACATTTGCTAGGGGAACGAAAACCTAGTACCCTATACTAACGGTGATCAGAGTATCACAAAAAGAAAGCAGTGACTGTCAAATCAAAAGAAATCCTGTGGAAATTATAAAATTTAAAATTGTTTAGTAAAACATAACGTGATGTTACAGAACCCTTCGCGCGACTTTAACTCGCACTTTCCTGGTTTACTAATATTTATACATTTATTATTATTTAAGCTGAAGATAGAGTTTGCATACATGTTCGTTTGCTTGACCGCGCTAATCTCAGGAACTACTGATCCGATTTGAAAAATTCTTTCAGTGTTGGAAAGCCCATTTATCGATTAAGACTATAGGCTATATATCGTCACTAAAATGTATTTTTTTACCTAATTTTACGCGGGCGAAGTCGCGGGCACAGCTAGTTTGAAGACATTGGCAGAGCACCCCGACATACTGTAGTGACGTAACGCAAGTGACGTAGCGGTCGAAAGTTAGTGTTTAAACAGGTTCAAAGTCCGCAGGAAACAAGATAAGAAATGATCCGAGATGCTTAATAGTGATATATTGAGGGCGGTGCGAGTGGGGAATAAATCCAGGCAGATTGAAATCGAGCGTCGTTCTGTATAGCCATTGAACGAGTTATTTTGTATCATTCCCTGCTGTAATTATGGTATACCTCAATTTATAACTGGCGACGAGAAACCTGATTTAATAAACGCGTTTATTTTTAAAACTGTTGCGCGAATAACGCCGGGGCCAGACATAGCTGAAAATGTTTGTAATTTTTTATTACAAATCCAAATGCATTATGTGGAACGTTTCCTGAACTTAGCCTCAAAAATATAAAGAACTAGCAGAGACGCTGTCCTGTCCGGACGTTGGATTATTTACTACATATCTTAACCTATAATATTAGCATCATTCCCGTTTCCTTTCCCATTCCGTTCCCGTTCAGTAAGTATTCTTTAATTAAATTTAAATTTTATAACTTTCCGCCCAATTGTTTAAAATTTTTGCTTCTTACCTTCTGATAACAACAAATGTTTGTTGTTAATAAAAAATAATTAGCGAAACGATGCCGCCGTTTACGCGCGATGCCGTTATCCAAGCGAAATAGTTTACTTGTTCTTGTAAATTTTCGCTTCAAATTTACAAGAACAAGTAAAAGGTCTTAACCTTTTTTTTTTCTTATGTTACAAAGGGGCAGACGAGCAGGCAGCAGGCACCGAAGTGCCTACCGGCGCCCATGGACATCTGCACGACCATTGGTAATGTTTTAAAACATCTAATACAACTTTGGTATTGAGGCAACACTGTACTGTGCCCCATACTACTATGGTCACAGCCCTTACATTATTTTCGTGTTTTTAAAAATCGAACAAGAGACAACTTATATACAAAAAAAAAATTGATTCCGAAAATGGCGGCACTACTTTATTCTATTTATAGCCTAGAGCCTAAAATAAAAAATAATAATAAAACGAATATGCTAAAGGTAAAACAATGGTAAAAAAGGGGCACGTTCTTACTTATATTTTTTATTTTCCGTTTGGGCTGAATGGCTGTGTTACCATTGCCTTATGAAAACTGAACAAACATAATATTAATTAAATTATTAATAAATTTTCTATAAAATTTTTAATTTATGTCCTTGCATTTTTTTAAAAAGCAAGTAAATCTTCGCAGAAACAACTATTGCCTCACTTGTATTTGAAACTCCACTCGTCCGGCAATTAGTCGTTTTCTGCGCCTCGGCAACAAGGTATAGTCGACCAAGAAGTTGGCTTATCACGCTAAGGTCGAATGTCGTTTGCACGTCAATAAGTTAAAAGGGCTCATTTTTGCTTGTCATGCATTACGTTAATTTTTAACAAGACCCTTAGCATAATTTTCTATTAGAAGGAACTGTCATTCAAAATGCTAAAACATTTTCTTGGTCAACTCAATTCAAAACAATTTACTTTTTTCTCTTTTTAAAACATATATTTTTCAATCAATTTTCAGATAGACTATAGCACAACGTGTTACACAAACGATTCGCCAGGAGCTAAAATAAATTCTGTTACATTTCAATTCATGAAAACATTTTGCTATTACTTTTAACTTTTTGTTAAATGATAGATAATTTTTTTAATTATAGATTTTTTGTTAAATATAAACGGTGCTCTTAGAACTTAAAGATCACGTATGTTATTATTATAACATCCATATAAACATTTCTAAAGTCTATCTCTACAATTTAGTGTTTGTCTAATAATAAACTGATCGAAGAAAGAAAACACTTGACTTAAAAAACATACAACGTTTAATTAATCTGCTTCTTTAGACGAGATCTAAAACATCGTGTTTTATTTTAAAGTAACAAATAAGAAATTGATTGAAGAAAGTAAATACTTTGCAATGTTTGTTTTTTTTTGCTTGATTTAAAAATCATACAATATTAAAGCATTTTGCATCTTCAGAGGAGGTTGTAGGTAATCAGTGACTAGCAATTCATTCGATCGCTAGGTTAAGCAGTCCTTATCGACGCCGGGTGATAGATAGGTGACCCATTCTCATACTGGTTTTCAAATATCCGCCTTCATCTTTCGGAAGGCACTTTAAACAGTGGCCGCCGAATAATTTCACTTAGTGTTATTAGTCGTGAGATTGTGGTGAGATTGTGGTGGTTCCGTAGATGACGTCAGACGTCAGTCGGTCCTCTTAACCTTTCTAGCGTTATCCTGGTACTACAGGGATATAAAGATTTCCATCAATGTGCAGATCTATACTAATATATAATCCTTAAGAGTTTGTTTGTTTGAACGCGCTAATCTCAGGAACTGCTGGTCAGATTTGAAAAATTATTTCAATGTTAGATAGCCCATTTATCAAGGAAGGCTGTATACATCATCACGCGAAAATTTAGTATATTTTTCTATACTTTTAGGCTGACGAATTCGAGGGCATAGCTAGTTATAAATATGTTTAATGGTCTCCAACAGGCAATACGTTTTGTCTACTATTAAACAACATTAAAAAATCAATAAATATATAGAGTATAAAGGAGCGGACAGAATAAATCGTAGCCGTAACATAGTACGTAACGGTATGTGATGAGGAGAAATATTGCGCCGGGCGCTAAAATAAAACCTGTAAGCATTTCAATTTATCGAAACATTTTTCCTATTACAGGTTGTCAGCATGCACGACACTGTTCTCAACATGGAGGGAACAACTTGATAAGGAAAAATAAAATGTATGCAAATATTATTCACTTATTCACGACACGCAACGTTTTCCCTCAATTTATTTTCAATTAAATTTCATCGTTTTCGATTGTTATTTATTGTTTTTGCAACGAGATTTTTGCATTTCGTAGCTCTTAATATAGTGACGCATTCTTCAATTCACGCATTTTTTTTTATGTTACAAGGTGGCAGACGAGCAGGCAGCAGGCACCGAAGTGCCTACCGACGCCCATGGACATCTGCACGACCAGAAGGCCAACAGATAAAAAGAAACACAAAAGAGATAGATGCTTTAGATTCGGCTTGTCTATAAAACAGGCCACCTAACACTTAGTTGGCCTACCAAATATTTGGCAAAGGCAGTCAAAGCTGGATTTTAATTTTGTAGATTTACTAAAAAAATTAAATTAGTCATGTTTGACGCAAGACTGAAGTTTAGTCCTTACGTAACACGTGACTTTTGATTTTACTCCCCATTAATCTCACCGCGGGAATAAATGTGAAAATCGATATTCAAGGAGTAAATTTCAATAAATTCTAAAACAAGAATTTTTGATTGCGTCACTTAAAGTCTAGAGGCGCGATAAAACATTACAAACTTAGAGAGTAACGACTCTAAGAATTTATAAACGATTGTGAAAAAGGTTCTAACACTTGACCAGTGTTGATAAACTATAGGGCTAACTTAAAATAAACCTTTCTACAATTAAGCTATCTAGCCCCTAAGTCTGTGGTGCTCAAAGTGATCTCTATCAACCCCCATCGATGCACTTCAATTTGCAAAATCACTTTCCATAAATGAAATAATACCGGAAATTGTTTTTATACCACGAAAACTCCTGATCTGTTAGTATAATCAAGAAATATAATGTACCTAATAAATCAATCATTTTCGCTTTGCGTAACATTACAGATAATTATTTTTACAAACGGGCAGGCGGTTCACCTAAGAGACTTCCGACACCCATGGACAACTGCAACACCAGCGAGATCGCAGATGCGTTGCTGGCCTTTGAGAAATAAGTATGCTCTCTTCTTGAAGTCCCTAAGTCGTATCCGTTCGGAAATACAGGCGCTGGTAATTGATTCCACAGAGGAATTGTGCCAGGTAAGAGTTTCTTGAAAATCGCACGGTTGTGGATTTTAGGACATCAAGGTGGTGAGGGTGAAATTCACAACGAGCCGTGAAAAATGAATTAGTTTGCAAAGGTACTACGAAGGTAGTTTGCAAAGGCACTGCGAAGGTAGTTCACAAAGTTATCTTTTAACGAAAAATTACTAACATTCTTTGTAATTTCTTATTTCTGAAGATGCTCTGGTTTAGGAGCAAAACTGCAGTTATTTGGTGAACTGTCTATAGTCCTGTTAAGTCCAAGTCAATTTTCAGAACTGGGTGTTTCATTCTATCTTACAGTTCTATTTTTAAATATAACTTTTGTCGTGAAAAGGTTTAGCTAAAACTCGAAATAATTTCACTTGGGGTCGTCCGTGATAAAGTTTGGGAACTTACAGTGTAAAGTATTGGCGAGGTGGTATAGGCTTCGTTTCACATTAGAAGGTCTAAGTTAATTCTCAGAACTGGGCCATATTGCGTTCCTTTTATTACCGCCAGGAAGCGATTGTAATGGGCGTAGGTATTTTACCTAAAACCGTTGTAGCTAACTCGCCAATACAGACTTTCATGTAATTGCCTAATCTACGTCAAAAAATTTTTTATATTTTTAATAAAATATAGTGCTAGGGTACCCTTCCATTTAGTTAATTTTAATTATCAGTGAGATCTTATTACCACATTATTCATAAATCACATTTTATTGTTATACTAGTAACAAATTCATTAATCTAGAGCTGTTTCAGTCAAACTTTATTCTCTTACTCTGAAAAATTTGGACGTAGTGACATTGGTTTCAGAATATGGTGCAGATTATTTTCGGAAAATTTTAAGAGCTTTTTGCTAAAATTTGAAAAATTACATATTAACTAGCTGTGCCCGCGACTGCGTCCACGTAAAATTAAGCAAAAAATTATTTCAATTCTAACGTGATAATATATAGCGTATAACATTTCTCGATAAATGGACTATCTAACACAGAAAGAATTCTTCAAATCGGACCAGTAGTTTCTGAGATTAGCGCGTTTAAGCAAACAAACAAACAAACTCTTCAGCTGTCTCTATTAAGTATAGATTAGCTGAATTTGATTTGAAATAGAAATGGCGTTTGATTTTTTGCAAATATCTCAAGAATGAAAAAGCCTAACTAGCAAGAATTAAAAGATTCCAGAATGTTCTATCACCAGTAAAATTCACTGGCACGTTGACGCAGTTAGTAGTGGCTCTATCTACCTATTATATGTATGTCAGTCGGCTGTTATGTTTAACAGAGAAATTGACCCTCTAGAAAATATAAAATATTAATAAATAAATATATACAGGACTATATGACACACGGAAGTCTGTTCCTAAGGTAGACAACTTAATGCCTGTGTTATAGGATACACCTAGACTCAAGGTGGTTATCGAACCCACGACCCCCGGAGCGGCAGTCAGGGTGCCTACTGCGCCAACGGGCCAGTCTGCTAAGTATAAGTAAGAAAAATATTTTCTAGAAATTATGACTGTGTAGGAGGATGTAATTTAGTGAAGCGCCATCTATTAGCAACCTTACAGACTAACGAAAAAATAAGATTGATCACCATCACCGTGACGAAGATTAAGACAAGGATATCATTATAGGATGAGATCGGAACTGTTTGAGCAGGAAAGGATAGGTTTGAGGATCCCTCAGACCTACATTTGGGTCACAAGTCCTAAGTCACAGCTCTAGTTCCTTCCTCAGCAATACGAGGGACTCGATAACGGCACGGTCAATCCATGGAGCATTGCTAAGAAATCCGTCGTTTTTAGATTTCAACTTCAAGTGCTGTGTGAGCTAACCAAGTTATGGAAGATGACAAGCGAACCAAACCACTGTTATTGAAGTACGCCCATTGATGAGCCTACACCCGTCCTTATGTGCTTTTAAATTTATATTCGGAATTCCGACTGCCGTATCGTATTGGTCTTTAACAATATATTAATATAAAACAAAAAAAAAAAAAAAACAAAATACAAAATGCAACAAACGTTTCGTAGTACAATTTGATGTCGTATTTTTAAATTAGTATTTTTGTAACGGCACAGGAACGCAAGAAGTGGCGTCACTTGGTCTCCGAGGCCAACATCTAGCTTGGGTTTATGTGCCATCGCAGTAAGTAAGTATTTTTGTAAGGAACACATGGTCCTTTCTACGTGATTTATTAGCTATTAAGCGTAATAAATTCAACGATATTAGTATTAACATGCTAAAACAAAGTGAACCTCTTATATTTTCTATGCATTTATATGTTCATTTAATTCCACTCATTATCAATATTATCAAATTGTTTTTGCTTAACATACGTAATTTAATCTAAATGCACCGTTTGTTAATAGTAAAAATAACGTTTTGTTAATGTTTTCTAATCGGGCCAATATTTATTATTACAATTACAATAATTATCATAATAATATTTAATTGTTGTAACTACTTAAACTACTCGTATGTTGTAATCATGTTAAGGATGGCAACAAGAAGGATTCTAATAATTTATACTTAATTACATTTACATCCAATAAGAACGATAACGTCAGCGATTAGTACTAATTGGAAAGAAAAGCTATAAATAAAATTATAATTAAACAATTATTAAGTTACTATCGCATCCATTCCTAGCGCTAAAATATATTTCCGTATACACCCACTTAGGGCGTAAAGTGTTCCTGATACGAAAAATTTGGTGGACTGTAAAGTCGGTTTACGGACGATAATTTTACGTAATAACGCCGAACACTTAGGTAGATCGTGCCTCTCTATCGCTTGTTCCGCGTTTTCGCTTGCACGCTCGACTCAGACGGAACGTGACAATGAGTCATGCCTTTTCCAGCGTGCAGTCATCGATTACAGTGCGTTCATGAAAATCAGATTTAATGTACACACAAAGATAAGTATTTATCGGTGAAATAATTTTCATTCTGGAACCGTTTACTATCGAAATTAAAAGTTCCCCATATAACCGTACAACCGAAAAGTTTTGTCAGCGACTTAAATCATGAGAAAATAATAATACAGACACATTGCCTGTAAATTTTAATTTATAAAAATATTAATGTTTAATTCTGATTTATGTAATCGTCACTGATAAAAGGTCGTACTGACCTTTACATTTTTCTGATAACTGGAATATAAGAAAATCATTTACCGGCAACGAGCAAAGATGTAATTCCCAACATTAAAGAGAATTTGTGCATGGGATATTACATTTTTTTATTTATATTCCTATACCTTATGATTATAAATATAGAGAAACTTTAGAAAGCGACATAACGTAACGTACGAAGATGATCCAAAACATATATATACGTATTTAGTATAATGCAATCTATATATTTTATTCTTAATATATATAAAATAGGCGTCACGTTGTTTGTCCGCGATGGACTTCAAAACTATTTATCCGATTTTAATCAAATTGACACACCGTATGCTGTTTGGTCCAACTTGCAAGATAGGATAGCTTACATCTCAATTTATAGTCGCAAATAAAAATGAGTTGCTGAAATGTATATAAAAACTAAACTACTTTGCTTTAATCCGCGAATGAATACGAGGGAAAATCGATGTAATGCTGCAACCCGAAAGCTACATTAATTCATTTTTCCCTTAGTCATATCATAACTTGAGGCCAGACCAATATAAATCATTTCTTTTAAATATTCCTTGTAGTCCGTGGTAGGTTCCTCTTTAACCACTGCACCTACACGGCTTTGGACTATTATTAGTGTGTTTTTGACGCGTCAACGTCTTATAAAAATCTAGGAAAGTCCATTGCACGCACGAAAAAGCATGACTCATTGTCACGTTCCGCCTGAGCCGAGCGTACAAGCGAGAGCGCGAAACAAGCGATAGAGAGATACAATCGGCTTAAGAGTTCGATGTTATCACGTAAAATTAACGCCTGACGCCCATGGACAACTGTACTACATGAAGACTTACAGATGCGTTGGCGGTCTTTGTTAATACAAAGTTGATGAGTATGCTCTTTACTAGTACAATAAATACAATAAACTCTTTATGAGTTTTAGTCATTTCTCAGGAAGTAAACTTGATTTTTATTTTGATTACAGGAGAAAAGAAGCGGCGAAAAGACGAAATGAAAGTATATGACAAAATACTGTTGGGGATACAAAATATATAAGTTGCAATTACATTCGAAAGCAGGCTTTTATTTGTAACGTGCGAGAGCGGGCCGTTAAATATGAGATCCCGGGTTCAACTCCCGACTAAGTCAAATAAATAAAGAATCTGTTGTTAACTTACGTCATATGGTTACCATTTTGAAAGTCAAAATTATCTTCTCAATAAATAACAAAATATTAATTTTTTTTCCAGTAAATGTAGTAATTCTGTTTTCTAATTAACTTCCATATTTGCATATGTATAATAAGAGACCTGAGCTATTATGATCACTTACCATCACGTGATATTGTGATGAGCATTAACCTGCTGATAATTAAAAAAAAGACAAGCGTTTTCCCAGAGAATTCATTATCATTGTTCATACGCCCATTTTTAGAGTTCCGTAGCTCTACGAGGAGCCCTTATAGTTTCGCTGTGTCTGTCCGTCCGTCCGTTTGTCTGTCTGTCTGTTACGACTCATTTTTGTCAGAAACGCGTACAGATATAAAGTTGAAATTAATATCAAATACAAAAGTCTGCGGTTTCTTGACGATGTAAAAACAACACTCTAATTGTGCGCAATCAAAAGATATGGCCGTTTATATGACATTTCACATATATTTGTAAGGGGAACCAAATCTTATAGGGTAGGCTAAACTTATAGGCCAGGTTCCGTTGACCTAGAGTCTTAAAATTTGCTAAGAAGCTACATCTTGTAGTACAAGAAAAGGAAAAAATCTGAAAATTGAAGCTTTGTTGCAATAGTATCTGTCGATCTGTCTTTCAAGACAGATTCATATCTCAGAAACGCTTCCAGGTATAAAGTTGAAATTAATACCAAATACTGAAGTCTATGATGCCTTGAAGCTGTGAAAAAATCTATATACTAAGTATACGCAATCAAAAGATATGGCCATTTATGTCGCATTTCCCACACATTCGAAAAGGGAATCAAAACCTATAGGGTACTTCCTGTTGACCTAGAATCATGAAATTTGGCAAGAAGATATATTTTAAGGTCAAGTATAGGAAAAATTCCGAAAACTCTTTGAAAAAGAATTGTTGCGGTGCCTGTCAAAATAAAGAAACCTTATGAGAAATATAAATTTTAAAATAACGTATTTAAATTATTTAACAGATACTTATCGCGTTTCGGATACGGAGCCCTTCTTATATAAGCGTGTCTTGACTCTTGGCCGTTTTTATTGTAAAGAATACCCAAAAATATTAATTCAGTTAATTTATTTTTTGAAGTCAATGCTCTACATTGTATATTCTTAATATCCGTGAGAAAAAAAATTCTCGCAATGTTTATAACAAATGATTAAAATGTAAATAGTTTTTTTTTCTTTTATATTTTGTTTTCATTTGTTATGTATATAGTTATTTTTATTATTATATTAAGATCATTGTCAAAATATAGAATTAGTATTTGTAAATAATTAGTACATTACACTTTCGTAACTTTTTCTAACTGCATGTATATATTTTTTCTTCGCGAATTTGTTGTTTGTACTCTAATGAGTTATATTTCATCGGGAGAGGTTTACATTTTTTTTGAGATAGGAATGCTAAAATAGGGCATTTTGGAGCTTTTTGATGTTAATGTTAACATTATAATGTAACCTATCCGCAACAGAACTACGTTTAGCGCGGAATGAGTGATTTTCCCTTGGAGGGAGTCGGACATTCTGTGGCCGGCGCGTCCTGGTACCAGTACCTCTTTCTTACATAAGATCGGCGTGAAGTGGCGGCAGTGCTGTGACGTCAAATTATGGTATTGTTATCGCGTTTTGATCGGTTTGTGAGACTTTCCGGTGGCATAAACTCGTCATTAAGGCCGGCAATGCATCTGCTGGCCTTCTAGTCGTGCAGATGTGCATGGGCGTCAGTATTCACCCAGTTGCCTACTGCCTGCTCGTTTGCCTCTTGTAACGAAAAAAAAATACTTTAATTTGGAGAAAAAAAATAGTATCACATTCAAAACGTGTTTATACTACAGCTATTAAAAGTCGAACTATAGCTTCTGGTATACAAAAGTTGGTGGCTTAAAAATGGTATGTAAAAGTAATATAGCCATCAGAAGAAAAATTATCAACAGAAATTTCTACTTCTGTTGATAATTTTCCTTCTGATGTCGATATTACTTCTACAGAAGTACTTTATCGTTTCAAATTCGGTCAATAAACAAAGCAGTCCCACTGAAAGTCGTATTAAAGTGGATCCAGTTAGTGTAAAGTTTATTAATAGTAACGGCAGATGTTGATAATCGCATGTACATATGATACTCAATTTGAAGCAATTGTATGAAGCGCCTAGACGCCATATTAATGCGCCTGCATCAATTAATGCAAAGGAATGCAGAGGATTAAGTATTGTGCAATAGGGTATCTCATATGGTTATATTCATGTTTTATACATACAAAAAAATACAATTTTAATTGTGTTTATATGTGTTTATATAGTACTTATAATAATTTAAACAAGTATTCAATTTATTCAGGATTAGCGGCCATATATTTACATTATCGAATGTTTCATAAGGATCCCTAACTTTTTAGAAAATATTCTATCGCCTACGTTCGTTAGGGATTATGTAGGATTCCAATGGTGAGAGATTTTTTCAAATAGTTCATGTATATATAACGCAAACAAACAATCTAATCTTACCTCTTTATAATATTAGTATACAAAAGATCATAGCCATAAGTCTGGCTTCGCATTTGTAAGCATCTTTTGGTAGCACAAAGAAAATAATAAAAGAGCAGACCCATAGACAAATAATATTAAAATTACACTATTCCGTTTCTCAGTGCACCTCTAGCCATAAAGTTTAATTCATAAAACTGTTTTGGCGCGAGCGAACACCGCCTCGGTGTGTTTTGTGCAGCAAATTGTGTACCCAGTGCGTTACCGCATCGTACAGCTTGCTTAAATCATATTATTTAACACCAAATCATGTTAAGGCATTCTATCTCCTATGCCTATTAATTAAGCATCAAAATATCGCGCACGGTAAAGTCATATTATTCTCAGCTCTCTACACGCTGTACCGGAATATTTGACGAGCATACAAGTGTAAAACCTATGCACACATAATATTAATTCTTCACGGGAAATGAGATGAAACTCAAGTCAACAGTAATACAAATCAACGGACCGAGCTCGTATAATTAATTACGCGCGATTTTAAACTCTACTCGTATAGGATTAAGGGGTTGCATTATTTTTAGAAATTTCAAATGTGAACACTCACTTATGAAGGACTTTTTGTAGGCGGCCTTTGTTTTGATAAGGAACGCATAGGTCTTTTTTTGTTTTGATATACATGTGTAGTGGGTGTGAACTCTTTTTGTTAAAGCTCGCAGATTTGTTTGTGTTTTAATTTTACGGATAAAAGGCAGTTGTTTATTCAAACAAAATGACGTAAAGGTCTTTGTGCTTATGGAAACGTTAACAAAACACCTGGCAAAGTTTGTCTCGATGTGAAAACAATAAGAAAAACCTACAATGTTTGCTTAAGAAGTAGGAAAAAATGTGCAGAATACTATTTTGTTTTCTCATCTGTAAAGTTAGACTTAAACAACATCAATTTAACATTTAAGGTTGACTTCACATACATGGAGATTAAAGAAGTAGGCAAGAGAAGACAATAAAAAGTAGAAAAAGAGATGTGGAAAACCAAAAAATGGAATTCTACACTAATATAAAGCTGAAGAGTTTGTTTGCTTGAACGCGCTGAAATTTAAAAATATCCGCCTGATATGTCAATGTATCTTCTTTTTGGTTCATACATACTATTATGATATTTAAAATAGAATATCTATCTATACTCTTTTTTTTTTATGTTATGTTACAAGGTGGCAGACGAGCAGGCAGCAGGCACCGAAGTGCCTACCGGCGCCCATGGACATCTGCACGACCAACCCTGCCTTCTGCTCCGGGGGTCGTGGGTTCGATTACCAACTCGAGTCTGGGTGTATTATCTATATGTATGTATTTATATATTTCTAGAAAAAATATTTGTTTATAACAGGCGGCTGTTACCTATAAAAAAGGCATTAAGTTGTCTACCTTAGGAACAGACGTCCGTGTGTCATACAGTCATATAGTCATATAGTCCTGTATATATATTTATAAAAGCGAAGGGTTACTTATCACGAAATATCGAAAACCGCGTCACGTACAAAGATGAAATTTGCCAAGGAGATGGTTTATTTTTCGATATGACCAGATTTTACGCGGGCGAAATCACAGCACATAAGAAGTTAACTATAGAATAATTACTCGTCCATGAAGGATGTATGTAAACTGTAAAGGATTATCGATAAAAATAAATGTAATGTAACATTACTCCGAACATAATCTATTTAAAAGTATCTGACTCCTCTCTAAGTAAATATCGATAAATGAAAAGAAAGCCGGCAATCGCGATTGTTTCGAATGTCGATATTGCGAAGTGGAGCGCGACGCGATAGCGTTGGGAATAGTGACGGAACGTGTTTCGATAAAGTATTTTACGAATGTTCTTTCGTTTATTCTGTTAACTTTCATTTTCCGTTTTCTTGTTTTATGTAAGATAATTTAATAATGCAATGTTTAATATCTTAAATAATATTTAATTATCGTAACACGGTTGTAGCGATAAAGGTGGCCGTTAAATGCGTCAAAGATCTTAACTAATCCTGTTACTAGCGAAAATTGTACCTCTGTATCTTGAAATGCACCATTTAACTATATATTTCATTTCTTTTATTTACTTATAGTCAAAAATACATTTTAAATGTAATTTTAAAGTAAGCTTAGGTGTGGGTAGTAGCCAGGTATATATATATATATATATACATTTAAGTACATATTCATAATTGACGGTAATTAAAATTTAATAATAATAATAAAACATGATAAAACTTTCATTTTTTATCTTTTTATATAATAAAAATAAATAAAAAGTACCACTAAAAGCATTAAAGTTCTATACCACGATGGGTGTTCTACGGTGCTACAACGCGACGTAGCGACGCCGTAGCCACTCTGTAGACATACGTAGCAACAAAAGATTAAAAACGAAATTCGATTTTTATCAAATGAGTCATAGCTTAATTATGAACCGGTATTTGAGTCCATCACTAGCCAATGAAGTTCTTACGCAGATGGGTGATGCAATTATGACTGGTTTTCATTCGTCGTACCTGCTTCGGAAATCACGTATAACAGTGGGTCCCGATTAATGTCACTGAGTCATATTAGCCGTGAGATTGTAGAGAATTTGGGGATTCCGGGGATGACGTCTGACTTTAGTCGGTCATCTTAACTCACCCCACAACCACATCCTCTCTCATTTTACCAAATAATAAATTTATAGTAAGGTTCATCGACAAACAGTTCCGACTTCACTAAATTCTAAATGCGTTTCAATCCCTTTTGTTCAATCGATATTTAAACAATTTCATGGTAAAGCCAGGCTTTGTTACATATATATAGATAATTGTCTATTTTACATACACACTGGATTAAAAGAAAGTAGTTATAATATGATCTCGTTTCGCAAGTAACAATGAACATTTAACTCAGCTATATCTCTATCTATATAGAAGTCTCGTGTCATGATGTATGTTCAATAAAACACCGACCTTTTCTTATCTTCATAGACTGTATTTACAAGCACAATAAAACATCTGGATCAGGTAGCGTCGTGTAATAACGTACCGTACCGTAATTAGAAACAACCTTAAGTACTAAAAGGAGGCCGACACTAGTGTACGCCGTAAACCAGTAAACAATCCGTGTTTACGTGAGCGAGATAGCACTATCTTCGTCTAACTCAAGCAGGAGTTGGCTATCTCGCTCACTATGTAAACTAGTGCCAGCCCCACTTATTTTGGTAGTCGAAGTCCTCGATCAAACGCGTCGCTATGCCGCTCTCCATTTATCATCTGTCCGCAACATATATATTTAAAAATATATTTGTGTATCAGTCAGCTGTTACCTATAATACAGGTATTAAGTAATTGATATATATCTAATTACCTACCTCATGCCGGAGCAAGACATAGCTTCATTTGTATGATGATTTCAATGATCATGTAGTGTGGCCGGGGACTTTATGTAGCTGCGCAAAGTTTTGTAGTACTTTGTAGTCTTCAAGGACAAAAGTTGTATGTCTAAAATTTCGCTTCTAGTGGGAGCCGTGGAATTACAGTTTTAATGCTGAATTACCCACATTATGGCGAAAACTTTGAGATTTAGTGTGTTTTATTTGACATGATATCCTCTTATAAATTGATACATGCACGAAAAAGTGTGACTCATTGTCACGTTCCTTCTGAGCCGAGGGTGCAAGCGAGAGCGCAGAATAAGCGATACAGAGACACAATCAGCGTCATTACGTAAAATTATCATCCTTAAAACGACTTTATAGACATTTTTTTTATAATACTGGACAAACTAATTAGCGATAATAAATTTAAACGACATGTTAAAACACGCTTATTTGTAAAGCGTAATTTTGAAGATTTAAAGATAGAGATAGAGATTAGAGATAGATAGAAATGTTTTTAAAAGAATGGCTTAAGTCAAGTTTCTCGTTGGTTCTTCCCGCGGCTCAACGTTTCCTAATCAGTGGTACCTTTGAAAATATTTGACGATTCAAAAGAACATGTAAGTTTATTTAAATAAAACATAATTTGAATTAAATTAAAATTTGAACCATCTAATAATCCATAGCGAACATCGCTCGTAGGTCATGGAAGTGATGTTTAAAAATTCTTAATTGGACAAAATTCGTTAACTGAGTGTAACACATTTTAAAGTTGGGGAGTCTATGGGAAGCACTTTAAAATAACCGGATACGAGTTTGTTTTGCGTACCAACTATCTCTAGTGAAACTTTAACGATGGAAACTTTATTTTAATTACTGAGGCACTCACCTTGCAGGAAGTAAAAGTAAAATTAATTGGGAAGGTACCGTGCTATAGTAATTTTATTTTTAATTTTTTTTTAACGTTTGGAACGACGCAGATTTTTTTTATTGCAAAGCTTCATGAAGCAGAGAGTGCTTTACGGTCGACAAATACTTTATTCTTCAAACTACGCAGTAATTTTATCATTAATCACTACATAACCAATTAGAAAGAACGCCTTTTCTGCTTGGAATCAAAACAGTGGAGTATGAAATTTCATTACTGCACTATTCTTCGTTACAGAACGGTTTCTCATTTGCATATAGATTTACCTCAGAGGTTTAATGTCTCCAATTAAGTTTCATATAAAAAACATGCATTAAATCAAAAAGATACTGGCTGAAGTCAAAATTGACCGCAAAGCAAATGGCGCGCCTTCTATACTATTGTAGTACTTTGTTACTACAAATTTAGCAGAAAGACTTTAAAAAATGGAAATAGGCAGCAATGTATTTGAAAAAAAGTAGAATAAGGTAGTAAATAATGCACTTGTATTAATTTAGTGCCCTTGCATTCGCCCGGGCACCAACGTTATACTCGTGCATTAATGACTAACTTTCCATTCGGTGCTATATCTAACTACTATTGTATACCATTTTGATGATAATCTCATAAAGATTAGGTCATTCTCTTACCTTCAAGAAATTATAAAATGCAACAGATGCAGAAAAAGTAGTAAAATATGCCCGGAAAATATCTACCGCCAATTGACAAGCGTTACTAGTATCCCTAATTCTTGAGAAAAAAAAAACAATTTTTAAGTTATTTCTTAGAGTTTATAGTTTCGCTCTGTTCATCTATCTGTCTGTCCGTCCGCAAGGTATTTCCGCACTAGGATTTCCAATCTACTAGACGTAGAGACTTGAAATATTCCAAGTTAATAAGACATGCTAAAAATTCATTAAAGAAAATTATTTAGAGCGAGATTTGAAGTTTTTTAACAAATACCTTTATCACGTATCAGATACGGAACCCTTTATATAAGCGTGTCTTGACACGCTCTTGGCCATATTATATTTAAGATTCATTTTGTCACTAACAAAAGCATTGTTAAAAATAGGTAAGAGTAGTTTTCACTTTTCGATTTTTAAAACAATTCCTATCTTTGTAGCAAAAGCTTTCTGATTCCGCTGTTATAGAAGTTTCCTTCAGAATATTTTTAATCTATACTAATATATAAAGCTGAAGAGTTTGTTTGTATAAACGCGCTAATCTCAGGAACTACTGGTCCGATTTGAAACATTCTTTCAGTGTTAGATAGCCCATTTATCGAGGAAAGCTATAGGCTATATATTATCACATAATCTATACTAATATATAAAGCTGAAGAGTTTGTTTGTTTGCTTGAACGCGTTAATCTCAGAAACTACTGGTCCGATTTGAAACATTATTTCAGTGTTAGAAAGAAAGAAAGAAAGAAACGTGAAGCAGTTTTCTTGTTTTACGATTACACTGAAAATTAAATTTCACGAAACGCTTAAGAAATCTATTCGTGAAGGTATTTCTAAAAAATTATTATTTATTTATATACATGTATAAAAAAAATATTATTTATATATATATACACATCATTTCATCCAGCGGGACTACCAAAACGGCAAGGATCCATGGTACCCAAGAGAAAACTGGGATTCATTCGATCCAATGCTGCTTTCGGAGGGCGCTTTCGCTGCCGGCATGATTTTCTCGTTCCTCAAGCTGGTCCACATCTTCTCCATCAACCCGTACTTGGGGCCGCTGCAGGTGTCCTTGGGCAGAATGATCATTGACATCATCAAATTCTTCTTTGTGTACATGTTGGTGCTGTTTGCCTTTGGATGTGGTGAGTGGAAAACAACATTTATTTAATGATAAATCGAAAAGCCCAAAATCATTGCAGTTTCCCAATTTGTTAATAATAAATATGAACTAATATAAACTAATGATTATAACCTTCTTTTGCAATATCTGTATACGACGGATTTAAATTTTGTTTGTTTTGTTTGATTCCCCTTATTTCAGGAAAGGTTGAAAAGTCAAGAAGAAATTAAAAGCCGAAAGAATGTTTTAAAAAAATCCGATTTGGTCGTCAATTTGGAATTTTTAAAATTGATGACAACTTGTACTAGGCCTTTTGACGCACCATGTTAAATTATTATTTTATAAAACATACGGACAGTGTCAAGCTTTATCGAAAAGACCTAAAGCATTGACAGGCTAATAACAGACGAGCCAAAATTCAAGCAAGATAACGTCTGCCAAGTCCACTAGTAATAGTCGTTATCTTGTGTCTTGCGGTAGACGCATAAAACAGCTACCTCCCAAATTTGTTCACTAGTAAGCGTCTCTTTCCTTCTTCCATACATTACCAGGAGATGAACAAATCGAATAGATAGTTGTTTTATGCGTCTACAGAGATAGATAATATAATATTGTAATTTTTTGTCGAACTAACTTTTGCATATTGGACAAACCTTTTGGTTTATAATATGCAATTTAACGATGTCCTATAATGTATTTTGTTACAAAATTAAATAAAAAAAAATAAAAAATCTGGAGCCCCACCCGGGGCTTCGCGAACGGCTAAGCTTCGACATGCCCCAAACCCCCCGCCCGTTGACGCTGTGAAGGTCAATCTGGCGACGCAAACACGCTCAAAAAAAAACTTATGTCAAGAGTGAACTCATATCGTGCGTCGCAGCTAAAACACACTTTTTTTGTCAAAAGCTTCACTAAAAAAAATTACATTTCCTTTATCACTATTGGATGGATGTATCAATAAACGATATTGCATTGGCTGTATGTGATCAGCTGATAACGAAACAGCGAGATTTTTTAATTAACTCCGTTGTTCTCATAGCCTTTGATTTTGTCATCGCAGCTTTATTCATGTTTGAAAAGTCCCCGCGTTTATTAAAAAGTAATATACGATATGACATAATGGTATACACATCTGCGAGCTTTTTGGTAGTGTATCTTTAAGCTTCGGTTGCTATTTATACAGCCTTGCTATATATTGTCTTAATAGTATGTCAGAAGACTTATAGACGCTCAATTGACATGACGACAAATTTTGAAAAATAGGTCTATAATGTTCTCAAGTATAGTAAAGTAGATTGCCAAACAATTTCATGTTTCCGTGGAAATTAACGTATTTATAGCAAAAGAAAACATTATATATTTAAGGATTCAAATTCCCTCCAAACCACTCATAGTTGTCATGACGTCACTTTATGCTAACAGTGCGTTCCACTAAGCGTCACCTCGATGCTTTCGCCGTGACCGTAACGATCGCAGTCGTCAAATGCAGAATATCTGTACATAAGTATTCGACATTTTTAGATATGTATAATATTTTCGTTTCCCCTCGTACAAAACTCAATTAAAAGCTTGTGTTAGGAATGGATGCGACAATATCCTAGCGGTTCTAGGATTTGAATCGGGTATCTTTCGGATTTTAGTTCATCCCTTCTACCCGTTGAGCTATTTAGGTACTAAATTAGTTTATAAGTTTTTGTTATTTTTTTATGTTATCATAGACAAACGAGTAGGCAATTAAGTGACTACTGACTCCCATGAAATGACCAGGATGATAGCAGATGCGTTGCCGGCCTTTAATGACGAGTTTAGGCCACCGGGAAGTCTCACAAACCGAACGAAACGCGACAACACGAACAATAGAGTCGTGTCGCGGTCGGAGCGTGGTTACACGTAATGAGATACCACGAATACCATATAAAATGTCCAACCTCTACTCTATCTTATATTGTGTGAGTATATGTCTATTAGAGTTGCTACAGAGGCTCAATTCCGTTTTCGAAAGTCCGGTACTTCCAATTGATCATACATATCCGGTGAGTCCAAGTTATATTTAATAAACTTCAGTTTATTAAATATAACTTGGCTCTTTTGGAGTCTCTCCATTTGATTTAATTTACCATACACTATAAGATTTTAAATTTAATTATTTTTATTTCTAATACTCAGATAAACACATTTTTTTGATTATAATAAGAATGTATTGGTCCCGGTCAGCTAGAACACGTAGAACAGCCAAGCGCTGTTTTTATAAAAAGCAGATAAAGACAGTCTTAATAGAAAAGAGCCTTGTATCACTAAATTTGACGGTGTAAGAGGATCTAGAAAATGCGAGATAATCGACACGTTATCTTGCTAATAATCGATCGACTCTACCAAGATGCCTTCATTGTAATTTGATATTCGATACGGTATTATAGTACCTACACAATTATTGGCGCACAGAGATACACAAAAAGCCGTAGTGACGCGTTGTTAAAGTGTTTTATATATGTATTTAGTAGCTGTTTTTTTTTTGTTATACCATAACTTGAGAATGATTGAACCAATTTAAGGAGTTTTTTTTACTAAAACGTCTTGAAATTCGTAGAAGGTACTTATGAACAGAATAAGAATTGAAAAAAATGAAAAACTCATCGAAATTTGCCAAAACCATGGAATTCAGTACGGATGAAGTGTAATAA
The DNA here is from genome assembly GCA_024363005.1 of Charaxes varanes. Taxonomy (NCBI): domain Eukaryota; kingdom Metazoa; phylum Arthropoda; class Insecta; order Lepidoptera; family Nymphalidae; genus Charaxes; species Charaxes varanes. The sequence continues at coordinate 13,506,959 of JANCMC010043217.1, read as the reverse complement.
ATTTGTACATCATGTCATATTAGTGTCTTTACATTTATATAGGAAGTGCCAATTATATAAATTCAAGATTTATTTTATAAAATATTATAGACATGCGAATTGTCAACAATTTGCACATCTAACAGATGCTATTTAAAGCTAAAACTAAGTAATTAAAGATCGGAAGCCTTTTTGCAAATACTATGTTGCAAAGAGTATAAACATAGCCTACAAGGCAAACGATTCTCACAGCATATGCAGCGTATGATATGTTTTTAATAATATTTTCCTTAAAACTCGCATACATTCTGGTCAAGGTCTATTATTAGTAAATTGCGACAAATGCTGGCAAAAAACCACGCAAGTAAGACCTGATCACCAAAAATATACGCGAGACTTTCCGTTTGAAAAAAAAATAGAAACTCTCCGTTTGAAAAAAAAAATCAATATTGAGTGTCTCACATTACAAAATTTACTAAAACCAAATTTTGGGTACCTTGGAAGATCGTTTCTAAAATAACAGACTTTTAATGGCAGATACCTGATTGGGCTGACAGGGAATAACACTACAAAATAATTAGGGGTTCATAAACACACCTCTACATTATTAAAAATTTCGTTGTTATACACACGGACCAAGTCGCGGAAAACAACTAGATTGAAAGATAAACCTTTACTCCTTCCCAAGTGATCGCTGTGCAATTTAGTGTAACTAGTTAGGTGTTGCAATTATCTGGTTTAGTTTGTCTATGGGCGGCCTTGATTTTGTTTGGAGACAGCTTAAAACTTGTGACTATGCATACGCTATTGCTGTAGGACGTCAACCGCTCTTGACGAAGACCTGATTTATTTATTTGGAGTATACAACCTTAGCAATTGATTTTTCAACCTATTTCAAAAAAGGAGAGGTTCTCAATTCGACTAATAATTTATTTTTTATGTTTGTTACCTCAGAAGTTTCGATTGGGTGAATTGATTTTAATGATTAATTTTTTTATTTGAAAGCATGTGCTTCCCGTGTTCAATTTTGAAGTTTGACAATTTGATGTCGATTTGTTTTAAAAGTAAGAAAGATTATAATATTTATAAACACGGGGTATGAAAATTTATGGCAAACGTTTTAGAAAGAGTTAATCCCAGTGGTGCTAACACACACATTTATTTGATTAAAATCAAATCAAAAATGTTTTATTCAAATCGACTTTTACATGCTCTTTTGCATCGTCAAATGTTATAATAGCTACCACTGATTCTGATGAATTCGGACTACGAGAAAAATCAGCAAGTTAGCCGCTTTAAGGACCTTCAAAGGAGTATGCTTTACTTTTATTATTTTTTAAAAATACTAGGTATGTCTAAGAGCCCCGTTACCCACCTACTAAGCGTAAAGCTTGTGTCAAAAGTAGTCGAGTGGATTAGGTCGGGGTTTGAACCGGGTCGATACCTTTATATATTATAAAGTCCGTATCGACCCGGTTCAAACCCGGTTAAGGAGATAATCTATATAAATAGAAATCAATTTCCAAACTTGCATAACTTCCTACAGACTATTTATTTTTTTGTTGTGTTCGTTATTATCAGGAGAAGTGTTAGCCGGTTATTGAAAGACAATGGAAGCTTTACAGATTCATTGACATGACCCGGATTAGGTTAACAAAGTAAAACTTCACATTACAAGATCAAAGGGAGCCATGACACAACAGACCCTCATATAGCCACTGTACAGCGCCACACGCGGCCATTACGGAAACCAAACAATCGTTCGGAAAACTTTATGTTCAATATTCTAACAAGAAGGTATTTAATAATTTTGTAATTGTAATACTTAATTAGTGTAAATTATTCTGTGGTTATTATTTGGTAACTTTAGATGGAAATAAATAAATAACATTAGTAACATTTACAGGACAATACTAAGTTATTATTTAGTTTTACTGGTCTATTGCAAACGGTGAGTTACCAATTGGAAAGTGTAAACCGAATGCCCAGGTTGAAATTAACAAAGCCTAGCGATACCTAAGATCTGACTGTATTTTGCAACGTGCTTGCTTAATACCGCCGTTTGGTTAGAGCTCGCCGACAAACGTTCACATATTTGCTATTAATCACGAAGTACAAGCAGTGATTTTGCTTCAAACTAGCTTTTACTCGCACCTTTTTTCACGTGGAAACCAATAAAAATAATTTGTTCACAATTATAAAGCTTTTAAATTGATTTTTTTTCGCACCTTAATGCATATTTCGGTCTGAAACTGAATACTCGTCTAGAGACAGACTCTATTTTCCATAAAAGTGCAGCCGCTCTTAATGCAAGCTTGTAAACGTTGCAGTATAGTATGCACACTTTGAAACCATATCGTATTGTTAAAAAAAAATAAAAAAATCATCTCAACTCAAACGATTTGGTGGAAATGGATACACCACATTTTTGGAACTAAGTATCGGAGGTCGGTGACCGCTTGCCCTTGGCATGTATCTGTGTTATGCAAGCTTTCGAATAGTAATGCAGCATGCTAACTGCATACCATTTATGTATAGGCGATACCTGCGGTTTGGTTTGTAGTTTTTATATTAAAATTATTGTTCATATTATATTAGAGATACTTTACGATATACCTAGAATAATTGTTATAACTCCTCTTAAGCTTTTCTAAAAGTTTGTTATTGTCCACAACCATAGCTCAACGAGGTTCAAATTGAACACCTTGAGAATCTCAGTCCATCTCTATCGTTGAGGTATCGACTTGCTTATTAGCCGGTTTCAGGAAAGGAGAACCTGTTTGATTCGTTGAAATATTTTTATTATGATTTTACGGATCACTATCCGAACATTACTTTACGTATAATATGTTAAAAGTAGAGCATTTGGGCCAAAGTGTACCCGACCTAAGATAAAAAGCATGCATCAGTATTTTACATTTGGGTTAATGTTTTTATCAAAACTTGATATAAAATCTCTGGTAGTTTTTGTTTTATTGTTTTGACGTTACGGTAAGTTAATTAATTTAATTATTAATTTGCATAGAAAATTAGCATCGCAGACTTTTTATGTGCACCGATAACATACAAATCCATTACAAAGTTCAATACGTGGTCTTTCTGGTTTAACACAATCGTTTTTCTATTACACATCAGCTGTGCCTGCCAACGCGTTTTGTGATTCATTGATAAAATAGCTTAGATGACTGTACAAGTACAGTCGACCTCAATGAAATAAATTAAAATTTATTTTGTATCATATATGTATAACATATACAGGGTATATAATATGAATATTCTTAACATTATTACACACAACTTTAGATTTAAAATGGATAATAATACAAAATGTTAAATTCACGCTTAGCAAAAAAGGCCCAAATGTTAATATTCTTTTAACGATCTTTAAAAAAAACGGAATAACTTAAGGTAGAAAAAGTTGAATTTATTATTGCTTAAAATATTCAGTTCCAACAGCGCGTAGCGTTTGAATTACATTTTGGAGATATACGAAGAGAACAGGAATTTTCAATGAATCACTGGAAATTTTTATGGATTTGCATATTTGATTTGATATTTATTTAAGTTGGAGGGGTAAGAATATTAGGCAAATGCCTAAACAGTATCTCTATTCCCTAGTAAATTAGGCTCGAACTAAAAGTTGCGGCCGCTCTACGCCCGTCCGTGGGCATCACTCGCTGATAGCCGCTGATTATAATGAGTGCATCATTGGGGTCAGTTACGTGCTGCTTGCAATACGGAACTGTTTGTTTTTGTTCCTTGCTAAACGGAAGCGTGTACCATATTATTTAAACTGACTTATTCACCATTTAATAATGTTTGAAACGACTTTTCAAACGTGCCTCTATAGAAGACTTTTTGGCAATTTTTACTTCATGCTTTATATGTTTTTTACTTGTATTTTGAATAAAAATGCTATAAATTAACAAAACAAACGAAGCAGAAGGTCAACATCACGCGGTGTTTCCCAGGTGGTCACCCACTATAGTACTGGCCGCGCCCAATGTTGCTTAACGTCGATGATCGGTGTAGAACTGGTGTCTTCAACGTGGTATGGGTCATTAGCGACTGAAGCTTCCGATTTGCCGACCCACTCCGACTTTTAATTGACGACAGATTTTTGATGTCAGAACAGAGCAAGAGCTTCTTAAAGTCTTTATATAAATCTTATTTTAAATTTTAATTCTTTTGGTACACCTAATATATCCAAATCCAATTAGGAATAAGTACTGGTAAGTTTAATACGCTATCAACCTTCTACTACTGGTAGAAGGTTGGTAACGAGATAGGCATGTCTCAAACTTAGGTGAATATATAACAAAATATATATAAATTCAATCTAAACTTGCGACCCAAGTGTGTGTTTAAAGTTCAGAAATGAAATTACACGAAAATCACAGTGCGATCTCGTAACAAAGCCATCATACCTTTAATAATAAATCTACACGACCTTGTATATGATTTCGAGATATTGCGTCTACCTACTACAAGTATTATATTTTAATTAACGAGGACGCGCAAAAACATTTAATAATGTATATCTTTTTTATATTTAGATTGACGAGGTCGCAAATTTTAAAGTCGAGGTTAATATATAATAAAATAACGCCATATTAAAGATTAGCTTATATGAGTTTTTCTAAGAAAATGAAGTAAACACAGATTTAATTCGTTAAACCCTGCTAAAAAGTCCCCATCCGTTGTCTCCTCGTTTTCAGAACACTTCCTTGGTTGCCTCAGCCGGCATTGGAATACTCTCACATGGAGTACTGCCTCACCTTAGGGCGGGGACGCCAAAATATCAGCTCCTTCCACTTGACCGCATTCAACGTAGAGCGGCTCGAATCCGTACCCTCATCATCTTGATGTCCCAAAGTCTACAACCGTGCGCTTTTCTAGAAACTTTTTACCTGGCTCAATTTAACTGTGGAATCGGTTACGGGCTTCGGTGTTTCCAAACGGATACGCCTTAGGGACCTTGAAGAAAAGAGCATACTCATTTCTTAAAGGCCGACAACGCACCTGTGAGCCGTCTGGTGTTGCAGCTATAAATGGGCATCGGTAGTCACTTATGTAATCCTCCTGCGCGTTTGCCCCTTGTCTTATAAACTAAAAAAATAATCTAACATTTTTGCAAGTCTCATAACGCAAAACATTATAGGTGTGCTCAAATTTCACTTAATCAAAATCGAGCGATTTCCTAAACTAAATATCACTCTATTTCTTTGATATCAACACTTACTGATTAATATAAATACACACAGATTAAATTGAAATTCGTGTTTTAATACTTATGATACTTCGGATGAATATTTACTTTATTTAAGTAGAGTAAGAAAAAACAGACTAAAAATATTTCCTTGGATGTCCGGATGCCTGTGTGTGTGGATCTGGCACGATCACGGTGCAGCGTGCGAACAGTCAGTTGACTGCTTCGAACATGTTAATATCATGTTAATGTTTTTTATGAGCTACATCCATCGGTGTCGTTTATTTATAATTAACGAACAGCCAAATTTCAGCTGGACATAAAAATTATTGAGCTTCTTCTAAGAGATGACACTTAACGCACATGGCGATCTGCGCAGCTGACAGCGCTTTATATTTAGAAAAAAAATAAGAGGCGTGGCACTTTGGATTTTCTGAACAATTCCTCGGAATTCTTACCGTGATGCATGCGGTGAAGGATACAGAGTAAACCACATTTCTACACGAAACCTAAAACACAAAGGACCAAGCGTGAAAATGAACCTCTCTTAATCCTGAAACTGGACCCTGACTTCCTTGTTTTGTGTGGTGGCAAATTGAATCTTTTTTTTTTTTTTTATGTTACAAGGGGGCAGACGAGCAGGCAGCAGGCACCGAAGTGCCTACCGGTATCGAACCCACGACCCCCGGAGCGGAAGGCAGGGTCACTGCCCACTGCGCCAACGAATTAGGTAGTAGTTTGTTGAAAACGAATTTTGCAACAGGGCCAGATTGACTAAGGACTTTTGCTAGTTTAACTTTAAGCGAACCAAGTCGCGGGAACCAGCTAGCGCTGTATAAACTTACATCTGCAAAGGCAGCTGGATCCACAATCAAGAAAACATTATCCCTTATCTGCGTGACCTCTCGTTTCCAGCTGTTGCTAAGTATGGACGCGTGACAACTTTTCGGTGACAGCATAACCGCTGGCACCAAGTGTGGATCCAACGCTTCCAGACTAGCAAGACCACTACGCAGGTTTAATATTCCTGTAAACCAAAGAAAAAACATTAGTATGTATACTATATACATATTAATATATAGTAATGTATCGTATTTATTGTAGAAGACAGAATTACTAGAGAATTGCTGAAGAAGAAATGAATAAAACAAACATTCACTCTAAAAATAAAATTATTTCATTCATAATAAAATAAATTTAAAAAAATATATATATAAAAAAACTTATAAAACAAATAGAAATTTTATTAATAACCTAAAATGAATGCATCATATTTTTGACTCCACAAATCAATATTTTAATTAAATTATTTAAGTTAATTAACATCTGATTTTTTTAAGTTTGTAGTTGATATTATTCAAGTTAATTAAAAGCTGAAGAGTTTGTTTGCTTGAACACGCTAACCTGAGAAAAAGCTGGTCCGATTTAAAAAAAATATTTCAGCGTTAGATAGCCCATTTATCTAGGAAGGCTATATATCATCACACTAAAATTGAATTATTATTTTTTTACATAATTTTACGCGGACGAAGTCGCGGGCACAGCTGATACAAAAAAGACAACAGTGATATATAAAAACAACCTCAATAGCTCAACAATGGAAAGTATGAATTCCGCTAATGCAGTACACGGTTCAAACCTTGACAACGCAACGCTTTTCATTTTATTTATATATGTATATAAAGGCGAAAAGTCACCTAACAAGAAATCTCGAAAACCATGAGACCTACATAAACGAAATTTGGCAAGTAGATAGTTTACACTTAGTATTGTTACTATTGTTGCTAACAATAGGTTAAGTTTCTTGTAATTACTAACACAATGATCCATGGTGATTGAAATAAAAGATTTATTATTATTATTATTACTTAGTAGACATAGAAACGGATTAAGAAACGGAATAGGGCCAGAATTAGTTCTAGTCTCTTCAAAGATAAATAGAACGCGGACGAAGCCGCGGCAAACATCTAGTACCTCATATTAATAGACAACTTACTTTTATGATCAGAAGAACATGATATGGCAAAAGAACCAATCTGCAACAGTCTCTCATTATACAAATCAAAATCTTTTATTAGCTCACATTTTTCAGTAAAATCAACACTTTCGTCAGTGCATGTGCATACTTTTGAATTCTGAAAATGTTTCTTCAACATTTCAATTGGTGAGACGTTTTCACTAAAACAATGAATTACTAACGCTAATAAGGCAGTGTTAGTGTTAGTTTCCAGTACGTATAATACATCTTTCAGAACATCTATAAGAACATTAGTATTACAAGGTTTTATTGGCAATTTGAGAGTTTCCGTTGTAGCAGGAACAGAGTCCAAATCACCACTTATAAGGTCGCTAAGCAAGGTTTTGGTCTCGCGTAGCACCTGAAAAAGAAATTTAGTTCACATATAACAAAGTTTATATCTATACTAATATACAAAGCTGATGAGTTAGTTTGTTTGTTTGCTTGAACGCAAAAACAAACTCTACAGCTTGTTTTCTCAATGTTGAATACTACTGGTCGGATTTGAAAAATTATATCAATGTTAGACAGCCCCTTTATCGAGGAAGGTCATCATAGGCTATATATTATCAACATGAAAAAATTTTCAGTTTCTTCTATATATATTTTTATTAATGGAAAAAAATACAACTAACCACTTGGCATCTAGCTTTAATGACATGTTGATCAGCGGGTAATGAATATTTACATAAAGTCATTGCTGATAGAAGTAATTCATCCACTGAGGTATGTAGCCCATAGACACAGTCAACTAACTTAAAAATAATTACTTTTATTACACAAGTTATTTCATGAATACAATATCAAATAATTGATAGAATCAGGCGTTACTTTGCGGAAATCCATGACATGCATGAGAAACTAAACTACTTTGCTTTGGCGATCGCAGGACAGACATTTTTATCGTTTACAGCGAGAAAGTGATACGATTTCCACAAAATTACTGCACGTTTTTAGCAATCACTCATGTTAATGATTAGTAATTTAGAACGATAAAAAGGGGGTTCAAAATGTTATACAATATTTCCATAATAATATAATGACGTCGCGTTTTCAAGAATTACTTAAAAAGAACTAACATAATCTTTCTAAAACGAACTTATACAGATTAAAAATATACTGAGCAAGTTCGTGTTTGGCCGGAGCCAGATACAGCTTCATTTGAATGATCATTTCAATGATCATGTAGCGTGGCTGGGGACTTTGTGTAACTGTACAAAGTTTTGTAGTACTTTGTGGAATTCACTTGCAACACTTTGAGCTATGTCGGGCTCCGGTACTACATATATTATGCAATTTTTATATATATGTATCCACGGTAAAAAAAGTTAAAAGTTTCTATAAGTTTGCTTTTGAAAAAACCTCACCGCAAGAAAATCGTTAGGTAATAAAAGAGTAAAAGATTTAACTCACCTCAAACAGAGCGATTCTCTGTGAAACTGATCCCATTATAGGTTTTTCTTTTAAGTCAATTATTTCTCTCCTCGATATGTTCATCCTGTCTATCGAATTAAGTCTTACCACCATCTCTCGTACTTTACCTTTAACAGAATCAATGTAATCCAGGTCTGCAAGCGATTTGGCTCTTCTCGCATCTGATTCTAATTCTTTCTGCATTTTATACTGATTCCACACATCTAAACTTGACAAATGTCCCTCTTTCTTTATAAATACTTCGTTATTTTCTTCAAATTTGCTCAATTTATTCTTTTCCTTAATAATACTATTTTCTTTTGTTTCTTCTTTGAATATAGTTTTGCTAACTTTATCAGCAATAAAACTGTTTGTTTTAATACTCTTCGAATAGACCTTATTGCTTTCGCTAGTAACATATATTATCTCTCGTGTGACATTTTTATCGGAACTTTTCTGTTTTGTGTTTGCGTGGTTATTGCTTTTTATGCTCTCACGCACAATTGTTTCTTTAATATTTTTCTGATTTGTGTTATTTGTTTCTAAATTATTAGTAGAGGTTTTTAATACTTCTTGAACAATTTTTGGTTTGTCAAATGTATTAAAAGATGAATTTATAGTTTTTTCATTCTTATCTAATAAAGGTTCCGGACCCGTACTTTCACTTTGCTGAAAGAAAAAAAAAGTCTAATAAGTCTTAATAAAATAAATGTTATTCGAATATCGTGAAATTTAAGAAAAGATAACAACTTGATGTATTTTGGTATAACTTACTTCAAATATTGCAATTTTAGACGTGACAGAAACTTCTTTAGGTACATCATCTATTTCCTTTTTGTTTGCTTTGAATTCTTTTGAATCTAGCCTTCTTATTACTCTATTCACTTTTCCCTTTAAAATAATTATGTCTTCCTCCTCTAACTCATCAATATTTTGACTTTGAGAGGATAGAAATTCTTTTAATTTTTTGTTTTTGTCTATAATTGTGTCTCTTTCTAACTTAGTATCTATTGCTGTATTTTCAAGACTTATTTGGCTATTTTGTAACATTGTGGATGTCACATTGTATTTATTAAGCAACTCTATATGTTTATCTACAATGTGACTGTTTTCTATTGAAATGTTACAAGTAGACTTTGTAGATTCTACATTGGCTGTATTACTTTTTTCGGCTGATTCACTGCTTTTTTTAAATTCGCTATATAAATTGTTATTTTCTCCAACTTCTGTTTTGGTGTATTTATGCTCAACTTTATTAATATTTTCTGTTTGGTCGGACTCAATTTTTACTGTACTTGTTGTTGCAGTCGGTGTGGTTGGTAAAGCACCTGCAACTTTTACCTGATTGCTATTCTTAACCGTTACGTTTTCTGTTTTTTGCGTGACTTTCGATACATTGTGATGAGCTGTTACATTGTTGTCAAAAGCTTTGTCATTTAAAGCGGAAGATGATTTGGAATCCAATTTTCGTGAATTCAAATAAATTTGATAAGCATTACTATATTCACTAGGTTTTTCTTGATTATAATTAGTTGAGGCAGGAAGTTTATGGGAAGATATTTCTTTTGATTTTAAGGTTTTTATCACATCAGAAGTAATACTGTTGATATCACCAAAATCAAGGTACTGCTTATTGTCTATTGTTGGAGATAATCGATTGCCGCTGTTTTCACTCGTTATAGTTTTCGATGTAACTTTCTAAAAGACCTTGGCTTGTTAAGAACTATGACAAGTTCTTTATTACAAAGGACGTCTAAAGCCGCACTAGTAGCATCATACCAGATTTGGCTAAGAAGGAGAGGGAACACTGGCAGTGAAGGTGAGTGTTCGTGGCCACTAGAAAGAGCATTCTTAAACGTGCATCTGGGTTACAAGTCCCGAACATTGTTATGGTTTCTGCCTCCGCATAGCGATGGACCTGGCACCTGCACGATGAATCCATGGAATGCTAAGACATTCGTCTCTTTATTCTTCAAATTATGTATTAAAGTTTAAATTAGTGCAGGTTCATAAACATAATTTCTATATTCTAGAATTGATACACGAGCATCTGCCGAATGAATATGTACTTGCGTTCACTCTCTAATTTACTATTCTCTCTAATGTAGATGTAGGAATGTAATTCTCTCTAATAGACTTAGGCAAACAAACGTCGTTGTCAACAACGAGGCTTGTTTGCCTAACTCTGTTATCAAATCATTCTCACTTATGACTCATGAGGATGCGCATTTAGATCCATTCCATATGCGCCACATAGGTTTATGTTTTTACAAAATATGCAGGCATCATTCATTAATAATTATAAGTTATAAATAAGTTAGGACGCTATAGTATTTGCAAACACATTGTTAAATTTAGCCCATAGAAAGCGAATTGGGAAACTGTAATGCCTGGTATGGGTATGTAACACAATATATAAATAAATTAATTATATAAAACACTAATTTTATAGTTTAAGCTACACGGCTGACTCAGTATTTTCAGATGTAATTATATGCAGACGAGGTTTTAGGAATTCTCAATGATTGCTATACTTGAAGCTGAAGAAAGTATTATAAAAAAGGCGAATCTGAACAACGATATTTTTAAATTTTAGTAGTTCTACTTCTGTCAATAATAATGAATAAACATACTTTTCAGACATTTAATTAACTCAACTGAAACTCTTCTTCTAAATCTTTAAATATATCGGCGAAGGCTTCAGTTGTCGTAACTTTAGTTACTGGAAGAGAGAAAAGGTTTTTAAAGTCTTCCTTCATCTTTTTCTCGATTTCTTTCTTTTTTTCCGAGTCTTCTATGTTTTTAATTTCATAGTTTTTTAGAATATTTCTTATATTTATTGGACTATTTGTTGTAACCTTTTCCACACTTACGTTGACATTAGAACTGCTTGATATTAATTTATCTAATGTTTTATTACTCATAGCATTCATATTTACTTGTTTAGACAATCGTCTATTTAAGTAATTTAGTGATGTATTTAAATTATTTTTCACGTCATATTTAGGATCTATATCTTTCACGTCATTTATAACTTCAGTTACATCATTTTCAATAGCGTTATTACTAAAATTATTACTAATTTTGGATAGCATTTCAGTTGTGGGAGTTTCAAATAATGTATTTTTAATAGTTGATTGCAAATATATATTATTTTGTATCTTGGTTTTCTCAATTGGATTTTCTATAACAACTGATTTCGTTATTTCATTTGTTATAGTATAGTTTTCTAAATTATTCTTAATACTTTGTTTATTTGCACGTCTATACTTTTCTGTATTCCTAAATTCCGTGTAAGGTAGCTTGGTAATTATGTCATCTAATTCAATTATTTCGTTACTTCTCTTGTTTTGAAAAACAGTGTTTTGAGTATGGTTAGTGATATCTGCTTTATTTGAATTAGTATTTATACCTAATTTATCATAAATATCAACTGTATATTCCTTTATCAATTTTTCTTCAATGCTATTGGCCAACATTTGTTTCTTAACATTAATAACGTTAAATCCAGAATTATTGTAAACATTTCCAAAATATTTTTCGGATGCCTTTGAAATTGGAAATTCCTTACGGTTTCGAAAATTCATGTCAGTTGCTTTTTGAATATTTGAATCTTCATTATTTTCTGTTTTACTGCTCTTCTTTATATTAGATCTGTAAATATATTATAAGTTACAAACAATTTGAGAAGTATTTTTATTTTTTGGCTGGATTACAGTTTGGTTAGCACAGTTTAGATTACAGCTGTGTTTAAATTTGTTTAGCTTACACTAGTGTTAATTACTCATTCTAATAATGACAATAAAATATTTTTCATATGGCCGAACTCTACTAAAAAGCAGTTTGTTATAGGTAACTTGGACTTATGTAAATTTATATAAATATTGGTTATAATATTATTAATATGGCAACGTTGCAGACCAAAATTGTATGTGAACTGTATTTAGTTTTTTTATTATATTTTTTTCAAATTCGCAATTCTTTCTGGCCCACCCTGTATCTTGACCAGGCGCCTGTCCACACAGCCAGGATGTTGACGCCAGAATGTCATTAACGATTTAATTTTGTTCCTCGAACAACATGCGCGTAGCGCTGAAACAGAACGGTCCAGTACCGTGTATAGTCACTTAGCTCACTCAAATAATACACACGCTCAGCCCATTCACACAGCGCAGGTCGCACGTAAACAATCTCCGGGACCACGGAGCACACCACGTTAGCAAAACTTTAGTCGCACCCATTCACCCACATATACTCGCCTAAACACAAATAGTCGCCCCGCGTATGTGACACGTCCAGCCCAACCGTCTTCACCTACCAATAATTTTTATTGCCTGTGGTGCTCTATCAAGGGCCTGCAAGGCTTACAATGCGCTGCCCACACAAGGTAAGTGGGACTTTATCACGGCCCGTGATCAGTGTAGGAAAGTTCCGCTCCGCCCGCCGCCGCGAACGCATCGAAACAAGTGAGCTCCGTAGTAAAAAATTCGGTTTAATTGGAAACTTGGAGTGAAGTGACAAGTGTGTGGTATCGTGACACGCGTCTCGACGAGACCAGTGCATTGGTGAAAGAATTTTCAAAATTGGACAATTTTTCGGACATATTTGGTCAAAAAACCCAAATTTCAGGTTATTTAAAATCTTTAAGTGCGTGCGGCGCCATTTTTTGAGTGGTGCACTAAAAATTTGGAAGTGTACAGTGAAGACGTTTGTTGAGGCCCAGCTTTTGGGCAAGTTTCGGAATTTTTACCCGAAGGATTCCGGAGTTACACCCAAAAAATCGAGAAACCACGTGTCACGTGGTTTCCGAACCAGGCGCAGCCGGGAGACACCGCTAGTGCAGGTGGATGGGACGGACCCTCCCGAGTCAGCCGACACCTCGTCTACCCTTCTGCGACCCCAAATCGAAGATCCAGACTAAATTTAAGTACTTATACAGTTTTTGGTTTTTGATTTTAAAGTTTGGACCCCTTTTAAAAAAGATCTTCAGTGATGACACCAAAATTTTATTGTTGATAAACAGTGTATGCGTCATCACCAACAAGAAAACACCGCGACTGCCTGCGCGCGAGCGGAACCCTATTTTTAATTTAACTAATAGTTTATAGGGAAAACTGGGTCAACCGCAAAATAAGTTTGTCAAGCTATTCGACAGGATCCAGGTGTCCAAAAAATTCAAAATTTTGCTGAACCTATTTTTTAAACACTCTTTCCCGATTGGCATATATATATTACTAAAATTCCCAAAAATAAGGACACCTAATTTTGGAAATTATTTACGTCTCTTAAAATACACCCCCTAAAAATCAAGGTTCCCATGGACCGATTTTGATAAAAATTTGTATCCCTATAATTTGAGTGGAAAGAACCCCTTTTAGGTATTCAAATCTCCCAAATCACTGAAATCCCCGGAAAAAATTGAAGCGGAAAATCGGAAAAATTTTGCGGAAAAAGTTTTTCCGAAAATTCTGCCGCTGAGATATATGGTGGAGGGCAACCTCGTGATCACCCTGACACCTTCTTTTGTTCCTGGGACGCATGGTTCGGGAGATATTCAAATAAAACTTTTTTAAGTATATCGGTTTTAAATTTTAAATATATGTGTTAAGACTAAATGGTAGTTGACCTAAAAGGTGCATAGTGCCCTTACCCTATACCTAGCAACTAAGATTAATGTAATTGACAATTAAAATACCTATTAAATAATAGAAAAACTTAGGTAGAATATAGCCGTAGTGTAGTGACTGTGTACTTATTATTATTGATTTGTGTACTTTTGTACACAAAATATTAAATTGACTAGACAATATTTAGTGACAGTAGCTTATCTGTTTGACACAGACTAAGCTCAATTAACCTAAAACGTACATTTTGTACCAGATTCAAAAACTTTCTTTTATAAACTGTAAAAATTTAAAAAAAAAAGAAATAACTAATTTTGGACTTTGCTGGCAAATTAATACATTAAAATTTTTCTCATTATAAAAAATTAAAACTGACGCTTAGCGGACACATACACTACACAAACTATATACAATACTGACCTTGGACTTATCTTGGCGGCTCTTTACACCCCAAAGATAAAAGACATATACTGATTCTAGACATACAGGATTGAGTGGCCATTTACACCACACAACTCCGTAAAACAGAACGCTGACACTATAATAATTTATCATTTCGGTAATCATTCTATCGTACAACAATCGAGCCGTTATGGATTAATAAACTAGTCGAAATTTGGATATTCTATAAGTATGAATTATCAACATCTTTTAATAAAGTTAGTGAAGATTAAGAATGACTATATAAAGGATATTTTAAAGGTGGCACCAATAGCGGAACAAATAAGGTCATTGTGGTATAGGCATGTGATGAGAAGAGATGAAGGATAGGTAGGTAAACGGATGTCAGGTATGGATACAGGGGGACAAGGAGCGATCGGTAGACCGAAGAAACGATGGATGGATTCTGTGAATACAGACATAAGAAGAAAAGGTGTACACTCAGAGACAAAAAGTGACAAATCAGAGTGGAAAAAGAATACATTCTGTGCCGACCCTCCATAACGTGGGATAAGGGCAGAAAGAAGGAGTTAACATATAATTAAAAGAAAGGTAATTTGCATTATAATACTAACCTATTAAGATTTCATACACAGTGTGAAAAGTACTGGTGATAAACAGAGAAAGGAAACTGTTGCTAGATGTTGCTAAACGAATTGCTGAAGAATATTGTAAATACAAATGTGGGTTTCTTCGTTACGCTTTTAGACAATAACATCACCATTATTATGAAATTTAGAACATTGGAATTAGATGTAGCGCCGAGCTAGCAGTCTTTTTGGTTAGCAGGCGAATTGGGCCGGCGCGTACCAGTAATTCTTTCCCACATAAGAACGGCGTAAAGTGGCGGCAATGCTGTCATGACGTGATGGCTTTGTGGTCGCCTTTCCGTCGATTTGTGAGAATTCCCGATGGTCAAACCGCCTCCAAAGCCGGCAACGCATTTGTGAGCCACCTGGTGGTGGATATGTCCATGGGCGTTAGTAGTCACGTCAGTGAACCGCCAGACCGTTTGTCCCTTGTTATATGTATTACTAAAAAACACTATTGAAGTATACAAAAAAGATATATAAAAATAGTGTAGTGACATGTTCCTTAATATTATATTACGACCAATAATTCACAACGTAGATTTTTCTGAATACCGCATTCAAATTTACTGGCTCCGTGATCACATCCTAGTTTGACCATATAGCTGCTGTCCCACCAATAATACTTTACACTTGTACCAATAAAAACTAATTCTGTCTCTCTCCACCTAATCATCTAGAGACTACGAGAGAAGGAGACGAAGCGATTATTTATTCACTTTAGAATCTTGATCGTACTCTCACGATAATTACACTGGTGTCAAAACGGAAGCGATGTCGTGTGGTTCCGCCGGGAAAGGGGAAACGGGATCCATTACATGTGAATTTATGGGTTTATGTGTAAACTATGTCTATAGATCAGTATAAACAAAGGCTTCATAATGTGGAAATTAATTCGTGTAACTCACACTGTGTTGATTAAAGCGAAGGTTGGCGGGTTTGATATTAATAATAATTGAATCCTGTTTGTAATTCGTAATCTTAATAGCATTTTATGCTACAGTTGTATAAGAGGACTCAAAAAGGCAAATGGCGTGAGTTGCCATGCGAGCCTCGGTGAGCATTACAAAGAGAGACGCCACGAGCGTTTTTAAATTAATTATTTATTTTTATTTTATTTTATAGATAAATCAAAACCCAAAAAACATTACAGTTTCCCAATTTGTTTTTTTGGGGACAACATAAATACACACAGATTTCTTAAGAACTAAAACGTAAATTTCTTAAAACTATCATGGCTGGTTAGTAAATTTCAACAGCATTTTTATTAATAATAAGGTTTGAGGTAGCGGAAAGTAAAAAATGTCTAATTCCGAACACCTATGAAATAAATCATTATAGAATGGTCCACACAATACTTTTTCTACGACTAGATTACGTTTGAAACAAAACACAAAAATTTTTTTTTTTTCGTAAGCCTTGTTATATACATACCTACTGTAACTTCTTGAAGCCAACAAGCACACTCAAAATCATTTGTTATTTTTAATACAATAATCCAAATAGAGAACCTCGTTCCGCAACGAATAGACGGTTACAAATTCTCTAGTACCCAAATATATAATATATGAATATATAAGTCCAGAAATATAATGTCGGAATTTAGCATAATCCTGCAATTTGGCGGCACGACGAGAAACGACCAAGATCGTCCCAAATTTCCCCCATAACGTCTCCAAGGGGATTCAATTTTACAGTCATTGCAAATAATCTTATAATTCCACAATCGTAAACAAGTCCTTACCATCTAATAGTTAAGTAACAATGGGTCGCAAGTCCCACTGCCTTGGTTCCATCCTCTGCAACACGATGGACTCGATACCCGCGCGGTCAATCCATGGAGCATTGCTAAGAATCCCGTCTCTTTTAGATTTCAACTTCAAATGCTGTGTGAAATAACCAAGTAATGGAAGGTGACAATTAAAATAAACTACTAATATTGAAGTACGCCCACTGATGAGCCTTCACCCACCCTGAAGTGCCTTGCCCGAAATTGGTTTTTCTGCTATTAAACGGATTTAGCGAAGTTTTTATCCATATTCGTTATATTATGTTGTTATGCTTTATATCTTTCTGGAGACCTTTGCGGTGAAAAACCAGGTATTACTATAGTGAATCAAAAGCCATAGATATCCTTAAGGCAATGAAGCAGCAGACGACTGGCACGAAAAGGCTCTGCCAGCACTGCTCCTGGACCTGGGCCCTTTGTAACACTTCCCTTCACTCTATTAAGAACATGGCTGGTGGAAAAGATGAAGGCCAATCATAACACATACTGGGCAAACCGGAATGACTGTAGACATTTCAGGGAAGCAATATCTTCCCTGAATCCTTATCCAACCTACAGTTTCTTACGTATGAGCAGAGCTAATCTACGTAAGATGGTAGATTTTATCACTGGACATTGCCTCATAACAAATGTTTATTTCTGGAAGGTGCAACTGACAGCCCACTATGTAGAGGATGCATGGAGGAAGCAGAAACACCTCCCCACGTCATACTGTGCGGGAATGTTATGGGGAAAACACGCAATGTTGTTGGGTAAACACGGGCCAAAATCCTCGGGATACCCAGGTCCCTACAAGATGTCTTGAAGAATCCCTATCAGGTTCTTGACTTCTAGCAGGAGCTTGGCTGGATGGAATAACAGATCAGTTTCACCTATACGCAAAATAAATGAATACCAGCCCGCAGATAAGAATAAATAATAATAAATAAATATATACACGACTATATGACACAGGGACGTCTGTTTCTGAGGTAGACAACCTAATTGCCTGTGTTATAGGTAAATATTTTAAAAAATATATACAAATAGAAAATACACTCAGACTCGAGGCAGGAATCGAACCCTGCAGCGGAAGGCAGGCTCAATGCCCACTGCGCCAACGAGCCTGTCAAGAAGATCACGTCAAGAAGAACATATATAGTTAAATTCAGTGGAAAACAATTCATTGACAATATAATAAGAGCAACCCAGATTCGGTAATCATTGTGTTGGACAGTTAAACTATAATTTGGTTTTAGTTCGGCCGTTGCAATGACAGCTTCAATTCCGTTTAATTTAACTCCCTATATCCACAGACCGACAAATCAAACTGTCATTGTATGAATTTTGTATGTGGTATCGATTATACCATTCATATTCCATTTATGTACGCACATATAATAGTTAATTTGGCAACCCTGTTTGTATCGGTAATGCACCTGTGACCTTTCAGGCGAATAGCCTGCTCATAAGCCCCTTCTTTTATATAAAACAGGATTAGTATAATTTTATAATTTCAAAGTCTTTTCAATCGACTTCAAAAAAAGGAGACTCTCAATTAGATTATTTCTTTTGTAGTTGAAGGTTGAATTTTTTTTTGTGATTCGCTCAGATTTCTCGACTGGGTGAACCGATTTTGAAGATTTGGTCCAGTTCTAACAAATTGAAGTTGGACTTTTTTGAAGAAAGAACAATTATGTACTCTACTCAAACGATGCATTTACTTTAGTTGTGTCCATTGTCCGGTTTTTTTAAAGGAATCCGAAATATTTCTGAGATAAAAAAGTATCGTACGTCTAGCTTAATAATTTCATTTATCTTCTAACAAAAATCCTATACAGGTTGGAGGCTACGTTCCAAAGACTACCTAGCTAACGAAAACACTGATATAAAGACAATATTTCTTAAATAAATCATTTTTTAGAGGGTACTTTTAGTAATCATTAAATTTTGGTGTCATAAAATCCAAAATTAAATTTGGCGAAGAGCGTGTTAAGAAACGCTTTCATAGTGGGTTCCGTATCTGATACGCGATATAGGTATATGTTAAATAACTCAAAATAATCTTCCTAGTGAATTTTTAGCATATTCTAACATGCTAAATTTCAAGTCTCTACATCTAATAGTTTGGAAATCCTTGAGGGGACTGCCTTGCGGACGGAGAGACGGACGGACGGACTGAGCATACCCCGCCACTTCACGCCGATCTCATGTGAGAAAGAGTTACTGGTACCCGGACGCGCCGGCCCAATTCGGCTACAAGCATCATGGCGCTACCTCTAATTAAATAACACACCATTCTTTTTTTTGGGTGGTATCTTAATTATTTTACTTAAATTAAATTAGCCGCAGTTATTCATAACATCCGCTTTCTTCTACCCGCGAAATTTCAGTAAAAAGTCAGTCATATATTAATAATGAAAACATCGTTGAGGCACATAACATAGGTGGAATCGAACATGATATAATATAATTCAAAGAAAAAATACTGGCAACACAAATAAAAGTTAAAGATCGTATCCCTGCAAACATCCCGCCGAGCGGACATCCGGCCCGTCCCTCTCGGCTCGTTCCCCCACTTTACAATTAATCTTTTAGCTATCTTCCGCTCCGAAACTGTTTTTCGACGAGGATAGTTGCGGTTTTGACTACATTATGAATTTACCACTTGCACTCAGCTCGGTTGCTTTTGTTTCGATATAAACAATGGGGTTGTCTGCTGATAGATCATATCCGTTACAGTGGCGTCTGTCTACACTTAAGTTTGTACCTCCATTGTATGGCTCTATCTTCTCTAACATTTATACAATTTATAAACTACCCAATATCGCAACAGAACACAAAATTCCTTCTTAAAATCAGGAAATTCGCAATCGGGTGATTGGTAAAATTTTCCTGATTAGTACTATATCACATTTAAAACAATTCTTGTAATTCCTAATCGGTGCGGCCAGGGGTCTAAATGACCCATTATGTGCTTAAAATGGTTTGTAGTAATAACTTTTCCAGTGACAGTGCTATTAAAAACTCAATAGCTCAACGGTAGAAGAAATGAAATAAAATCCACAAGATACCATGTTCAAACCCGACGCTTACGCCAATGGGGTATTTTTGCACCTCCTCTTAACTCAAGCCATTAATTTGAGCTTAGTAGAAGGTGAAAAGGAAATATTAAGTCCTTAATAAAAGACTGAAGACAAGAAGAGGAATATTCTAATCCCGGCGCCAGACGTAGCTTCATTTGAATGATCATTTCAATGGTCATGTAGTGTGGCCGGGGACTTTGTGTAGCTGCGCAAAGTTTTGTAGTCTTCAAGGACAAAAATGTATAAACACTTTGAGCTACATATGTCTGGCTCCGGCATAAGAGATGTTATATTCTACACACAGGCTTCAGTATACGTATCACCAGAAGATACCGCTGGAATCTAAACTGAACTCTTGGCGCGAGTCCATTTCCCCTGACCACCAGGCCAGCATTTCACTCTACGTCCTTACAATTGATTAGTGCTGTTAGTTGGCGTGTCAATTTGGCAGTGTTGGCGGACGCTGGAAAAATATCGGCAGCCGTCAAACCGTCGAGCGCATACTACGTGCTTCAAATATATGATACACACAGACGTTACAACATGCTAATAAAGTTTATCAGTGGGAAATTCATTTCTTTTCTTCTCAATTATCAAACTGATAGAATATATGTATATATATAATTATATTCTATCACTTATATTATATTTTTAATTAAAAAATAGTTTTTTTTTTGTTAAATAAAGTTGACAGTGTACAATACAGTTAAGAAATAAAATTCAATGTATTTCTCCATAAATACATAATTACTTATTTACTGGAATGGCTCAGCAACCCAAAATGAGGTTTAGCCTAGGGAATAGAGTAATTTAAGGTTTTATCCGGCACGTATAGTAGGGTGTAGAGTTAGCGAAGTTCAGGCGTGTAGACTTAGAAGCGTTGCTCTAAAAGGGATATGGGGCCCTAGCAAGAACATTTAGAACCGTTCGAAGTCAGCTCATCGACTGCATTTAGGGTGGCAATGTTCGTGGTAGGCCACAGGAGGCAAGTCTTTATCCTGTCACGCTTTTAATTCATGTTAATTCAACTCGCGTTGACACTAAGGATAATCCGCTGTATCAGATAATTTCAAAGTCGACTCGTCGACTCGAACGTTTCGAAATGTTCGTGCTCCGGCCTCTGATATGAAAGTGCGAACCATACGGTCTCGTGGTGTTTTTCGTGAGATTTACTTTACTCCGTTTGTAAAATTCGTATGATCGTCGGTTGCAGAATTCGCCAGTCAGTGCAACTGTATGTTCGAAGACTTTATGAGAGCGTACCAAGCATCGGTCTGCTGGACATTCTGACGTACAACTTTTTCACTGGGAACAGCTCCAACTTTCATAAATATTATTTAATAGAGATATATAAGTGTGTGTGGGAGTTAATATCTTCATATATTTCCACTAGTAGTTGACGATGATTGCAACTCTACCACTGATTTTCCACTATACCTCTCCTCATTGCGCTAGCAAGAGACATTTATACTCAGTTTTCAGTATTAATAGACCTCGCCTCTTAATAATTTTCTTGATCGCTTCTCTATAATTTTATACATAACTTAGAAGTTAAGCTAACAGTTATTAAATAAGACATAACTAAAATGGATTGAACCCCATATATGTACTTATTATTATTCACACTTTTTTTGTAGTTTTTAACCTCTTCACCCATCTCACAACATTGTAGAGTCTATCACTTGAGGATGCTTCGGTGTCGAGGCGAAACGTGCATTGAGTTGAAAGATAGTGTAGTGCTGTGCTTTGGTGTCGAATTCGGCGATTTAGCCTTCGGTTTACTGTACCGATTTCTCCTCGTATTTATTCGCAAAGTAAGGCTTGATTCTATCAATTGTTTATTAGTCTGTCAACAGAGTAAACCCTAGTAGCGCCCATCAGTAATTGAAAACACGTATCATAACAGTCTATAAAGGGTATAAAAGCAGGCAAGCGTCTACCGTAAGAATATGAGGGACGTATCAAATCGACTGTAAACTCCCAAGACCTCCTAACAACGCACAATAGAATTTTATAGGAGGAAAAAACTGCGCCGTTCGCGACAAAGACCTTCCATTGAACATGCTGTAAAACCCTTGCTGCTATTGGTTTAGTTATAATTGAAACATTTGACGTTCACTAAGTCGTATCACATTTTCGAAATACATAATACATTTTATTTTATATATTAAACGCTTTACTATTTAACGTCACACTTTTAAATCATAATGGGTAACGTTAGCTGTATATTGAATTATATCCTAATATCGTCATCATTTTCAGCTCTAGATAACCCACTGCTGGGCATAGGCCTCCCTTTGCTTCTACCACTCTCCCATATCCCTTGCCAATCTCATCCAGCCAACTCTACCACTCTCGTCACATCATCCGCACATAGAGCCATGGAAAGACCAGAGTTTCTCCAACTCAATCTAGGCCATTAGTCAGGTTTATAGACTACCTGTCATCACCACATCTAGCCATGTCTTCTGCCCATCTCTATTTCAGTTCGACCACCCTATATCCGACGTCCTTAACCTTAGTGCGGAGTCAGATTTGGGTATTTCGAAATCGGTCTTGAAGTTTGATGCCAAGCATGGCGCGTTCCATAATATACCGAATTTTATTAATTGGCTAAAGGACTCATTTAACATCATTTTACTAATTAATGTTGTCTTCAGCGGACACCTCATAACAACTAACTCTGATGATTACCAAGTGCAGTGAAAATTTCCTTTTAGACAATTTAAAAAATATACCAAAATAAAATTAGGTAGCATGTTAACACTTCACATGCACGTTAACAATTCACGCTTTATACCACTTTATAATTTTTCATAGAGTTAATTTTAAAAAGTTACCAAAATAAAGTGAGGTGGCATTTTTGTCCATATATTCATTAACAAGGCAATGGCCAATTGGTTGAGCGATTTGCATTTTAATGGGAGTCCGGTATTACATGCGATATTTAAAGTGCAAATTAGATTCTGCGTTAATAGATGGAAAACTGATTCTACATTAGGGTCGAATATACCGCGATATGTCCACTATCAATATTAACGGTTGTCGATTTGAATAATTTATGCATTCATATGTACAATTGTACTGTCGTTTTAATGGTATTAAGAATTCCTATTCTATCTTTTACATTTTTATAGCAAACCGCAACTTCAACTGCGTGAATTCAGTGATTTGATGAAATTGTGACGACTTTGAACTTCTACGCGAACATTTATTTTCGCAACAAAAAGCCTAGTTCCTTCTTCAAGTTCCAATCTATCTCTATATCGAATTTCATCAAAATTGCTTCAGTGGTTTAGGAGTGAAAATGTAACAGACAATATATTCATAATATTAGTATGGATATAGATATCTGAAGCTGCGATGGGTTATGGGTGTATAAGTAACTACCGACGCCCATGGACAGCTGCAACACCATAGGGCTTGCAGATACGTTGCCGCCTTTTGAGAAATGAGTGTGCTCCTTTCTTGAAGGTCCCTAAGTCTTATCCGTTCGTAAATACCGATTCGAATATTCTCTTAATTTAACAAAAAATGCGTAACTCAAGTGCAGGCTAATAAATATATTTTATTCAAGTAGACATTTACAAGCTCTTTTGAATCGTCAAATGTTTTAAAAGCTACCACTGATTCGGAAGAGCCGAGCCACGAGAGGAGTCAGCAAGAAACTAGTTCGCCACTCTTTTAAAAATATTTCTTACAAAACTGAGTTTAAATTACATTTTTGCAAGTTAACTGTAACGTACAAAACAGGACGAATGTTTTTTTTAATGCCGTCGTTATTTCTGATTGACTCTATTGTAGGGACAATTCATTTCTCTCTGCATCAAAGGACTGCTTTTAAAGGGCCAAACAAATTTATTTGCTGTACACTTATAATGAATTCGTTTGAAGTTCGCACTCCGTCTCGGAACATGAAGTTGTAACCGTGACCCGTGGGCAGGTACCAGGTGAGAAAATTGTCTATAAACAATAGCTTTATGGCCCCACAGCCAAATCCTCTGCAATCTAAGCGAACCCGGGTACTTAACCGAGATAACGTTAGAAAGAAGAAGACAGGCAAAGGCCTCCACTCTCCTAGACCAGACTCCTCTAGCCTGAACTATCTCAATACACTCCTTTTCGCGTCACTTCTTCCTCGGCCTAACTGGTCGTCGGCGGCCTTGGGTGGGAGCCCATAGAGTCAACACTGGGAATCCATTCATGCCATCACTGGGATGGAACGCAGTGTGTTGTTTCGAACTCGATCAGTCCTTTTTACAGCTTTTTTATGCTACGCTCTATGGGTCTTTGGGAAACCTTGAGCTTGGACTTCTGCTCTTCATATATAATATTAAATACATATATATAGGACTATATGACACATGGACGTCTGTTCCTAAGGTAAACAACTTAATACGATAATTCTAGGTAACAGAGCCTGTTATATACACTCTTTTTGTAGAAATTTATGAATACATACATATATATAATACACCCAGATTCGAGGCGAGAATCGAACCCACAAAACCCGGAGTGGAAGGCAGGGTCGCTGCCAACTGCGCCAACGGGCCTGTCGGGGTTGAAAGTTTTTATGACAGTCGAAAAAACGCGGTCAAAGTCGCGATTTAAAGGTAGTATTCTATAAACATTTAGAAGAAATATAGTTTTATTGTCAATTCATGCACAGTATTGTTATCAAAACATTACTAGAAACTTCACAAAGGGAATTGCTCACGTATATAAAAAGCTATTGAAAAAACACATCAAATAAAAACCGTGTTCGCCAAAAAAATACACGCTTCAAAGTGCTACATAATACGCATGTTGATATTGTATCTTTACGTATCCAATTCTTTGGCAAATATGTCCAAATGAGATGTTTTGTTACCCAGAAGTTATTTTCCGGTATACAATATACATATATTTATCTCCTGGTACCTAACAGTAATTGTATTTATGTATAATTACTGTTAGGTACAAGAACATAAGTATATTAATCTTCTGGTACCTTACAGAACTTCTACAATAATCTAAATGCTAAAAATAATAAAAATGTAAAGTAAAGTAAGCAACTTTTTATTCTTCTTCCTAGCGTTTATCCCGAACTAGTACAAGAGCCCTCTTAATTTATTAAGATGTGCCTGTGGGTAAGTTAATACTGACCAACAACCATTTGACTTCATCTCCGGAATCTCTACAAAGAGATTAAGGGGCTTTTTGGAAAAAAACCCACGACAAAAATAACTCATTGACACTAATCGAAACCCACTGATATACATACGTGCCTTCCGAAACACGGAGGAAGCATTGGAAAACCAGTGTTAGACTGGGTCATCCATCTCTCACCAGGTCGAGTTAAGAACTGTTTAACCTAGTGATTGTGTCAAATGCTGATCACTGACTTAGCTACGACATCTTCGATGTTATGAAATATTTTTTCAACACGCTGACAGAAAATTGTTTATACTTAACTCTTTGAAACCGCGTAACGTAAAAAGAAATTATACAATGAGGTATTTTATTGTTAGCAGACATCCGATAAGAACGGATTTTTCAATAGGGTCTATGGAAGAGGAGTTTTAAGGAGGTCTAAGGGCTTTTGCACGTCCAATTTGCTTCAATTTGACCTCATTCAACGTAGAGCCGCTCGAATCGACGGTGGCCCAGCTCTCTCCGTTCGGCTCGATCCTTTGGGTATGCGGAGAGATGTGGCTTCACTCTGCATCTTTTACCGCATGTATCACGGGTGTTCCCAGGAATTGTTCGGACTAATACCGGCAGCTGTATTCCACCACAGGACATCTCGCTAGACAAACTTTCAAAGTATTTGCTCTCATAAAAAGCCGTTAGTTCATAAAAAAAGCAGCTTGAATATACATCTTTCCTAAATATCCATCACCTTTTTACCAATTATATAGCATCAATTTATGTAGTCCTCTCCCGCATCTACTATATGAGGTCTTCTGAAAGACCAATAAACACGCAAATTGATGACGGCTTCCAAACTGCACAGCTTTGTGTCGACTGAATCGCCGATAAGTTTTACAAAATCTTATGTACCCAATTAAGATGGCCAAATGGTTACGGCAGCTTCTTCTACTCCTGTCCGTCAATTACACAGATTATCCGTCACCTTTCTCAACCTACGCTTAGCCCGAAACCGAAACATCATCATCAAACCTGTACCATCATCTTCTGCCTAACGTTATCCCTAGCTTTAGCGGTATAGTACCACCTCTTAAAAGCAGTTGATATGAGGAGTGAGGTAAGATGACTGACTACAGTCTCGCGTCATCCCTAGAACTCCCGAACCTCTACAATTATACATAAATTAAGCGGTATCCACTATTTTACATGCCTTCCGAAAAACGGAGGAATTCGGATATTTAAGCAATGTTAGAATGGTTCACCCATCAATCTATCACCCAACCGCGGTAAAAACTACTTAATCTAGCGATCGACTCAAATACCGGCCACTGATTAAGCTACGACCTCCTAGATCAAAACTAGACCTTGCAACTCATCAAAATAGTAATTAAATATGTTTCGTATGTATATGTTAATCTACGTACATAATTAAAGTGGCAAAAAAACATAACGTAAGCAGCCTCATGTATAGACGCTAAAAAATACTATGGATGTCTCTACGTTGCCGACTCTATCGGGTTCTTCCCAAAAAATGCTTTAGAAACAGTCCTCGCCATCTTTCAAAAATATAGTTTTTAGAGATAAAATCTTAAATTTCAATGCAAACAGTTTTATATCTTCATAATGTTTAAGTCAATGACTCGGCGCCTGATTTGACTTTGTTATACCAATAGCTCTTTTACGTGTATGTTCTGACCTAATCGTAAATGCGATGTACATACACGATACAATGATATAATTTCTATAAGTTATGATTATAAGATCGTCTGACCGACACAAAAGTGGTAGGATGGTGTAATAGCGTTGGGATAGAATCCCAAATAATAAAGAACCAGCAGCTACTTTGGTTTGAGGAAAATAACATCAGGGTCTACGTCTGCACTTTACTCCGAATCATATAGCGGATTCAGCAAACCTGGTGACCAGTATTTGCGCTATTTAAAAGACGTAATTCAATAACATCTTCAAGCCTGTAACCTGTCTTTACATGTACGGGAAAACGAGAGCAGGGGACGGCTGGTGACGTACCATTTAAAGCAAAACAAAATATTTTTAAAGCAAACGTCTTTATGAACTTCACGCCTAAAATCTGATACGTTTATACAAAAGAATAACTTTGGCCAACCATACTATGCACCTGCGATTGTCTTATGTTTTGGTATAACCAAGTTTGTTGTTGCAAATTATCTCAGAACACATTCCAGACACTGAAAAGTCATCGTTAACTGATAGAAAAAAAAGGGTTAAAAGATGTTATTCCTATTTTCCTATTACAAAAAGTCATTGATATTGTGAACAAGGCGATAAAGAATATTTTGGGCCACACACACTTGTCTCAGACAAAAGATACCTACGTATACCTTTATTTAGGTTTTCGATAGTCTGGGCAGGATCTTCTCTCGTCTATGTTTCCAAATTGCAAATAAAAAAATACTTATATATTGTTGAATATTTACATCAAAAATGCATCTACCTATCTCTGTTTTTTGCCAATTTTCACTCAATTGGTAAGCGCAAACGCGGTGGCCATTACCTTAGAGTCTATTGGCTGGGAATCTCTTGCTGAAAATTGGTTAAAATTGACTTTCTTTACAGGATAAAGTACCAATAAGTAAAAGTACGTTCGGAGGAAGAAACGAGAGTATGCCCAGTTTTAGTGATTAAAACATTTTACGATAAAAGAAAATTATTACGCACTCTATCCGCACTAATTTTTCGTCTAATAGCTATGTTCGATCAAGAAATCAAGATAATTTGAATACAATTTTAAAGACAATTTAATGAAGATTAATTCTTTTACCTTCAAAAATGATTTAATGTACCGGACACGGAAAAGCTATCAAAAACCGCGTCCGCGTTCATTCGTGACAATTGACAAGCTTTACCAGTAACAGGAAAGCGGGTTCGAAGCAAGTACAGCTATTTAGAGAGATAATGAGCCTCAATAGCTCAACGGTATAAGGAATGAACCCGGACAAACTGACAGACGGACAGACCAACACACGGACAGACTGACCGAGAGACAGACAAACCGACAGACAGACAAACATAGATTAACAGACAGACAGACAAAAATGTTTTAAATAGGCTTTTTGCCGTAGATATCATATTCATTACATTAATTATTACATTTAATTTGTAAGAAAACAAAAATTTCGAGGTTAAAAACAAACACTTACTATATATGTATAAAAAACTATTTATTTTAAGTTCAATAATAACAAAACATCGTCTAAATCACACCTCGGTATCATAGCCCACCATTTACATAGATGTATATTCCACGTGTTCACTATATCATGTATAAATCACTAATGGGTACAAATTATTCATGCGCATAATAAAGACTCCAAGATCGTGAGTTAAGCCCTTATAATATTAATATTTCTTCAGCAACTCGCTATCGTATCCACAATTTACTTGGTATCGTTAACAGATATTGTGAAATTGGCATAAATTTCGTAAAATATGGAATCAATTTTCATAAAATTTCATTGTAATCTATGCAATTTATGACAGCAACGGCATTAAATCATGCCTAGCTAAAAAGTGTCCATTAAGTGGCGATCCTAAATTCGGGCAAGACAACGTCTGTCAGGTCCGCTAGTAACATATGGTATGCACGACTTTCAAACGCCATGTAATATTACAGCAAAATACCTTATATACGATATCATAAATATCTTCTTGAAACATAACAGTCGTTCCCACGTTTAATCGATTAATATTTAATTACAATATTAATCAATAATTACAAGGCATTGAACGCATAACAAAACAATCGAAAGAAACAAAACAAAACTTTTTAATATGCAAGAATGTTGACTCTTGACATTCGTTTAGTTGTAAATCAGCGTCGTAGGAATATGCATCTCGTCACAGTAATTAAGTTTAGATACAAATCTACACATATATTAAATTAAGAGCTTAGTTGTGACATTGAGTTAACCTAGTGCAAAATGAAGTCACTCTAAAACATAAAAAGACAATTTAAAATAATACAATTCATTTTTTGACAGAATTTAGTATTAGCAAGTGTTCCTTAGTCATGCATCGTTAAAAATTAATTACTATAAACCCGGCGCCACATTATAGCTCCAAGTATTTGAACACTTGTTTGATCACTGTGTTACCCTAGCAGTATACAATGGTCAAATAAGTGTTCAAACATTTGAAGCTACTATAAGTTAATAAAAAACCAAGAACTAGGTAAAAGTAGGGTTTTATTAATTTGTAAAATTGTAAATTGATATAAAAATATGTCAGATTTGCCAATTGATGCAATTTTATTATTTGGTAAGGCTTCGAGTTTATTTATCTGTTACTTGGCTGAAGATAATGCGAGATAAGATAATTCTTTATTTGCATGAAACATGGTATATTAATGAACCTCGCACTTCGCAGTTAACTGTAAAAGAACGGATTAAAGTGGCTACATTTTAATCTGTTGCCTTTATAAACATTATGAATATTATTATAGGCTGAAAAAAAACAATTCAACGCGAATGAACTCGCTGTTTGAAATGACAGCTAGAGAAAGAAGGCCCGTGGAAACATTAACTGGGAATTTCATTAATAAATTCATCTTGTTGGTCAGATAAAATGGGCAGTTTTTTAGATACAAATTTTATCAGTTACTCACGAAATATAAGAAGTAAAAGTGCAATAAGTATGTCTTCTTCGTCTTCCTAGAGGTTATCTCGGTCTTGTCCTTGTCCTTGACCAGGGTCCGCTTATATTGAAGAGTTTGTGTTTGTAGTGCCAGTTAAGGTAACCGACTGACGTCATACCCAGAATCCCCACAATCTCGTACAATCTCACGACTAATATCTCTCAGTGACATGTTGACCCACTGTTTTACGTGTCTTCCGAAACACAAAGTTCGGATATTTAGAAACCAGTATTAATATTGTTTACCCATCAATACCCCAGCCGCGATAAGGGCTACTTAAGCTAGCGATCGACTCCAATACCGACCACTGTTTCAGCTACGACTTCCTCCAAATAAAAGTACAATATGTAATGTCTGAACATAACCATATATTCAATTTCTTAAGCGTTATAAACATTGCTATTTTAAAAGGAAGTGTTTTGGGTTCTAAGCAGAAAATACGTCCTTTGTGATCGGTTTTGTAGTTAAGATTGATAAAATTACTGCGTTGTTGAAAAAAAAAACATCGTGTCTTAAGCTCGAAAAAACAAAGAAGAAAATTTGTAACATAATTATTATTAAAGTATTAACTGTTCAATTTAAATATTTATGCTTAGTTACTTAAAACCTCATATTATTTTCAAGAAACAATTAAGGAAGGTTTTTGCTTGACCATACAATAAAACCTCTTTTTGTTCTCATATCGTACATATTAACCGCTATCGTAAAAATGTGATAATCAACATCTTTAAAAAGTAGTTTTTTATATCGATTCAGTCACGTTTCGACCATTATTGGATTGATTGTAATGCAATATTTACATAACATTTTATATAATTCACACCATTATGCAAAAGCTATTTTACAATAATATATAAAAGGAGCCGTTTCCCACGACTCCGTGCGCAACTAATCCATTGAAAAGACCTATCTCTAAACCATATTTTTGGACAAAAAGATAAACGGGTATAATGACAATTATTTGGGTTTTCTAGCTGGCGATAGTTTTTTTACTTATATTCTAGGCTAGCGGTTTTCCGGGACTTAATTGAAGTCTCCTTAATCTAGCTATAGACTACCTCCTTGGCAAATTTCATCTTTGTTCCAAAAACCGATGCTTTCGAGATCGTATCTCGAGAAATCTGTCTTTTATATACTATGACGTGTCTAGCAAACTTTTAATAATAAAGTTAATAAGCTATAAATCTTAACCTCGCTGTATTTATAGAAATAAAGCAAAGATTTTTATTATTTAAAAAATAAAGGTAAATAGTTGCGCTTCATTGTACAGCTTAAATAGTACATTTTATGTACAGTATTTTTTCTATCTAAACCATAAAGAGACATAAAATGTGTTTAGATATTATTCAATGTAAATATTAGGTATTTCATTTAAGTATACACATTTACATACTAGCTGTTCCCAGCGACTTTCTCTGCGTAAAAGTTCATATAAACTTGCAGGAGCTATTGGACGTCCATAATCCAACCATATCGCAAAATCCGTTCTTAGCGAACGTCTACTACCTAAAAACTATCTCCATGCCAAATTTCATCAGTGTACGTCACGCGGTTTTATATACATACAAACTGCGCCCCGCGATTTCGTCCCCATGGGCCACCCTTATCACTTGGGAGTATGAAAAATATATGATGACCGATTCTCAACCCTAGCCAATATGCACGCAAAATTTCATGAAAATCGGTCCAGCCGTTTCAGAGGAGTTTGGCAACGCACCCCGTGATGCGGAATTTTATATATTAGATATATATAAATATATAGATGACGTACAGATACCTTATTTCATTTATAATAAACCATTGTTAAAACAGTATAGCACTGGTTTATAACTAAAAACATCTTTTAGAGTAACAGCAAGGCGAGCGAACACGACTTCCTTATGCGACGTATACGGAAAAAACGACTTCAATGTTCCAAGAAATGAGATGATTCCTAGTACATACCATCGAAACAATTTATGACAATCGATTATACTTGGTGACCTCATCAGTATAATGGTAAGTAAGTGCCCGACACGTAATTGGAATGCTCCGGATTCGGTACTTATTTAGGCCAACTAATATAACAAATGTAGTTAGGTCTGGAACCTCATAATAATAATAGGTATGACGACAGTAATCAGAAGTCATTTAAATTATGTATTTATGTGATAAAATAAGATACATAAAGCTTAAAAAACGTACTTATTTTTATATTTCGAGCGAGATTAATAGGGATTAAAAAAATGGAAACTAAAAATACCCTGCCATGACAACTTAAATACCCAGCAGAGCTTATGACTTTACCGTATATTATAAGTGCGTTCCAATAAGCGATCGCAACCTTTCAGAGATATTCGACATTTGACAACTGCGATCATAACAGTCGCAGCGAAAACGTCGAGGTGATACTTAGTTGAACGCACTGTTAACATAAAGTGACGTCATGACAACTTCGAGTGTTTTGGAGTGAATTTTAATCCTGAAATTTAAAACTTTTTATTTTTTTTTAATTAAATTTTTTGGTTAAAGTAAATACTCGAAAACATTATACACCTATTTTTCAAAATTTTTCGTCATGCTTATTACAAAATATATGTATACATAAAAACAAAATGACTATTAAAATGCTTATAAAACAGCCTACTTGAAAAAAAACAATGTTTTACTTTTTTCATCTTCACATATTATGTGAATATGAAACATAAGTGGACAGCTGCCTCCAGGAGAAAATGTTAATCCATAATAACTACTACCAAAGTAGCGAAGAAGAAGAACCAATGTCAAAGAATCTAATATACTTAATAAGTATTCAATAGTAAGCAAGCTAACAGCCAAATCCTCTACAATCTAAGTGGATCCTGGTACTACTAGACTGGGATGACGCTAGGAAGAAGAAAAAAAAGTAAGCATGTCAACGTTCGGACAGGACAACATCTGCCGGGTCCGCTGGCAGTATATACTTATTAAACAAAATTTGGAAGTGTTTTAAAAAATTCACGGATCCGCGTCATACGAATCCCACAATTAAAGCCTCCTTCATAAATTTCAGGTTGCATAACATCGAGTCACTTTCGAAAGTAGTAAAAAAAAAATCAAATGTCCACATCGTCAGGACCCTTCTCCTCGTTTCGTCGATCGTAAAAGTTGCCGCAGTTCGCAATTACCCTCGATGATTTACACTTCTGTTACGTTTTTATTTTACTGTCTTTTAGGATACCGTCCGTCGAAACCTACAAAGATTGCGCAATCCACCAATACTGAATATACCTACTTATATCCGTACGGATACTACCGAAGAACCTTCAAGAAAAGAGTCTGACAGCGAAGCTGTGAGCCTTCTGATACGTCACTTATAACCGGATGAACAGAGCACATACACAGCTTGTCTGTGTTCTGGTAGACATGCAAGAAATACATACTTGATGACAGAAAAGGATCCATCACGTTGTAAAGGAATAAGCCAAGGCAGTGCCTGGGACGTGTGACTCGGGTGTAGGTTTAAGAGATCTTTTTAAAGTGGTCATTAACACTCTCCTCCACTGCCAGTGTTACCTTCTCTGCCTTTTAGCCTTCATCCTGGTTATAGTGGTGATCAATCTTCTTTTTTCGATTATTGTTATTCTAGGTTTTCAAAAGGCGGGCGTAGAGTACTAGGCAAAGGATAATCATGTCATTAAGATATTATCAAAAGACATAATGAAAGTACCGTCAGTTGCTACATACTTATACTTTACTGATTTACTTAATAATAGTCATCTTTACAATAGTATATTGGTTATATGACCTAAGTTCGTGTACCTAATATTATAAGATATCTATACACGCAAAGAAAATTAATGTTGAATAAACATCAAAATGGACTGTTTCTAACTATACTCAATTGCAGAATTTCAAAAACTCACTTCAAAAAGTCATCCAAATAAAAATACAGTTTTATTTACCTGTAGAAAGTAATATTAATAGTTTAAACTATGTATTTAAATGACTGTAATCAATCTGATTATTTTAAAAGCTAAAATCGTTGACATTTTTCTGAAGCTACAACTTTGATTCTAATCGATTAAACAAACACGCATTAAGACAGTTACTAATTAATTAAAAAAAAATCTTTATGAATTTAAACATTTACACGAAGATTTATGTAGCGTTTCAAATAAACGATGTATCAAATCTAAATGCATTTAGAATCGACTAAACATCGTTTAAAATTTACATTTTAAATGCCATACCTATCACATATTCTTCGGTAATGTGTACAAAATGTACTCAAAATTTTAAATTTTAATTTTAACAGTATGTGTACAAATTATCCTGTAACCATATATCATGCAAGTAACCAAAATAATAACCAGATGAATACAGACGATAAAATTTGAAAAAAGTTTTATTAGAACAAAATTAATGTCTAATCTACTATACGGAACATAGTTAGTAAAAGGGGGCTCGCTGATCCTTATCAGAATTTAATTCAATGTTGATTTTAGCCTTATACGATATCGCTCTGTAACTCGGCGCCAGTTTGGCGGTAAATGATTGAATTCGATGAGTTGCCTTTTTCCTATATATGGTTTATTCGCACGACGATCATGTATTAGTCATCCGTCATATGAAAACACGTTACATTCTTAAATTCGCCCTTAGACTTTGGCACAAATCTGTATATATAATCGCGGAAAGTCACTTATCACGAAATCTTAAAAGCCGCGAGACGTATAACGATACCGTTTGGTAAAGAGGTAGTTTAAAGTTAGCAGACATCCAATAATAACGAATTTTTCGATAGTGACAGATTAAGATCGCGAAATAACTTCGCCCGCATAAGTTTACGCGGGCGATGTCATGGCGGGGAGCGACAGTACAAAATATTATAATAAATACACCAGATTTATATATAATCTATACTTATATATAAATCTGGTGTAATATGGATGATAATCCGAAATAAAGAATTTATTAGTATATTATTATTGTTATTCCTAGTACAATGATATTTGAGAATTTAATCACATTAAATGTCGTAATTAGCAAAATACATTATTATTTTATGATGGTTCTTTTGACTATTCTTTGATACTATCTACTATTATACATTTTGTGTGAATTGTTTGGGTTTGTTGTGATTTGTTTTTTTTAGATAATATATCATATTTATGACGTTTTTTATGTTACAAGGGGCAAACGAGCAGACGGTAAGTGACTATCGACGCCCATGGACATCTGCACCACCAGAAAGCTCGCAGATGCGTTGCCGGCCTTGTAATAGGGGTTTAGGCCACCGGGAAGTCTCATATGCTAAACGAGCGAAAAATACCATCATTTGATGTGAGAGCATTGCCGCTACTTCACACCAATAATATTTGAGAAAGAGGTACCAGTACCCGGACGCGCCGGGCTAATTCGGCTCCAGACAAGGATTGCCAGCGTGATGCTACCTCTTATTAAAATGATGCGAAAAATAATGCATATTTTATAAAAATATTGGCTTTCACATTCTCTTCCCTCCTTTATATAAACTATAATTGTGCCAAATTTCATACTCCTCTTAATTATAATATTTTTTGTAAAATGGTATCGTATGTTTTCGCTTCAGATATTAATATGTAGATATTATTATTTATAAGATACCTCTTATAAATCGAAATAAGGCAACGCTTTAGCACCCCTGGTCCCACGTAATCGCGATGATGTCACCGGCGTCGGTGCGGCCGTTCGCCGACGGAGCGCGGGCGAGAACACTCATTCGATATTTGATTAAATCTAAAAAAAATTACTTCATTCAATTCGTAAGCTTACACTAAAATTCCAGAAATGTGTACAACTTTCTGGCGCAATCATTTAGGCACGAGATCCTGTTATTTACTACGTTAAGTAGCTATCACTAATATTGTAGCATGCGGTTTTGTTAATTACATACTTCAAAGTCCTAACTAAATTACACGGAATAATGACCAGGATAATATAAATTTAAGACCTTGTTCATCAAATGCAGAACGCTCTACTTTACTGAAATTAGATATGAAAGTTATTTTAACTCTTCGTTTTGCAATATCCTCGTATATACTATAGTTTCATACAATTTTCCAACGCTGCGGCAACGTAGAGAGTTTCTTACGTCTATATATTTATAATATTAAATTTTTAAAAGACTACTGAAAAAATGCGTAATAAAAAGGGCTTTTTTAATTTATATAAGTTGATTTATGTTGGAACTATACTTCCAGAAATCATTATATTATATTATCAACAGGAACTTTATTAGTAAAAGGATACGATGGTGAATAAGGATGTATTGTACCGTAATTAAAAGCATTAAGTGTGTATACAATGTGTAAAATGTTAAAAATACCGCGAGGGTCATTCGTACGAGAAACGCGTTGCGACATTAATCGTCATTGATCTTATTCACGATAGTTAGATCATCAAGTACAAGGAACTTTATGAATCATTACTTATACTACTGACAGTATCATGTCATATAGTTTACACTTAATACGTAGATTAGGAATCATCCATAAGCTACGTCACACGAATTTTACGATTTTTTAACCCCTCTCTTCGATATATTTCCGACACCCCCTCCGTCTTGGTGTGACGTCACCAAATCAAGAAAAGTTGCAGTTTCTTTTAATTATTTTATGTAAGTACATCAGTAAAAGAAGAAAAATACATGTGAAGTCATACAGCTATTGACCCTTCCCCCTGCCCGTTGTCTCACGTTACATTTTGGTTATATCCCCCCCCCCCTTTCTCCTTTAACGTGAGATGTAATTTATAATAGCGAGGCCAAAATTATTAAAATTAGTTAAGGTAGGAGTTCACTGCAATCTAAATAAATGATGCCTCATAGTAAAGTTCGGATACTGCGACTACTTTGGGACTCTATTGGACAGGAGTGCCACGATGTTTGGATCTTTAGTCTTTGGTGCTTTATAGTGGCTCACACAGCCTATTTTAACACTGAAGTTATTAATAGATTTGTTTTGTCCACTTTGTTATCCTCGCTCCTTTCCACTGTAGGTTGCTTTAATTTGTAAACTTAGTACTGTTAACTGAACGGAACATGAACTTTTCGAACCGAAGTAAGTCGCAGAGTCGCCTTTACTTAGGATAAAAATGTTCACGCTAGGCCCACAGGAGGCAAGTCTTAATCGTGTGATGACGTCAGACGGCAGTCGGACATCTTACCTCGCTCCACAGCCACATCCTCTGCAATTTAAGCGAACCCTGGTACTACTGTACCACCTGAACTACCTGGTATGAGGAAAACGTCAGGAAAAAAAGTATGGCGTAACGTGATTTTTCGTCTGTGTTTTGGAGCAGCCAAACTCTATTAAAAAAACGCAGATTATCTCACTTTCACATCGCATATACGAGTACCTAGTTGCACGAAGTATTTATCCGTAATGTTCATTAAAAAGCGAGTTTCTTTGAACAACTACGAACCTCACGATGCAATTTGCATTTGAAGCGCTCGCATTATGTTATTGAGAGCCCACTTCCTCCGTGCGTTTTACATGGAAATTGCCTGTAAATAGGTTATTAACTGCTGTACAAGGTGCCAGAAGTTTCCAGGCGTCTATTGACTGCGCGCAGTCTACTTAGCATATTACCGTCCAACTTTTCGCAGTATTCCACCTCGTTATCGTTCATTTGCCATCGGTATTGGTCACCTCTTTAGCCTTATTCATGCAAGACTTAACAAAGTGTAAAAGGGTGTATTTAAATCCATATTGGGCTATCGTCCTAGACATTGCCAACTCAAGCATTTTAAAAAGTTTAACCAGAATGGTGACAAAAATATTAAGCATATATCTCAAAGTAATATACTATGTAGTATAATAGGACTCAGATATAGCTTCATTTCAATGAACATGTAGTGTGGCCGGGGACTTGGTGTAGCTGCGCAGTTTTGTACAACTTTGTAGTCTTCAATGACAAAAATGTACAAACACTTTGAACTATGTCTGGCTCCGGCATAAAAAACCTTGAATTATGTCCATCAACCGCATCGGTACGAAATCACCACTTGGCAACTTCGGAATCCACAGAGAATATAAATCTGAAATATCAAATATTCTCCTGGAACGGCCTTTTCCTTCGCCATAATATAGGGCTGGCACAAGCTGTTGCTAGAAAAACGACAAGCATTATACGTCCTGCAAGGATTTGACGACATAAAATCTGTCGTGAGACGAAACTGGTTCAGATTAGCTCAAGACCGTGCTACAAACTGGGAAATGCCTATAAGCCCCAACAGTGGGATAGAAAGAGCTGTGCATGAAGCCGATTAATGTGACACGAGTATCACGCAAGGTGACAATCATATTAACCCTTTCTACCTTTAAGCTGTAGTGCTAAATTGGAAATCTATAATGTCTTTTTCGGGTATCATTCGATAAAATCAATCGAAAAAATTTGATAAATCGTTTGTTCGTTTGGCATAAACTCAATTTCACGGTTCGATGAACTCGTTACAACTGGGAATCAAATATTGGCGATTGTTTTTGTTTTGATATTTATACATATATACTACAGATCGCTTAATTTGACCACAAACGTTTTTGCGTATCACATGCCACAACCACATACTTACGCTTATTGTTCTATTCGACAATTAATGTAACATACGGTTGTCACGATTATGCGTGGATGTGTGTGTAAACAGTTTCACACTGGTGTGCGTGTGGATTTATTTTATTTGTTTAATATATTATTCTTCCATATTTTATAAAAATATTCGCAATGGTACACCCTCCTCTTCTTTATATATATAATTCTTCTGTACGTGTGTATGTCACTGAACTCCTAAACGGCTGGATCGATTTGAATGAAATTTTTGGAATGCGTTTGAGTGGTGCTCTGGATGATTTAGATTCACAATTCAGCCCGGCAGACGGCGCTGTAGTCGGTAAGTAGGTTATTTATCTAAATTAATATTCGGAACGGGAACGGGAACTGGAATGGGAACTTGTACGGGAATGGAATAGGAACGGATATAGTAAATTATATTATAGGATTGTAAAATGTGGTAAATAGTAAGTAACCCAACCTTTTGACAGGATAAAGACCGTCTCTAGCGGGTCTGCTAGTATAAACTATAATTGTGTCAAACTTAATGCTCCTCACTCCTCCTCACACATATAGATATATTATATATTACAGGCCTTCGAACGGATTTTACTCACACGCGACCTTTGAGAAATGAGTCTTTTCTTGAAGGACCTTAAGTCGTACCGATTCGTCGTTTGCCAGTATCTATACTAACATATAAAGCTGTAGAGTTTGTTTGTTTGTTTATGTAGCGGCAGCTACATAGCAAGATGGCAATGATGTCAAGTGGAAAAAGGTTACACCAAAAGCAAACTAGATGGCGCTGTACGGATGTACTGATACCCGGTAAAGTATGACGCTATCTCTAATTAAACTATCAGAAATAAGGTCCAAAGCTGTGATTCGCATGTGCTCCTTTCATGAAGGTCCCTAAGTCGTATTTGTACGGAAACACCGGAGGTTTCGTCACTCTGTTAAACCGAGTCTCGAGTATGTTGTTTACTCTGTGCACCGGTCGTGATAAACGGTGGGTGCAGGCAGGTTGTTCTTATATCAGGCCAATCTTATCGTCCTATGACACCGCGACGCGACATGATTTTTTGAAACTAATAAAAAATTAACGGTTTCTAGAGATAGTAGAGTGCGTACAGTTTAAAAATGCACTCCCTTCCAAAGTACTCACCTCTACAGGCAAAATAGCGTGAACACCCAAACACGCAAGCTCGTTAATATTATTAGCTTACAGAGCGTAGTGCGTAGAGCGTAGCGTGAGTTAGAGTTATGATAAAAACGCCTGCACACACACACACACAAGCATGCGTTGCAATGAATTAGTGGAGTAACCTGCATTTTTAGTCAGAAACATCTATCTGTACATACATAAGTTCTTTATTACATAGAAGCATTGTTACGCGATACAAGAAAAATTGTTATACAATAATAATCGTTCAAACGTAAAAGCGAAAGGTCACTTAACACGAAATCTCGAAAACAGCGAGACGTACAATGTCGAAATTTGGCAAAAAGATATTTTATAAGGGTTTTCGCAATTTTATGCGGCTAAAGTCGCGAGTAACAGCTAGTGAACTTATATGACTATTTGTTTAATAACAGTACGATTTTTGCAAACAAAAGTTAAGAAGATTTATGTATGCATTTCTATACTTTGCTGGCAGTGTTTGTTGTGTGACATCTAATATATATAGATATACAAATTGATTAGCAAAACGTGATGCAAAGAAATAAATTGTTACAAAAAGATACATATACGATTTTGCAACCATAAAGAAAAACAGTTTTTCTTTATGCCCAACGGGGCAGAACACATACGTCAAAGAGATGACGGATGTTGGGGGCGAGCAATACTGGAGTGACAACCGCGCACAGGTTGGAGAAACATCGGCAGACCACCAGCTAGGTGGCGCGACGGTATCGTAAGGACAGCAGACCGGAAATGGATATAGTTGGCTATCACAAGAAGCATATGACGTGCACATGAAGAGGCTGACAATGAAAGGAAAAAGAACTACATTTTTGGGGAAGTCGGTGAAGCGATACCTGAGCTTGTTTTTTTTTTCATATCGATCATAACATTGCAAAGTTCAACGAAATAGTTGCAAATAAGCGAGATACGGCACGATGTTTACGAAATTTGCTCGCTCTTATCGTGCTTGTTACCTGCCCATGAGAAACGTTATTTTATCCATTTTGTTTACCCTGCGAAATCATCGGTTTGGGGTAAACGAACCTTAAGCATCGTTTATTATGTATCACTCGATATATATTATGTTATGCTAAGTTTATCATCAGAATAATATCTTCCCCAAGGTTAAACGAAGGATTCTAGCGTGGAAGCTCACACTAAGGGTTTTAAAACACGGCATTTGCTCTTATTTTTTTATGTTAAAAGGGGCAAACCTGCAGGCGGTTCATATACCTAAGTTTTTATAGACGATCATGGACAACTGAACCACCAGAAGACTAGCAGATACGTTGCGGGCCTTTAACGACGAGATTAAGCCAACGGGAAGTCTCACAAACTGTACGAAACGCGACAACAATACCATCACTTGCCGTGACAGCATTGCCGCCACTTCAAGCCGATCTTATGTGAGAAAGAGGTACTGTTACTCGGATATACCAACCCAATTCGCCTGCAGACCAAAAACACTGCAAGCGTGTCGAAACCTCTAATTATTTATTTATTTAATGCATAAAAACTAGGAAAAATAAATGAAGCACGAACGAAGCAGATATTTTTTTTATTTAAATAGATATATGAAAATCACGAAAAATTATCTTCTCATTTATTATGCAGGTAAGTAACACTTTAAGGATAAAATATAGATTAATGTTAACAGATTTCCGAGAACAAATAACCCACAAATGAGTTAGTAAACTCGATAAGCAAAACGACTCGTGGCGAGCGTCACGTAGGTTGTGATTTTTAGATAGCTTTAGCAGGTGTCGGGTTCTATTTCTGCAACGATTATATCCTTTGTAGATAAGATAAGGT
The DNA here is from genome assembly GCA_024363005.1 of Charaxes varanes. Classification (NCBI taxonomy): domain Eukaryota; kingdom Metazoa; phylum Arthropoda; class Insecta; order Lepidoptera; family Nymphalidae; genus Charaxes; species Charaxes varanes. The sequence goes on along the minus strand of JANCMC010043217.1, from coordinate 13,465,482 downwards.
TATGAGAAATAAATTTTAATCGACATTTATTAATATCCTCAAAACTTATTGGCCACTTCGCGATTATTTTTTTGTTTTTAACACAGAAATGCAGGTATATGTGTGTGTATAATGATAGCATTAACGTCAAAATGCTCCTAAATGCCCTATTTTCATTCTTAAGTCGAAAAAAAATGTCAGCCTCCCCCGACGGGATATAATTCATAAGAGGGCAAACAACTTCAAACAACAACTTCGAGAAGAATAAAATATACCTTTATGTATTTTTGGGAAGTAACCAAACTGCATAATTACCAAAAATATATAAGGTACTTTGAATATCTATACTAATACATAAAGCTGAAAAGTTTGTTTGTTAGTTTGAACGCGCTATTCTTAGGAACTACTGGTCCGATTTGAAAAATTATTTAGTGCTAAGTAGCACATTCATCGAGGGATCACCACGCTAAAGTTGAATCTATTTTTTCACCTAATTTTACCCGGAAGAAATCGCGGATAATAGGTAGTGGCGAATTAAAAGGGAGAAAATGTGTGCAAAACTTTAATCCGAATGACATGTAACAACCAGGTTGCTAGTAAATTAACTTTTGTAGTAAATATAGCACTCTATATTTTAATGATGCTACGTTTTCAAAGACACGTCTGTCGAGGTGCAACAAAAATTCAGGACTGTGTTTTGTGGCGGTTGTATGTAGTGTAGCATTCAGATAAGCATTTCATAGAATTTCTCTCTTTGCATTCGCGGCTTGCATAAGCAGAACCGGTCCTACCATAAGGCGAACGGAGCGGCCGCTCCAGGCGCCGAGTCCCAGGGGACGCCTCAGCTAGGGGCGACCCTATATGTGTGATTTTTTTTTAAAGATACTTTATATTAAAAAATATAAACTGTCTGGGGGATATAATTGAATCTCAAGCCATCCTAAAATTTATCTCGGACCGGCACTAGCAAAGTTATTTATTTTTCGGTTCATTATGGACATCCGAAAAATATTACCGTTTTCTGTCAATTATATATTAGTGTACGCGACAAAGAATTATTAATTACACGGGCAACATGGTGGATACTGCTTTTACTACGCGCGACCTATAAAGTGTCTAATTTAATGGCAATCAATAATGGTTGAATTTACGACCCATTCTGCCATTTTACGATACATTGGCAAGCAGCCGATCCAGCAACGAATTCGCGAACATGAGACACTGAAAATTCACCTAGGAACTGTATATCACGTCACAATATCAAAAACAAAGCTTTGCTAATCAACATTGTAATCTATAAGTGTAAAAGCGAATGGTACCCTGCGCGAAATATCGTAAACCGCGGGACGTACAATGATGAACTTTGTCAAGGAGTTAGTTTATAGACATCCGTTTCCGCTAAGAAAGGAATTTTTTAATAGGGCCAGATTAAAAAGGGCTCCCGCTATTTCACGCGGACGAAGTCGCGGCGAACAGCTAGTACAATAACTACGAATTGTTATGAAGTATGTCAATGAATCGATAAGAAGAAGAAGAAGCTAGTATAATTATAAACGGTGACGTACGACGGTAGATATTCTTTCTTGTCTAGACTCCTAGTAACCACGATCCATACAACTTTATTAAAATCTCGACAAAAAGATAATCATGAGTATTAAATCACGAAAGGTCAAATTTAAAATTGTTTTCATTTTCATTTTAAACGTTTTTACAAACACGATACAAAATAAATCTTTACAAAAGAGGGAATAAAGGGATGATCACGGCACTAATTTTCTATCTCACTTCAAGGTCCCTATAGAGGTTATTTGCAGTCGTAAGGTTTTTGTCAGCCTCTAATGCGGCTGAAAGTTGCATCTTGTATATAATCTTTTTACAAGTAATAGTCGTTCATCTTTGTTATAGTTTTATAAAAATTAAAATAAAAATTTATACGCGTTGCCATTTGATCCCTTATATTTCGCAAAGTTCAAGACCAATTGATCGTTGTTCCTGTGACAGTGACGAGGGAAAAATCTGGCGCGTAATAGACCAGCAGGACTTTGAACTTATTTCATTTCTGTTTCATAATTTTGTTTCTTTTTGTAATTTGTGTTCTCTTTTCGATTATTACGTCGCGGTCAATTGAAGTCCAAAATTTATTTATCCAATTCATGTTTTTATAATCCCTTATGATCCTCAATTACTAGAAGTTTTTTTTAATAAAATCCAACAGTATTTCAGAATTTTACCAAATAACATCATAACGAGATCTGTTAAATATCCGTGTTTATTTAGCATTTCCCGGAAACGCGTGAATGATAGAACCTCCACAAACTTACAACCTTCATAATACCACCTTAACCTTAAATTGAAAAAAATCGACTGGTTTTTAAGATTCCGTAGTACTACAAGGAATCCTTATAATTTTGCTCTGTCCGTCCGTCCGTCTGTCTGTCCGTCTGTCAGCCCGTATGGTAATCCCCTCCCCCTAGCATTTCCAAACTATTAGACGAAGAGAAATGGAGAGTTCGTAGCCTACCACGAACTCTTCAATTCTCAAAATTAATGTTGCAAAAAATAAAAATTATTATTATTTTCTGTATACCCTTACAATATACTATTTTATACGTTAAACTTAATTAAATGTACGTGATACATTTTTCATTAGAGTAATTGTCAATTTTAAACATACTTTAAAGATTTTATTAATGCACTAGTCGTTACCCGCTACTTAGTCCGCGTAAAATTAGGTAAAATATTAGCATTCGCACACCTTCCTCAATATGTACTACAATTGTGCCAAATTTCATCTTCTTCCGTCAGCGCAATTTTTGTAAAATGGTACCTAACGTTTTCGCTTCACGCATTAATATATAAATTAGTATTTTACACATAAATATGATCATCATGGATAGAACAAGATGTTTGTTGAATACCTAGACGCATAAGATAATAGAGTAACGGTTAACGACTCTGAACGCTTACAGAATGACAAAGCCTCTTAGAGCATCTTCTCAAAGCCGGTTGGGTGACAAAGAACCGATAACACCCAACATTCCTGATTAATTAAGACTGAACAATCCACCCTTTGTGTCTGATTGCGCAGTTAATGGCAGAAATCCTTACTTAATAGATGGATTCTCGACTTTATACCCGTATAAAATTGCAGCAGTCTTGGTTGAATTTAAGCGAACCCATTAGAATAAGAATAAGAAAATATTCATTTGCTATATCATCACACCGCATACAAAAACATAACATGTAAATATTAAACAATATATATACAATATACACTAAACACTTGAAGACAGTCACAAAAACAAACAAACGATAAAATAAAAACTATAACAATTTTTTATAAAAAGAGAAAAAAAATGAAAGAAATCAAGTTATAAAAAAGTAACACGTAATATAATCTGTGCATGCAGTGCAGTGCAGTGCATTTCCCGTTACCGTTATATAATTCATGCCAATGAAGAAGAAATAAAGAAATTAGAGTTCCTTTTCTAGCGGACTCGTTAACGAAAGGGCATATGCATAAGACCTACTATTTTGTATGGGTCTGAATATTGGGCAACCAACACTTACAGAAACTACACACGACCGAAATCAGGATACTACGTTAGTCAGTCACACTTCAAGACGAAATTAAAAATGAGTACATCAGAGGTAGTAAGCATATGGCTGCAATAGTCTATAAGCTTAAAGAAAAACGCATGCACTGGTACGGTTACATACAAAGACGCCCAAAGATCACACAGTGAAGCTAACCCTGGACTTGCCGATTATCAAAAAAGGAGGACGCCCACTTACCTTGACAACGGTTGAAAAAGACCTGAAAAAAACTCTTTTAGAAATGGACGAAGCCCCAAAACGGGCTAAATGGAGAACGCGGACAAGAAAAAGAAGCAAATATTATCACCAAATTATTATAATGATTAAAAAAAATACATATACATGTGACGTTCATAAGTGCTTAAAAAAGTCTATATGAATAAACGATATTGATTTTGAATTTTGACTTTGAAGGACCGACCTCAAGATACGCGCAAAGGTCTGGAAGAAGAGGAGGACTCGGCAGACGTTGTCCTGTCTGAACGTGGCTTATTCCTACTATTGGATATCAAAATACAGCGCCATCTATTGGTCGCTTACCTCACCTACCGCCAGTCGCTCTGTCCCGCATTTTTAATCCCTGATATCTTCAAAGATATTCTTTTGAATGACAGGCTGTAAGCGGCAACTTTGATCTCCATAAATTGTACAACGTTTTTAATGCAGTATTCTTTAACATAGTTACGAAAATAACTAATTTTTTCTCCTTAAAATAATCTATTTATTGATGAAAATTGCCTTAAAATTCATTGCTTAGTTTTAAAGATCTACACGTACGACGACGGGAAGCGACTTGGTTTTATAGTATGTATTTATTTTTAATAAAAAATAAGACATTCATTAACGCAAGCGTAGTCGTGAGAAAGACTTAGTGTATTTAATACATCCCTGTGACGGAAATTATTCATCTATTGATATTGCCCTTCATGATAACGTCATCCTCGGAACCCCCACGATCTCTACAACCTTACGATTAATATCACAAAGTGACATTTATCGGGTCCCACTGATTTACGTGCCTTCCGAAACACGGAGGAGGTCGGATATCAAATATAAGCCAGTGTTAGAATGGGTCACCCATATATCACCCGGTCGCAGCCAGAGCAACTTAACTTAGCGATCGACTCCAAAGCCGACCACTAATTAGTCCACGACCTTCTCATTTTTTCAAGTAATATATACCAGTATAATTAAAAACATTCAACGAATATTTCAGAGTATTTCATATTCATTACATTTATGGAATAAAATTTATTTCATTTTTTTGGAAATAAGTATATACGACTATAAACACACGGTCGCGTGTTTGAAAGGTAGGTAAGTTAATGCCTACCTATATTCAATATATAAATACACATTTTATACATATACACCCAGACTCGAGGCGGGAATCGAACCCACAACCTTGTCACGTCTAGTGATGGTATTGTTGTCGCGGTTCGTATTGTGAGTTCCCGGTGACCTAAGCCCCTCTTTAGAGGCCAGCAACGCGTCAGCGAGCGTTCTGGTCAAATGTCCATGGGCGTTCGTACTCATTTAGGTAATGAACCCCCTGCTCGTTTTCCCCTTGTAATATAAGTAAACCCGGAAGACAAGGTCACCACCAACTGATATTTCTATTATCTATTAAATATTTATTATTGATAACCGTTAACTCGACAAACACTCAAAAAAGTCAAGGTCCAAATAATATGAAAGTGATAATATTGTTTATTATTAATTAACTAAATGAACAGTACAGTAAGCGAGGTTGGACCTGTGGTAAGGCACACCAAGGGGGAAGGTATTGACGAGGAATGAAAGGGGGAGCGTAGGTCGATATGCTCAACCACAGTTGTTCGTCGGAATGTCTATACATAGTAATCGTAAGTAGAAACTTCGCTAGCGTGAGTTGGTTTGTATGAAGATTTTCAGTGTTTGTACTGCGGTCGTCGTTATCCGATCAGCGCCATCTAGTTTGATTTGGTGTACCCTTTTCCCATTCGACATCATTGCCATCTCGTTATGTAGCGGCGGCTACAGGCCCTTCTAGTGAGTATAAGAAAAGACTCGTGTCAGAAAGACCCACTCTTCCAGAACATTTTAATATTCCTCGCTATAAAGTTAGCGGCACCCCTGGCGGGTCACGATAATGAATTCACGGTGCATTCGACAGTGACACGACCCTGCGGTCTGCGGTCACGGGGAAATATACAAAAGAGCGCAAAAACCTTCAGTTGCAGCCGAAGCCAAATGAGCAGAGTTTTCAGCGTCCATTTACAATATTGTAATATGAAAATGTTGCTACGTGGAAAGTAGCAAGTGACACTTATTCTACTAGGGTCCGCTTAAATTGTAAAGGGTGTGGTGTTAGTTAAGATACCCGATTGCCGTCTGACAGCATCCCCGGAAACCTTCACATTGAGATTAAACAGGACCCACTGTTTTACGTGCCTTCCGAAACGCGGAGAAGGTCGGATATTTGAAAATTACTGTTGGAATGGATCACCGATCTGACACTCGATGGCGGTAAAAACTACTTAACCTAGGAATCGACTCAAATTCCGAACACTGATTAAGCTACAACGTCTTCAAAGGTAGCATAAGCACTGTATAATTTAGAGATGTATCAGGGTTTTTTTTGATAATAAAGTGCAAATGGGTTGGCGGATTAACGGATTGAATATAGTGCACAACCAAAACGTCACCTGGTGCTTTATCATGAAGGCCTCCACCTCAAAGTGGCATGCTATGTACGTTAACTAGCTGGCCGCCTCGACTTCGCACGCGTAACATTATCGATGTTTTCGTACGGACCTCTAACTTTTTGAAATTCTTCTATAGCCTATATTCATCAGGAATAACGTGAGATTCTAATGGTGAAAGAATTTTTTAAATCAATCCAGTAGTTTCAGAGCTTATTCAATGCAAACAAACAATCAAGTCTTTAATATATTACTTACTTACTTACTCTTCTGGCGCAACGACCCAAAGTGAGTCTTGGCCTCCGAAACAAAAGAACACCATCGGCCCCGATCCTGCGCCACCTCTTGCCAGTCTTTAATATATTAGTATAAGGAAATTATTTAAATAAATCAAGACAGATTGTACGGGCAAAGCACCGCACAATAATGTAGTTCATTCCATCGCGCACTCAGCACTTTAAAAGTCAACGAGTTTACCAACTGTTCAAGAAGAGGTTTCTATCGTGAGCTGTTACAGCTGCACTACAGCACTGTAATCCTGCGCCGTTCACGTGGCTGGGCGGGTGCTAGTGCACTTAGAAGCAGCGTATGTACAGAGCCCCCTACCACATCGGACGCACCTTACGAAACCTTTCCCTTTCACATCACATACTTGGCGTTTTTCCGACCGCTTCCTGTACCTACCGCAGTAGGTACCTACCATTTTATCTTTTGTACTTGAAACTCATTTTTCATATTACGATTTGAGTTCGGTTCCCGCCTCGAGTCTCAGTGTATGTATCTATTTAAGTATTAATATATTACAATGTGTATCAGTCGGCTGCTCCCGAAACCACAGGTATTCCGTTACTTATCTCGGGCACAGTCGTTGTCAGTCTTGACAGTCTATGTATTTGTTTATTTATCATTCGTAGTACTTTATTTCGATACATTTGATCCCAACTTCTGCAGTGAGTCGAGAGAAGAAAAATCTTATCTTCTTCTTAATATATATATTGCACGTTGGACTCCCTTAACTACTAAACCGATTTGAACCAAATTTGCTCATGGTGTGCATTTTGACCCAACAGGGAAGATACAATAGCTAACATTTCAATTTATAGTTACAAAAAATGTGTCGCTGTATTGTATGCACGTGCATAGCTTCCGAACGACTGCACCAAATTGATTTTTTTTTGTTGTGTTCGTTATTGTTACAAGGTTTGTATAATAAAAAAGGAATGGCAAAGCGAAAAGGAAATTGAATGGGAACGGGGAATAATGTTATAGGAGAACAGAATGTAGTGCATAGAAAGTAACCCAACGTTCGGGCAGAAGAGCGTCTGCCGGGTTCGCTAGTAAGTACATACATTTTCTAAAGCATCTAATTTTCCAACTCGCATCGTGATTGATATCGTTCCCACTTATTTATCCCACAAAGAGTAACTTCTTAATTTGAACTTATCTGCGTATTATCTCATTCAGCATACTCGTTTTCTGGGGGAAAAATAACTGCTCCTGAAGAACAGGAAAGGGAGCGACCAGAAGTAGTTGGACAGTGTGATGTTTTATATTAGATTAGTTACGTGTATGTTGTTGGGTGATCTCATAAACTGTCACAGAGCGACAATATAACACTTCCCGTTCACGATCGGAAGCAATTTTCCGACAATAAAAGCTGCGCGGCGCGTGTGAACCAACACACAATCACATACGACAACGGGGCGGGAGCAGAGCAGATTTACACGTTGTGTGTGAAATAATAGTAACGTTGATTGTGATTTCATAGCATATTATTCCACCGAGCGCAAAGTGAGTCATTAATGCACAAGTTTTGTTAGACTCACTTTGCGCTCTATGCAATAATCTACTATGATATCTGAATCGACGTCACCAGACAACGTCGCATTGCCGGAGCGAATGCGAGGGTATTAAATTAACAAGTGCATTAATAACTCGCTGCAGCAAGGTGCGTAACCAAATTTCTTTGTTCGATTTTTATTTTCTGACAATTTTTTTTATTTCCATTTTATATGAAACTTAATGAAGTTGTGTGAAAATGTGAGAGAGCCCTTTGTGATAAATTTGTATGAAAATAAAAAACAGTGCGGTAGTAAAATTTCTTACAAAATTACTGCACTGTTTTAGTTCTAAACAGAAAATGCATCCTTTATGATCAGTAAGGTAGCGACTAATGACTAACATTACTGCGTAGTTGGAAGAAAAAGTAGTGTTTAAGAGTCACTGTACGCGAGCGTAATCAGTTTCGTTGGGAGGCAGTTTGTGACGTCACGAGTGCTCGCGCTACATATCGACATGAAGTAGCAGCAAAATACAAACGAAAAAATCAGTGTTCCGAACGAATCGTCCGCTGTCGTCATCGTTAAGTTTGAAAAAGCTCAATTGACTCCGGAACTCTTTCCATCAAGAGTAAATTAGCCGAAATTTTCGCGGTCAAGGTCATTTGTTTAAGATGTTTGCTGACAGTCAACCTGTCCTGTCGTGTGTATGTCGATATGACACGTCGGAGGAAGTCATCCGCGCGCAATGACGCGCGGTGACGCAAGTGACGGGGTCAAGTTCAAGGCGCGGGCCAAAGTGGGCCGCCGAAACCGAAAGTGACCGCTCACCGCGCTGTTACATCGCACGCGGCCGAGATTTGTTTTGTAACACTGCGCTATGCGGCCGATCTATACATTCGTATATATAAATAAAATTCATTTGTGTTTTTTTGAAGTTATTTAACAAATTCGTTTATAGCGTATCAGCTACGGAACCCCCATCACTTGACGTGACAGTATTGTCGCCACTATACGCCGATCCTATGTGAGAAAGAGGTAATAGAGGTATAAGTAATAGAGACAGAGGTATTAGAGGTAGAGGTACTAGAATAGACTGTCCAAAGTAAGAGAGTATTTTACATTTAACCACGCAAAGTTGATTCCATATGGTTCTTTTTTAGTTTTAAAGGCTTATGAAGGCAACGTCTTTGAAGAAAAAATGTTAAAAATAAACGAGACTTTCAAACTGCGGTCGATTTTCACCTGTGATCTCGCTCAAGAATATTTGAATGTATACGAGCATGACCCGCTCTGGAGACAGTCTACTGTTGGCTGCTTGCTTATCAACATATTGCAAGACATATATGGTTTCAAGTAAGTCTGCTTCTTCCGTGTGCTCTTTGAAAGCCCCTAGTTCTACAGTTCTACAGAAAGGCAGAAAATGTAGACCGAGGTACTAAAGCTACCATCAAGCTGTCGGCATACCAACACGTCCAAAAATGGTAATTGTACAAGGACTTCTACTTCTACAGTAAATTTTATATTATCGTGTAAGCTGTCAAGGTCCAAGAAATTGGTTAGCCATGCCTAAGGTCGAATGTTGTTTGTACGTCAATAAGTTAAAAGGTTTATTTTTGCTTGTTATGCATTACGTTAACTGCTAACAATAACCCTTAGCAAAATTTTCTTTAACTAGGAGCTGTCATCTAAAATGGTAAAGCACTTTCTGGTCGACCATACAAGGTTACATCTGAGAGATTACTTTTATCCACGATAGCAAATATGTTGTCCACATATCGTAGCCAGGGACGCGGTTTCAATGGACCTTTATCCAAAAATTCATTTTCAAACCACTGCTTGAAAATATTCGTAGCGGAATGCCATTGGGGCAATCGGTGATCCTATGGTAACCCCGTCTGCCTGTACGTAATATTCACTTCACCGTTGGAAATAGCCTTTTAAAAAGTCGTTTCTTATATGTAACTATGAATTCCGCTTGCGTAAGTTTAAATTGAAAAATCTTTACCCAATTAAATACGCGGTCTCCTGTCTCGGTCTCGCTTCGATACCTTTAGAGTTGGCCAACGTTCAGCCAGGACAGTCTCTAACGTATCGACTAGTTATAGATAATAGATATTATTTCTTTATTTGCAGTTTGTCATACACTCTGGTCGATTATAAAAAAGAAACATACCAACAGGGTATCGATCCAAGCGTTAATGGTTCCATAGACATCTATGTCAGGCCGATAGAACTTCAAATAAACTTACTGGACTATGCTTACCCTATACAGTCTATATTCAAGTGGAGGTAAGTATTTAAAACAAAATATTCAAAATGTTCCAAGATCCGGGACTAATAATAACTTGATCCATTTGCAAAAATTAACAACTTTTATGCGCCAATAAAAGGACTTTACGTTTATCTGAACATTTTATACCTTAACTTTTCATTAAACCTATGTGAAAACCTTCTATCCTTCCTACTTTCCATGACCCACTTCTGGGTAATGGGAGTTCATTTCTGCCATTCACCCAAGCCTCTTGCCAATCACATCCATCCTCTTGCCACACTTTTTATTATATCCTTCCATTTTGAGATAGGATGACCTGAGTTTCACCAGCTTAATCACTACCATACCACTTATTATATTATACCATTTATTGTCGTAGAACAACTGCTGTCACCATTTCTAGTCATGTGTATTGTCCAGTTTCATTTGAATTCATCCATCTTTCAACGTCTTTAATAGACGCACGAAGTCGGATTTCAGTATTACGAACTCGGTCTATAAATATTTCAAATTTGCTAACTTTTAATTTAAACAGTTGTTTAGAAAGAATCATTGATTTGCAGGTTTGGTTTCTTAATGCGTCGCAAGTTTCAAGACATTTCATGTGAATTCTACACTCAGCCGTTCAGTATCTCGGTGTGGGTCTCCATACTGACCATGATCGTGCTGGGATCAATTATCTTCTACATACTCAGCGATTGGGACACGAGAATCTATAGTGGGGAATGCAGCTATACGTATGAACTGACGCTGGAATTTTCTGCCTATTGTCAACATAGTAAGTTGAAGAGAATGTCCCTAGTTGTCAATTGAGTTTCGTTGAGACAGCGAAATTTGTGTACCTCAAATTGTTGAACAGTTTTTTTTTTTTAAATTGCTCATCTTTAAGACTGTAAAGACCTCAGTCGAATCCTTTGAATCTCATCGACTCCAAGAGCTTGATTCGAAGCGTTCCTACACCTATACATACAACAATTGTGGCCAACTTTTCTGTGCTTTCTGCAACAAAATTTTCGTCACAAAATTTGGTTTTGCCACCCATTGCCGCTCACATGTACACAACTAGCAAGGTTCGCCGTTGACGAATACGTCAAGGAGGACAACAACTTCTTTTACCTTTTACAGCTGCCTTCTTATTCCCTTTCATCCTGGTGGCTGTATTTCCCGTCACGACTACCGGCAAGTGGGGAGATTTAGGGCCAAGCAAAGCCTAATTTTTATATACAGTCCAATTAAAATTAAGCCCGCTAAATCTATTGGTTGGAAACTCCCCATAAAAAATCCACCACTTTTATTTATTTTCTTAGATATTTCCCGAAATAATGCGAATAAAACACAACAGATAGGAGTCTATACAGCCAGTAGGTTTCGTGTTACAGCGATAAATAGATACTGACAGCAGCGCCATCTACCGGGTCCAAGTTCTCTGCAAAGCCCTTTGCCTATACACACAAATTTAAATCCAATTTGGTCTATCGGTGACATAGGCTTGTACAGTTGTTTAGTGAGGCTGTTCCACTAGGAAAATCTGTAAAATCATTAAAATAATAAATATTTATTTGCGTAATTGTACGTACATAGGTTGTTAAGTAAGTTTTCTTTCTTTATTTCAATTTAAAGTAATGCAAGTGCTCTAGAGTATTCTACTCTATATTAAAATTTGATACTATTAGACACGTGACCATAGATATGTTCATTCAATTTGTTGCTAAGTGTTCTTCATTGAAGCCTGTCGTACTTTAGATGTAATGGTTGTATGCCTTAATTGATAATAATTGATGATCCGAGCAATAAATAATTAGTTCACTTTTTATCTCAGTGTCATTGGCTTAGTGTAGGGCCCTTTACTATATAAAAATCCTTTTACTATATAAAAATAATAACCAACACGTACCAATATTATCACGGATTAATCTATACTTATTACTTACTTTATGTATCTATAGTTTAATATATAATGCTGAAGAGTTTGTATACTTAAACGCGCTATTCTCAGGATCTACTGGTCCAATTTGATAAATTCTCTCAGTGTCAGATTGCCCATTTATCGAGGAAGTCTAAAGACTATATATCATCACGACCAATAGGAACGTAGCATCAATAAAGAATGTTTTAAAATCAGTGGTTCGTCTTCCCTTTTGAGAGCTTCCGCTGCGTGCGCTGCGTAAATGGTTAATGTTATGCAAAAATCATGTATGACAGAATTGTTACCCTTTCATAGTTCAAACTAAAAGTCCGTATCAGCATATGTCCATCTTTTAAAGTTTGCTCACTATAACATTTTAATGCTAACCAATTTTTTTATAAAAATAATGCGTTAATGAAGGTGTTTTTACCAACATGATATAAATCCTTATCCAAAAACTATTTTTCAACTGTGATAAGAGTGTCTCACGCGAAAGAAATCGCGGATTACAGCTAGTATATTTATATTATGCAAATCAAAAATCTTCTTGTATATAGCTGATGGCATCATGCAGGAATGTCATTATGCACGTATTTATTCCAAATTGGAATAACCATGCCAGCCAAATTTCCAGCTAGAACATTATTTAGTAAGACGAATCACCTAATTAGAGCAAAATTTCATGATGCAGTAATTACTTAAGTAGAAACTCAAATGTGAGCGCATTCTGCAATGCAGTTGCGCCTCGAGACATAGCAACTGTCTAAGGTACATAAAAGAACTTGATGCACATAAAAGAACATCTTTGAAGTACGAATTTGGCTGATAACTTTCATTCATTCCAATCCAGTCAGTTACCGTTTGGTACTGTTATAATCTTTAAGTAATATTTAATTTTTTAATCTTAATTATACAAAGGTCAATATGAGCGTCTTTGGAGACTTAATGAATAATAAATGTATGGGATTATATGACATACGGACGTCTGTTCCTAAGTTCCAAGCCAAGCATAGGTACAGATTTTTCAGGTTATGTTTAAGTAAACAGAGACACCAAAAAGAGTTTCATCCAAAGTTAATCAACGATATAACGAATAGCTCCAAAATTCATGTTCAATTAACCCGAACAGCCCCCGGTGCACATCTATTGTGCTGCAACAATAAACGAAAATTGTCATAACGTGAAACGGCCGGGCGCTATTAAAAATTCCCTTATATGCGGATTTCGACGGACACTTTAATACATTGATATGGTCCTCCTTATGTTCTTATCTCCATACTTCTTTGATATGAATTTGACAACCTGTGTGCCAAATGCCAATATACTTCTAGCCAAGGTTACGAAATACATACAAAGACAAACGTCAAAAAGATTTGTAAATTGTATAGCTAGATGTCTGTTTAGTGTTCACTGTTGTCAAAAACCTTCAGTTATTGAATTAAGTAAATTTGACGAGATATCTTAATACAACAATTATGTGCAGGTAGTGAAGGTATAATAATTACTTAAGTGCCTGCTATATACTTTATATATATAATGGACCCGAACCAAGCAAGTGCAAACTATTTACCTAAAATAACAGATATCGAATGGAAATTAGATGTCTTAACAAACACGCCCGGCGTTGGATCTGATAATTTACTATATACTGTAATAATAAAAACGGACCGTGAAGATGTTCAATTTACTTGTGGGACTCAACAGTTACAAGATTTAGTGTACAAATTAAAAGACTTGGTGCGACATTGTGAAAAGGTTAAAAATGAACTAGGATGAGAAAACATATATATGTACATTGGTTCTACAGCTTAATACAGTTAAATTCTTGAACAACTTGGAGTGCATATACTCTGTATATTCTGTTTTTTTTTTAATTTAGAACATGCAAAATTTATTGCATTAGTAAGATTTCAATCTATATTTTGTGGGCGTCATGCAATGATCAATTCATAGAAATAATACTATTTTAATGATTGATCAATAAAATATAATGCTATGCTAATATATGACGAGAAGGCATTGCAGAGTATTTAAAATATGTACAATAAATCAATATTTTATATATTAAAATAAATTATGCTCTTATCATAGGCATGCAAATTGTTTTATTTTTATTTCCTGTACCAATTAACAAAATATCTATATATTTCTTTCGAATTAGCTATTATTTTTGGTATGATCTAAGAAGTTTCACTAGGTTACTATCTTAGATAATAGATTCTAAAGTTTGTATTTAACATGAACAATTTTATTTTAAAGATGAGGCGAACACTCTGGGTTATAGCTTAGAACAAAATTAATATTACAGCTTTAACCTGTTTTGTGGGCCATAAATAATTAACTTTTATTCCTTAATAAATTAATTCGTTTTCTTTTGGTGTGTAGAGTATTATACATGTATGAGAATGTCAGGCTGTACTATTATTTTGATATGTGCAGACTTTTATTTATTATTAGGTAAAATTATTAATTACAAAAACAGGTTTCATTGCTAGGATGTAAGAAAAAACGCAACTTTGCATAGTCAAAATATTTTTATTCATAGTATCATTGAATAGAACATAAACAAGAAAACAATTCTACAGAGAACACATCACAGATTAACTAAATATGACTGGGTAAAATATGCTGCATTATTCTATAACACTACTACTAAAAAACTCATTTCTTACATTACACTTGTGATGTTGAGATCAAGACTCAGTCAAAATAAGATCCATGCATCAAGATTTCTTGAATTCAAAAACAATATTAAAATAAATAATTTTCCATCCATATTTGACAGTTGTCTATTTGGAGTTTGTATGAAGAGAAAAAAAAGCGTCAATTGATTATTTCATATAGTTTAAAAAATTTGAAGACCTGGTTCTATAATATAATAAAATGAAATAAATAATTAGATTTTTGAAACGGTTATTACAAAATATATGAATACTAGTTGAAAATAAGCTGTTTTATCTTGTAATCCATGCATTTCTATTACTTATGTGCTATGAATGCTAATGAAACAAACATATAAAAAGGTCTAGTAACTTGTGCTTCTAATTTTAGTTATACAAAAACCCTTAAGGCCTTGTTCTCACATCTAGCACTGTATAGATGTTTTAGTCTAAAAATGCACGCCCCCCCCCACTTATTAATTACAACTCTTGTTTGTTGTGTGCAACATTTTTATTTTAAACTCAATCTCAATGACGCGTTGTAAGCCAATAATATTGACGAATTAGTGTCTAAGCGCTATTTTGCACGTAGAGTTGAATACTTTGTAGGAGCGTGCATTTTTAAACTGTACGCAAACTATTATCTTCGATCCTCATCCATTTTGCCTGAGTCCGTCAAGTAAAGTGTAATTCATAGGGAATCCTTAAATTTATTTGTTTTAAAGTTATCTTAAAATATCACATATCAACAACTATACTACTTCATCTAAAATTATGAATGACTGCTATACCGGCGCGGGCGCTTAGCGCCACCTCGCGGTGGACGCGCGAATCAAGTCGTGGGACACAGATTCCAGCAAATACATTCAATGTCGACAATTCGAATAGCTGAGCTTAATAACATCGAACATATTTCCGAACACATGATAAAACCATTTTTTTGGTCAACTATACCTTTATTGTAAATGTGATAATTGTCAAACCATTAGACCTTAATTCGCAAAATGTCTGGTCGCATTAAACCAATCATGCAATGTTCGAATACTGACTTGACGAAAGTTTTCGGTAATTATTATCTTCTAAAAAGTCAGTGTCAGTATTGATACGTCTATCTATAGACAGGACTACCAACATCAAGACCGCATTTCAGCGCTAGATTTATCTAAAATCTATTCCACTTTCACTTCTTACATACCTCGTGTGCAGCAAAAATTTATTAACAAAAACTATGGCACGTAGAAAGCATCAAATTAGTCGATACGGCGGAACTAGTTACAAACTTTTGAAGAGAGAAATTTCATAGAATTTATCTGTTATATCACTCAGCACCTTTTACCGTATAAATCATGGGGAATGTTCTTGAATGAATGGGGGAAATTTGGGACAAAAATTATAGTTCATATAGTAGAGCAGGGATGACCAACTAGTTTGATCCAAGATGTATGCTGTTTGTGTTGCAACCTACGTGAGCTAACAATAACATCTTGTTGAAATCATAAATGAAACAGCATAGTCCAATACACAGTTATAAATAACAAGAAAAACATATATTTATTTAGAGTCCTCTTTCCATAAGGTTCTGTCTAAGGCTATGTGTTGTCAGTCTCTATTATAACGCTCCAAGTAATTCTTCCACCTCATTCTTGGCCTGCCGCGATGTCGTTTCCGATGTGGGGTCCATAGGGTGGTGGAGATTTTGACCCAAAGATCATTCGACATGCGGCAGCTTGGCCGCTGTGTAAACAGGAAAAACATAAATTATTACTGTGAACGTAGCATCTGAGCATCTTCCGCTAGATTAGCTGATGGTATAAGATGATTTGTGCACCATTTGGTGATTACATTTGTCAGACTGTTTCTATGTATTTATATTTTTTCCTTTGACACGGTCGATAGTCGCGATAAACCGGTTTGCCACCCTTGTTATAGAGGATGGTGTGTCAATGGTATGGAAATAAACTATGCATTATTAATACATTAGCTGTAACCCACTCTTATCACTTAGGGGCCTAAAAATATTTTTTTCTTAAGGATTAATATAATGTTTATAATAATACCTTCACAAATAATTCATTATTTTAGAACAAATTTGGTTATCATAAAAAAGGAGATGTGACGGACTCTCATAAGTGGTTATTGAAAGAAACAAACCCCTTTTTTTCTTTCGCTATATTTATTTCTCATTCAAAGCTGTACTACTCCTTTACAACGGTGAGCCAACTTTAAAAGATAGACATACACCGACGAGGACTTCTTTAAGGCTAACTTTAAAAGGGTAACAATTGTTGTCATACCTGATAAAAAACCCCGATTTTGAAACATTTTTTATTGGTGCTCCGCTCCTATCGTGCTCTTAGCGTGATGATATATAGCCTTACTATTCAGTCATATGATCAAACAAGTAAGCAAATGATTTGGATCGATGACGTTCATCATTTGTTCATCATTGTTCATCATCATTTGTCGAGTCTGTCCAAGGTTGAAAGATGTTGATAGAAGTTTACCCCGATCCCAAATCCACCCAACCCCGACCTCGAGTGTGTGTTCGACTTCGAATTTTAAAAATACAGTAGATACTATATAACGAACATAAATAAACTATACATATAATCTTCCGTTCGCCTCGTCCGATCACACTTCCGTAACGATCTCGGCACGTATTCGCCAATTTAATCTCCAAGCGCCAAACGTGCGTTTACTTCAAAAAGAAGACAGATTTTTATTTTACTTTTTTTTTTAGAAACGATCTGTCAATAAAAATAAGCACATGTATGTATGCATTACAGTTTTATACATTAGATGAGTCATTTAAACATGTTTATGCAATATTTTAGAATTTTAGTTTTTAAAATGGTCGATTTTTATCTTTTACCCAATTTAAATGCGCAGGTTATAAATTGTTAATGAAATAATTATGAAATCTCAACTAGTTTCCATCGTCACACAAATTTACATAAGTCGTAACGTAATCATTTGGTAAAATTCCATTCGTTTGTTACAGATCCACCGGGTTCAGCAGCCGATAACCGCTGATAACGTGAGTACCGAAATAAAATGCCAGTTTCGTCTGTGTGACTGCGGTTGAAATTTTGAAACTCGGCTGTCACGCCATGGTAGAGGGAACAGTTTAAGAAATTAGGGATTGTTTAATTGATTTGCGTATATCCGCAAAAAATAACGGTAACTCAATTAAACATTGAGTGGCACGTTGGCGCTGTTGGCAGTGACTCTGTCTTTTGCTCCGGATATTATGGGTTCTCTTACAAAGCCGTACACATTATTTCTGTCATAATATTTTACCTTACTTGTTTTTTTTTTTTGTATTATCTTATTATTTTACAATTTTTATATCACAGACGTATTTATTTTTCAACACCGATAACTTCTTAAAATTTTTATATAAATTATTTTAAATACATACAAGTGTTACGAATATTATACAAGCTAACACAAGTAACTGAAAGGCAAAAAAATAATTGGTACTTTCATACGGTATTAGTAGACACCTACTTAATTTGTTTTGATCGGTGCCAAGCCAATTAGGTTCCCCGCTAAACTGAGGGCACCCCTCAAGTATATGTCATACATAAAAAAAATAACTGCTGTCGAATTGAGAACAGCCTGTTTTTTGAAGTCACATGAAATTAACCAATATCAAAGATAATCTCTATTACGTAAAAACTGTTATATTTGTAACAGGGAATTTAGTATTTATTGGTCAAGCACCGTAAAAATATCTAACACCACTACTAAATAGAATTACGGACAGTGTAGTTGTGGCGCTAGTACTTTCAATTACCGGATTACATGTAATGCAATGAAGCCCCTTCGTTGTGGGGTTTCCTGTAGAAGTTAGTCCTTCTGAAATCCTTTTTGTTGTCACTAGTCGTGTGCGGTTTAATGTTTCGTCAATTGTTCTAATGCTCCATTATATTTCTTACGTCTTTCTTATACAATCAGCCACATTTTACAAGGGACTTATATAATTTAGTGCCTTATTAATTGAAATCTTTATGAAACTTAACCTCATTTTAATGATTGTCCCGTTGGTGCAGTGCGCAGTGACCCTGACTTCCGCTCTGGGGATCGTGGGTTCGATTCATATTTGTACAAAAAAAATAAATTGTGTATAACATGTGTCTGTTACCTATAACACAGGCATTAAATTGAACACCTTAAGAAAAGACGTCCGTGTGTCATATAGTCCTGTATATATTTATTTGTTTCATGAATAAATTGCTTTAACCGTAGGTATCTGAGTTCTTGTGCCGTATACATATATACTCGACTAAGTTGGCCTCTTGAAATTGGCTTTAAGGACGAACTTCCTTTAGCACAATATGATATGATAATTTAAAAATAAATAAATAGTGGTTGATGTCCAAAAGTGTGTTTTAAAGAGGACCGAATTGAATAAAGAAATTTTGGCTTTAACAATCATTTTCAAAAATTCAGTCCACAGCTTAGTAGAATATACAGTGTCATCCGATCGCCTTACTTCCTGCATCAGCAATTTGTGACCCCGTCTAATCGTATTTTCATATAAATATTAAATGTGATACTAGGAGCATAAATTTTAATTAACTTTATGAGGGTTGGTGCAACTTATGGGGGCACGGGAATACTATCCGAGGCCCCCCTGTTTGTTAATAATGTAAACTACAATATAAACTGCTTGATTGTCGGGACCCTAAAGTAAAGTAAATATAAAATGCCACGCGCTATGTCACATATCTTTGATGTACAATATTATATTGGGCCGTAAAAGAGGTCATAAGATGCAAGCCGTAATACTCTAATATCAATTTTTTTTATATTATAGGCAATAAGAAACAATAAGAAAATGAAATGGGGTTAGGTTGAAACAGCATCGAGAAACAGCGGCGATTCGTTGTGGACAGTGATAAAGGCGTTTTTTTTTCCGCTAGAAAATAGTTTAACGCCGTGCCCCGTTCGCAAATGTGCCTAATAATTATTAAAATAAAACCGCACGCACACCAATGCTAAACGATTAACATACACATGAATACATTTTACTTTAAGATGATATGACGACGGTAAAATATTAATTATTAGTTTTTTTTTTCTTTTAAAATGGCATTGTATGCACTGACATACGCAAAGCATTCTGCCAGTGTCATGTAACGTGGAGAAGACATAAAGGAGAAGGGTGAGCAAAATAAATATTACAATGTCGTACAAAAAATTGAAATTTTCTATATACCTATAGACAATTATATAGTACGTAAATCTAAAGATTAGTAGTCGAATTACGACTACCAGGCGATCTCTATTCAAATTAATTATGCTGAACCTGGGTGTAAAAAAGTTATTCTACATTGAAAGCTTAATTAGGTTTAAAATAACGTCGTATATCTATATTATCTAATTTTTTGAATGTCTTTTTTGACGTATGGTAATAAGGCGCGACAATTAGACATGATATCTGGCTCCTTACGTGAGGTGAGATAGCAAGGGTATTTTTCCACTGTCTGTCAGCTAGCGACTGTAAGAAGTGAAAGTTTCGGTTCATCGATGTGTTACTTCCCTCGTTTATAATTATCTACCTAAACCTTAAAGGTAGATTATTTCTTAGTTTTATGAACAGCACTACAACAGCATTTAGTGAAAAATGTCCTAGTATTGTCTTCAAGATACGCAGGGTTCTCGTATGTGAATGAAAAAGAGATTCCATTAGAGAAAAAAAAAGTTTTGCCGTTCGCATTACACTCGACAGCCCTCTACTCCGGTTCTAGAATGGTGTGCACATATGTACTAGGAAAGGTTAGCAAAAGGCATATTTAGCTTAATTTAGTTCTTAAATATTTAAGTTAAGGTTACTTTTTTATTTAAATTATTTGAAGTTTATTAATTATTATTTATTTATTTAACATACTATTATGTCATAAAATTTCATAATGTAAATCTGTTATCTTTCTTTGTATAATTTGAGAGAAGAATTATTATATTATTAAAGAAAATCTATACGAAACACATAACTGTACAAAATTTCATGCATCATTAATATGTTCATCATTGTAGATGTTAGTTAGAGCAGACAAACGGACGGACGGACTGAACGAAACTATAAGGTTTCCTTGTAGTACTACGGAGCGCTTCGTACGTGATGCCGGAAAGTATGTAATAAGTGCGTGAAAACCCTCGCGGCATCCGGTGGTATAAAATGAAAAGATAAGGAATCATAAAGAAATAAACAACCTCCTGTTACAGTAACTAACGCTAACGAGATAATAATAGAGTAAGAGCCCCTGAACAGCCAGATTTATGGTATTTTAAAAAAGCTGAGAGTTTGTCAGCGCATGCTCTCTGATCAGGTAAGAACAATCGCCCATTATGAACTGATTGTCGCTTTGACTAGTACACGGCACTAGAAATGTGAAAAATGTAAATTCACATTTTTCATCTTGCTCTCTATACAGGTAAGAACAATGGCTCATTGTGAACTTTGAGTGATCGTGGCTTTGACAGGTATCCAACACCAGAGGTGTGAAAAATGTAAATTCACATTTTACACCATGCTTTCTACACTGGCAAGAACAATGGCCCATCATGAAGTTTGAGTGATCGTCACGTTGGTAAGTATACGGCTCTAGAGGTGTGAAGAATGTAAATTCACATTTTTCATAACGGTCTCTACACAAGTAAGAACAATGGCCCATCATGAAGTTTGAGGGATCTTGGCTTTGGCAGATATGTGACGCTAAAGGTGTGAAAAATGTGAATTTACATCTTTCTCACCTCTAGTGCCGTGTACCTGCCAAAGCCACGATCATTCAAACTTCATAAAGGGTCATTGTTCTTACCTTACGAGCATACGCTAACAAACTTTCAGGTTTTACAAAATACCTTAATTCTGGTTGTTCAGGGGCTCTTAGTCTATTATATTTATTAGAAGACTCAAAATACAAAAAAATAACGTGCCGTAAAATTACAACAATTGTACATAATTAAAAGGCGTCATTTCGAATCTAACCTAGCAACGCCGAATTACACGAAATTACTACTTGTAAAACTGCGCCCCAATTTAAAAAAAAAAGCTATACCAAATTGAACTTTATGTTTTGGTGCTAAAGACCATCGAGATTTTATTATAATTGAATATTATGAGAACCAGAGAACCAGTAATTGACGGGACCCCGTTTGTTTGATATTCAATTCTATTTTCTTTGTGATTAAAATAATTTTCGATTGACATCTGATATCAATTCGATAAGGGCTCGTGCGCAAGTGTAAAGCTAATAATGTTTAGGCTGCTTGACACTTTAACTACAGGTTTCGTAATATATACGAATAATAGGACGATTACTTCGTTATTTGGCGTATTTTAAGTGGGGCTGTAATAGATGTAATATTTGTTACTTTTTAGGGTTCCGTACCTTTAAAGGGAAAGTTATCCTTATAGGATCACTTCCGTCGTCCGTCCGACCGTCCTTCTGTCTGTCTGGTTTATTTAGGTTTTGTAAGGTAAATAAATGATTGTTATTATTATTCGTGTGATTTTTTTAGATTTTCTGTACATGTGTATTATTAAAAAAAATCATCACTAAACTTCTTCCAAAGCACGGAGGCGATCGGATATTAGAGAACCAGTGTTAGAATGGCACAGGACCGCAAGAAGTGGCATCACTTGGTCTCCGGGGTCAAGATCCAGCTTGGGTCTATGCTCCATCGCAGTAAGTGTTAGAATGGGTCACACATCTATCACCTGGTCACCGTAAAAATAGCTTAAACTAGCGATGAACTCAAATGCCGGTTACTGATTAATTAACTACGACCTCCTCCGATACGATATAAATAAATGTGTAGATGCGAAGATAGACGTCTTTATTAGTGAAACTTATCATTTGCTTATTATACGTAAAAATAGTGGTATATTATTAGTTGCACATACAATGCAGAGTAGGGGTTGTAGAAGACTTGCATTTAGATATAAACGTAGCGGGTTTAGATGAAGACGTAGACGTCGAAAAGGTCGCTTATGCATATCTTGATTATAATCTAATTATAAAGACATATTTCGATGTGAGCTCATAAATATGCAGCAGATACACGTTAACCACTATAAAATAAGCAACAATTTGTATGTTAAATGTTGTTTTTGTAACATTATTACTTGTAATAATGTTTTGAACGCGCGTAGTATTATTTCCAGCTGGGTTTTGTCCAAAAAACGCGCGCAGTGGTCCCGGTTTGACCTGTTTGTCGTTCGCAGAAGCGCGCGGAGAAAAAAGCCTTTGCCATTTTGCGGGAATGTCGTCAAGGATTTCAACTTGTGGACATATTGTACTGAAACTGGTGGAACTGCCGCACCACGCTTTATAGCAGCTTCTGACACGCATAAAGTGAATTAGTGCATGTTTTTTAATTACGTCAGAATATAGATGAAGATCCCAGGGCCGTAAGACGTAACTTATTTTCTGAAGAATGAAACCTTAGGTTCTGAGAAGAGTCTCATGTACTTATAAACACCTGCATACTTGTACAGTTGTAACTGTAACTCGAATATAAGAGCTGTTCAACAATTTTTTTTAATTATTCCGGTATGCGTAGAGTTATTCCGGTATGCGTATAGGTTAAATGAATATTTTTTGTGTTTTGATCATTACAAAATCATTTCACTTAAAATTTAACTTTGTAATAGTTGTCGTTATAACATATTTAAGAAACAGGTGTAAAAATAAATAAGTTTAATTTATTATTTGGAGGGCTTTAAAGCATCTAACAAAAGTTCTGGGCAACGGCAAGTGCCTGAAACTTTTCATATTACTTCAGAGTAATATTCTACAAAATAATTATAAAAATTAACCATTTAAAAATATGTTCAGCAGCTCTTATTTTTATCCACCTTTCTCACCTGGTACCTGCTTACGGGTTACAGTTAAAACTTTACAAGTATGCAGGTGTTAATATGTACACGAGACTCTACTCAGAACCCAAGGATTCATCCTTCAGAAATAAGTTGTATCTTACGGCTCGGGGCTCTTGTATCACTAGCGTTTACGTATGCAACTTATAATTAGGTATGCCACTTATATGCCAATACATTGCTGACGCGTCGATTAAGAATCCTACTTGCCTACCTGATACTCACGTACAAGGAACTCCTTACTAATTTGGCTTATCTTTACATCTGTCTGATTTTTATAAAATTGAAAGATTTTTTATAGATAGAGGTAGATATAGGTACCGAAAGTAGTCAATTCATTCTACGCATTTTTATCCGTCACTTTGATAAGAATATATTTCTTTCAGTAAACAATAATACAGGAAAACACTAATTAGGAAGATATTCAATTACAAATTGACATGACTATGGACACTTTGTTAGGACATAAAATTATCGCGTTGACATTTACTAATGTACGTATATTCGTCGCACACGAGTTTACATTTGTGTGGATCGATCAGATCTAAATGTCGGGACTAGGTCTATAGGCACTCCAATTATATGGACGAGAAATATTGTCCAAGAACACCGACAAGTTAAAAGATCTTATCAAAATAATCAGTATACAAGAGTATAAGACGCCAGCTCATTGCGGCCGTCATGCCGCTGCCGTGTAAGGCGCGCAGCATATGGCGGTAATGGTCATAACCCCATCTTGTTCAGAAGAACTTCTGGTCACATGTAATTCTAAACAAGGTCTTGTCAATCATCAATAGAATCGTAGTTTAAAAGAAACTCGGCGTTAATAGTTTCCGCAGGACTGAGGCGACACAACAATTGCATATTGCGTAAGAATTTAATCATGTTTGTTTTAAGAATCAAACATAATCCAACGTAAAGAATGCATCGAATGAATTAGACGCGGTGTGATGCGTGAACCTCAACCGCGGCGAATCAATTCATCACGGCAGACACGACGTAGCTCTCTCTAAGAGGCTGTTGTACAAAATATACATAACGATTTGTCAAATGATCTTTTACAATGCTAGATGTAAATACCGATCTCTGCAATTGGTTTAAAACTTGTGAAACACTTCTATACTGATATTAAATACGGAGCAGTAAACTCACCATACAAAATCTGGCTATGCGGGTGCACTGAGATGGGCGTTAATACACCTAGTATATGTACCCCTCAAACCTACTCCTGAATCGCGAGACCTAAACGTTGCTCAAATTTCTTCTTCTTCAAGTCGACATACCAGGCAGGGTTGGTCTAAAGCCCGAGCCAGACATAGCTTCATTTGAATGATCATTTCAATCATCATGTAATGCTGGGGACTTTGTGTAGCTGTGCAAAGTTTTGTAGTACTTTGTAGTCTTTAAGGGCACCAATGTAGCAAACACTGAGCTATGTCTGGCTCCGGCATAATAGAATGCTTAAAAATACGTTCCATAGACTAATATACACGTTAGGTTAGGGATACGTGTGAAAGAGGCGCCATTTTCTCTACCCGCTCCATACGGAGGCGAGTGGCCAACGATGGAGCGTATTTACTCATTTAATTATCTGCGCTCTCCAAATCCCTCACATCCGAAACTTAATTTTCTTCAGCCATTGAGAAGATTCCCATTAATTTTCTATCGGCGACAGTCCTACAACACAAATACAAAGTAATCAAAATTGTTAATGAAGCTGGGCTGGACCGGATTGATTGCTTGGTGAAATTATGGCGATTGGCGGCTTACGTGTGCCAGTATTTATGGCCCATCACTCCTGGCATTCTGGAATTCCAGATATGTTAGAGGAGCCTAGGTTTGCTGTGTTGTATTTGTGATTCCAATATCTATATTCCATACTAATATATATAAAGCTGAAGAATTTGTTTGCTTGAAAAGAAATCGATCGAAGTAGAAATCGCTGGTCGAAATTAGGTCGCATATCTTTAGATTTGCGTACCATATGCTTATTGAAAGCTATTAACAAAATTTTTATTCTTAACAACAGCATCTATATGACAATTTGGTTATATTTCAGAATTTACATATATTTGTAAACGTTATAGAAATTATATATAAATATTAACAGTCGCACACCATACTCTTTGTGTATATCTATGCAAATATATAAAAACTAAAGAGTTTGTTTGTTTGCTTGAACGCGCTAATCTCAGGAATTACTTGTCCAATTTGAAAAACTCTTTCAGTGTTAGATAGCCCATTTATCGAGAAAGACTATAGGCTATAAATGATCACGTAAATATTGAATCTATTTTTTTAAATCTAATTTGACGCGGGCGAAGTCGCGGAGACAGCTAGTTAATCCATAATCAGAGCATATCATTGCATCCCATCCCATAGCATCCCATTGCTTGAGGAAAACCTATCGTTTTCCCATGTTTCACAACTATATAATTAAAGACTCTGAAAAGAGGCGAAAACGGAGACTTAATTCGTTTGTATAACATACTTAAAGTATACTGCTCATATTATTCTAGTCTAAACGTGGGCACCAGCTATTTTCCAATAAGATGCTCATAAAAATACGACCAATCAACTTAGTACTAAATTCAAACATTACTTCGAAACTTAAATTGCCTAACAGTCAGTATACTCCTACTTTAACACTTGCCTCCTCCGCCGAGCACAGAGGTGTGTGAGATTATAATAATTCCCATTTAAAATTTTCATGTTGGTAACAGGCCGAAGTTATGGTAGCGTCTCGAGACGACGCGAGAATAGAGTTTGCAAACTTCCCGATAAAGTTTCTTTGAAATGAAAAAGTATTTGTGACAAAATTATTAAATATCGTGTCATTGGCGTGTTATTACCTCTTAACAATCTGTACATAAAAGTTTTAAATTTATATTCATAAATGGTTAGTTACAATACTATCTATATAATAATTTTATCAACATAATTAAACATTTACGCAACAATGGAAAGAATAGGTCGCTGGTTTTTCTCCCCTGTTGGCGTTCAGC
The DNA here is from genome assembly GCA_024363005.1 of Charaxes varanes. Taxonomy (NCBI): domain Eukaryota; kingdom Metazoa; phylum Arthropoda; class Insecta; order Lepidoptera; family Nymphalidae; genus Charaxes; species Charaxes varanes. The sequence goes on along the minus strand of JANCMC010043217.1, from coordinate 13,438,711 downwards.
CCCAAACTGTGTTTGTTTGGTGAATTAAAAAAAACCCCAAAATACTATTATGGTGAATATAGTGTTTCTAAATAAAAAGAAAACCGCTTTCAAAAAACATCAAGGAACTATAGTCATATTTTTGATTTCACCACATATACATATTTTCCCTGCTTCAGCCAGTTTGAGTTCGAATCTGATAAAAAACTTCCAAACCTGTCACTGTAATCCATCTCCAGGCGGAAGATGTTCAGAAAAGACCACAAACGATGTTTAGAAAAGATCGGCAGCGAAACTGCCTCTCGCCAAAGGGTGCACCTCACCCTTGATAGGTCAGAGACGTAAATATATTGTTCTGTTATAATTACCAACACTTATTTCCACCTGCCTACATGTTGACATATTCTATTTCTGTCTTATAAGAACCCTGACACAAAATGTTATTGCTAATCTGTTTGAGTTATATAAATTATTAAGTCTGGCAACATCTGTCTTTGATTACGCACAATCGGCTCTCAAAATAACTGATGTGAATGTCCTACTGTAGAGGAAAGGTCTTTTAGTATTGCTATTCGAGGGAGTCAAAACTTTACAAACCTCTCTTATCCGCTTTGGGTTAATTTGGCTTACATATAAATTCAGTTCTTACAGCTGCCATGATATTTTAGTTTCCATGCTATATTATGGTGGCTATTTTGATTATTATATCAAATATGCATCAGTCCTTTTCTTCTAAAAGTAACTTCTAATTACTTAAGTGTATTAGAAATATTGTTAAAAGGGGCGTATCGTAAATGCTGCTTACAAAAAACTACGACTTCAAATTGTCAGAACTGGACTAAATTCCAACAAGGCCACGTCGGAAGCATTAGATTTCAAATAGATAATCATCACTTAGTTGAAAGTTCTGATGTAAAAAAAAAACATCTCCTTTTTTTAAGTCGGTTTAAAATGACTGTAAATTGCTCGGGTCCTTAGCACCAATAAAATAGTTACTATTATTACGAAGAATGTTTAAAATTTAAACCTTAATGGTTCGCATTTACATACCAAAACTTACACGACTACAGATAAATTCAAGTGAATCATTTTCATGAATCTTTTTTCATGAATCTTTTTTCACGAATCTTTTTTCGTGCTCTTTTTTAATACCTTCAAAATGTTTTATTTATAGAGCTGTAAATATTGATATTATATTTTAAAAAGCCTTAAAAAATATTCCATAGCCTGGTAACCGTACACGCGCCCCACGTGAGCACATTTTTTTGGATAACGCGCTTTCATGGTGTACATTGTTTAATCTGCATCGATACGATTTAGGTAACTTCAAGGAAAATGCATACCCATTTTTATAACAACGCGTCTGAGCATTCTGTTTGTGCAGTGTCTATAAACGTCTATATAAAGTATATAATTTAATTCACACATATATTAATATCCGTTCCGGTTTCCGCTCCTCACATAGTACTTCCACAGCTATGCTAAAAGTTACGGATGATATCAGATATGCTATGGATAAAAAGGAGCTTACTATTCTCTTACTGCTTGACTTCAGTAGCGCCTTTAACTCCGTAGACTTTGATGTACTGCTCAGCATCCTCCGCTCTCTTAACATCTCTTCTTCAGCGATTAATTGGTTTCAGTCTTACCTTCATGGTCGCCTGCAGAGAGTCTGTTCTGATGAGGATGTCTCTGAATGGACTCAACTCTCGGCAGGCGTTCCTCAAGGTGGCGTACTATCTCCTTTGCTTTTCTCTATTTTCATAAATGAGATCACTAAATCTATCTCTTGTCACTACCATCTCTATGCGGACGATCTGCAGCTTTATAGGCATGCAGCGCTTCCAAATCTCATGACAGAAATTATTGAAATTAATCAAGATCTTGTACAGATTAAAGACTGGGCTGATTCCTATGGACTACTCGTTAATCCCTCTAAATCCCAAGCTATACTAATAGGTAGTAGACAGATGCGAAGCAAGGTGGACTTCAGTAGTTTACCAAGAATAGTGTATAGCGGTACTCTTATACCTCTGTCTGAGAGTGTCAAAAGTTTAGGTCTAATATTGGACTGTAATTTAACTTGGTCTGATCATATAAATAATGTCAGTAGACGACTGCACTATAAACTTCATTCTTTAAAACGCTTGAAGAATTTTTTACCCTTACGTACAAAAATCTTACTGGCTCAGTCTCTTTTACTTCCTCTTCTTGACTATGCTGATGTTTGTTACTTGGATGCTACAGAGGAGCTACTCAATAAACTAGAACGTCTTCAGAACTTCAACTTAATGCCTGTGTTATAGGTAACAGACGCCTGTTATACACAAATATTTTTTTAGAAATATATAAATACATACACATAGATAATACACCCAGACTCGAGGTAAAAGATTGAACCCACGACCCCCGGAGGGGAAGGCAAGCATTTCTTCATTTATTTATATAAAGAAGAAAATTTAAGCTACATAGAACAAATTATCTTTAAATACAGATCGATTTTAAACACAAAAACTTGTCAGGTAGGAAACTTATTTAAATATTAATATATTTCTTTGACGTCAATTCTGTAGTGGGTATATTGTTCAAAAGCGAATGTATTTGATGTGAATTAATAATATAATATGTAAATTCATAACTGTTGCGTTCCATATTAATAAGTATTAATCATATTCTGTACCACAAATATAATATTTATTACTTTATGCCTAAAACTTACACATTATTAAAAGGAGAGGATTATACAGGACAGTAATCCGTCTTTTTTATGTTTATTAAAGTTATGTTATTGTAGGTAGAGAAGGTGGTGGCCTAATCAGTGGTCGGCATTTCAGTTGATCGCTAAGTTAAGTTGCTCTTGCCGCGTCCGGATGAAAGACGGGTAACCCATTCTAGCACTGGTTTATATTTGATATCCGACCTCCTCCGTGGTACGTAAAACAATAGGACCCGTTTTATGTCACTTTGTAATATTAGTCGTAGGGTTGTAGAAATCGTGGGGATTCTGAGGATGACGTCAGATGGCCATTGATTATATTAACTCGCCCCACAGTCATATTCTCGACAATCTAAGTGGAGCCTGATATTTAACCGGAATAAGGCTGGGAAGAAGAAGAAGAAAGTTATGTTACTGTAGGTAAAGAAACTGGCACGAACATTTCGAACCGTTCGAAGACGAAGAGTCGACTGTATTTAGGATGAAAATGTTCGTGCTAAATGAAGATGAGTGTTAGTGGAACTATTTTTAATGTATTTTTATTATAGATTAGTGGTCAAACGGACAGGCGTTGAGAATACGTTGCCAACTTAGTGAAATGAGTAATACCACAGAATTAAATAATATCAAAGGGGGAATGTCTGTTTTCGGATATACCTAGTCACGACTCGGCAAGCCGGATATTTGTTGAATAATTTTCATCGAATGAACAATTCCACGTAATTTGCGGTGTTACATTATGATATCCCGCATAAGACGCCGCCGCGTGGGAAACCAACATTACAAGAATGCGTAATGAAAATTTCTCAAAATTGATTATACTCGAGTTCCTACTATAAGGAACACAAATCTATGTATATAATAAAAATAAAGAAAGCAAGAATTTCTATTTATTATAAACAAGCTTTTATTGCTTATTAAAATAAACGAAAAGTTTAAAAATAATTTCAATCTGATACAAAATAAAACCATTACATAGATACATAATTTAAACCCATTTTTTTAAATAAAAGCCTGTCACTTCTTCTCTATTTTTCTTGTCGTCATAATGTAGCTCGCCAGTTTTGATTACCGACATGGGTGGTGGTGGTTACCTAAATAAAATATGAAAATGAGGATTTTCAAATCACTTTTGTTGTTTGACAAACATTTTACATACTTTCTGCCTTCTTTTATGCCACTTTTTGCCTTCTTTTATTAGGTCGAAGAAATAGACATACAGAGGGTACTCTGTCGTAGCTATTTCAGTGCTAGCATTTGAATCGATCGCTAGGATAAGTAGCTCTTACCTAGTAAATGATAGATGGGTGACCATTTCTAACACTGGTTTCCAAATATCCGACATCCTCCGTGTTTCGGAAGGTACCTAAACCTAAAACAGTGGGTCCCGATTAATGTCACTGAGTGATATTAATTGTGAGATTGTAGAGACTATGGGAGTTCCGGGTATAACGTCAGATTGCAGTCGGTCATTTTAACTTGCCCCACAGAAACATTATCTGCAATCTAAGCACAATCCAATCCTGGTACTAAACCGGGATAGCGCTAGAAAGAAGACACAGGGTATTATCTATTCCAAAAATACTTAAGTTGCGGAGGTAGAGGACATTCGTTACGATGTTAGTTTCTTCGATTAATATATATGTTTACCGTGGGAACGGTAAAGAAAAATTATTAGTGGCAGAGAGAAAATACGCAAGATTCTTGGTCCAACCCAGAAAGAAATTGGAGCCTGGAAGGTAAGGAAGTACTTTGAATTTGAAGTTCTGATTGACGAAGATGGGGCAGAGCAAAGCCTAAATTATTACCACAGCTGCAAGCGAAGATGAGAGACTGCAAACCAGGATGGAACGTTTTCATCCTGGATTCTCGCAATGGTCTTGGATACCATCTTACAACGTATGCAATCGCGAGCGAAGTGAGTGCGGACTCGGGGCCGGTGTTGGTTATTAGAGGGGGCGCTTGAATACGTTCAATGCATCTAGTTGCAGTTATTGTAATTTTTTTGCCTGTGAAAATCACTTCAGGATATCTATTTCTGTAAATGTGTTACGGTCAGAATTTTCCGGCCAAATCATCAGAAAGAGTACTTTATTATGTTCTCCGATTTGAAAGAAATCTATTCAGTCACAAAACACAATACGAGCTTAACCGTAAGCTTAACGTCATGTCTCTACGTGACGTATAACAATACAATGACTTTCGATCCGGATCCTCTATCCGCACCAATGTCACAATACAGCAACAATGGATATAAAAAATAACTTCTCTCTTCGAATGTCCTTCATATTATGATATTTGTAATCGGATATATTCTAACTACGTCGAGGATCATTGTGGTAGTTTGCGATACTGTTTCCGCGTCTCCGCGTACTGGTGAGAAGGAGTCACCGTGGGCTTTTAGTCGGTTGGACATAAGACAACCCTCGGTCGGCCGTTGTAGCAGACGGGTACGCTTGTCGGGTTTCCCCATGGATAAAAGTCATCGCTAGTAAACACTAGTGAAGACCTGCACTATTAAAATATTGTTCCTCATTTTTGACAATAGTAATATGAAAAGTTGATGTATCGCTAATGTCGCGTCAGAATATATCCGTATTTATAGAAGCTTACTTAAATATTTAAGGTATTAAATTGCTGAGGAAGCGAATCTCACAAATTGGCGACCTAATTAATATCTATGTCAAGATTACGTGTATCGAACGTTGAAGTGGATACTTCTAATCGTTATCTATCTTTATCTATTTTTTAATGTATTACCTTTAAAGTAGACTAAGGGTCAATACAATCTCAACAACTTATAACTTTAAACAGTTGCTCATTGAATCTATTATACATTAAAAATAATGGAATTATGTGTGTAAACTGCTTTTTTAAATCTTTTGTTTTTTTTTTGCGCTTTTCAAATCGGAAAGCTTATGTATATGCCATAATTAATTTTTAATCAAACTTCAATGTAAATACTCGTAGATGTATAGATTTGATATCGATTTTAAGAGGCGTGGGGAAAGGAGAAGACCGAGCACCGGTTTTTTTTAATACGATCGGATAGATTGGTTAGTCATGAAAAATATTCCGAATTAAAAAATAAAAATTACGTGCTTATTTTATATAGCTATTACGCCTATGGATTTGTCTTATAGGGGTGATTTTTTTTCAATATATGTTTAGCATTTCCAATTTTGTTAAAAGCGCAATTGTTTTAAGGAAAATATTAATTATGAGCTAAGTGTGTGGAGCAGGTACCATGTAATATTAATGTTTCCGAACCAAAATGTGAATGTAGGTGAAGGATTGGTGCCACGTAGGTGGCTATAAACTGTTTTACGAGCCGGGTAAAACAGATTTACGGTTCAATGTGATGTATGTAGATAGATGTAAAGTATTGTACAAGATTTATTTACACCCCTTTAATAATTAGGAAGAGGGTTTATTAGTTTGCATAAATTCGCAAACATGTTTTCTTATTAAAATTGACACATACTAACTAACGTAATAAATAACTCAAATACTTTTCATTAATAAAAACGAATATTATCTCCAACAAAAGAATAAAAAAGGAACTCAGTCACAATAGTTTTGCCATCATTGTTGAGGGTCTTCTCGTGCCATAGACGATTGTATAAAACACGCAATTTTCACATTTTTACCTAAAGAAGAACGAACCATTACTTTTTACTTTTCTTTCAAATTATTGTTTTTTTTAATTTTGTATACATCTTTGAAAGCAAACATGAATACCAAATTAGGTACTAATTAAAGTTGTGAATTTAGCTATGATTTATGAAAAATAATAATTTAAGATTAAAGTACTCAAAAGTTTTCGTTAGGCTATGAAACGAGAATTATATTGCTTTTGACTTTCGTGCAATTAGTATTATGAGAATTAGCAAAAAGAGGTCGAAGTAACTCGAATAACTGTTGTAAACTCGCGACTTTGATTACTTAAAGGACAAATTCAAAAGTGACTTTCGTAAAGGTATGTGTGATGTACTCACAGTTAAACTGTGGGTAGATGTTAATTTATGACTTACACTAAAACTTGTCTATGGGTATCGTTTTTAACTGTACCTACACTAAACTTTGTCTATGGGCGTCGTTTTTAGCTGTAGCTGCGCTAAAAGTTGTCGATGAGCATCTGTTTTAACTGTAGCAACACTAAAAGTTTTTTATGGGCATCGTTTTTAATTGGACTTACACTAAAACTTGTCTATGGGTATCGTTTTTAACTGTACCTACACTAAACTTTGTCTATGGGCGTCGTTTTTAGCTGTAGCTGCGCTAAAAGTTGTCGATGAGCATCTGTTTTAACTGTAGCAACACTAAAACTTGTCTATGGGCATCGTTTTTAACTGTATCTACACTAATTTTGTCTTCGAATCGAACGGTTCGAAATGTTCGTGCAAGGACCTCTGAGGTCTTTGGGGAGAGTGTTATAAGATCGAAAACGCGTGAGTATATAAGAATACCCATGATATTACAATGGCCGCGTCCTACAGTTTTTTCCTATATAATTGCCACGCAATCTGGATCAATCTAGTTTGCCGACATGTGACCTCCGTTACCCATTAAGTCAATCTTAATGCGTTATAGACTTACATCATTAAATTTATATCCATCCAGGGTTATCGTTTAATGCTTGATGAATGACATGTCTGGCACAACAATAACTTGAGAGTATAAAAGATTACGAGTTCAAGGTTGGAAAATCTGGACTGCGTAATGTTTTAATTCCAACTCCAACCTTGTTCGACTGTAATGGCATTTTTTTTTCTCCCTGGAAAGATCAGAGATCAGGATAGATTGCTAAATGCTAGAATACCCACTAACATAGGACAGAGCCCTCGTCACGGATTATAGAATTCAAATTCATATTTAAATTCAAACTTAAACTCAAATTCAAATTCAAATGATATTTTATTCAAGTAGACTTTTACAAGCTCTTTTGAGACAACATAGACACATTGATTCGTTTGCAAATTTCTCAATGACAATTTAAGAGCTTAATTTGAGGAAGGGAGTCCTAGTACGAGGTTTATGCTTTACTAGTTCTTATCCGCAACTTCGTCTGCGTAAAATTAGGTGAAAAATTTTAGCGTGATGGTATATAGCCTATAGCCTTCCTCGATAGATGGGCTATCTAACACTGAAAGAATTTTTCAAATCAGACCAGTAGTTTCTGAGATAAGCGCGTTCAAGCAAACAAACAAACACGCTCTTCAGGTTTATATATTAGTATAAAAGTATAAGATAAGATATAATAAGTACCTATCTATACTTAACATATAAAGCTGAAGAATTTGTTTGTTTGCTTTAACGCGATAAACTCAGAGCTCTATTACGTGATAAGTATATCCAACGGCTTCCCGCAATAGAGCTCTGTGGAAGTCAATGGAGGAGGCCTATGTCCAGCAGTAGACGTCATCGGGCTGAAAGAAGAAAAAGAAGAAGGTAAACTCAGGAACTATCGGGCCGATTATATAGGCTATATATATTCACGCTAAAATTGAATTGTTTTTTTTTTTACCTAATTTTACGCGGACAAATTCGCGGGCACTGCTAGTAGGATATAAAATTGGAAGGATAAAAGATGTATAAGGCATACCAAAAAGTATATCAAATAAAGTTCCTTCCTTATAACAATATGTGAGCCGCTGAAAATTAACAAGGCGTGGGTTGAAATAAATGTGCTAAATGAAATAAATGGATTATTTAGACGCCAACGCAATTTGGCTCTTGTGAACGTGTTAGGTCGTTTGGTAATATAGGGCATTGCTGGTTTTTATATTTTAGTGTCCCATTTCTACTTAACAGGTATAATATATCCATCTAAATGGTTAAACAGGGCTTTGATGAAATAATGTACACTAGAGATCGCTGGCTGGTCGGAATTCGCAAACAAACCCTTTTGCTTACGACATATATTATTATACTAGTCGTTACCCGCGACTTCGGCCGCGTAAAATTAGGTGAAAGATCGTAGCTAGATGATATATGTATAACCTATAGCGTTCCTCAATAAATGGACTATCTAACACTGGAAGAATTTTTCAAATCGGACCAGTAGTTCCTGAGATTAGCGCGTTCAAGCGAACCACAACAGACAAACATACAAAAACTCTTCAGCTTTATATATTAGTATGGATTCATAGAGAAATAAATTTTGACAATTAATATAACATACGGTTGTCACGATTGCGCTTTGACATCATCCAATACATGTGTGTGTAAACCGTTTGGCATTTGTGTGTGTGTGTGTCTTACCGCAGCCAGATGTTAAATAAGTTATTCGTAATAATACTGGTTTTCAAAAAACCTGTGCCCTGCCTCCTCTCCTCTGAGTCCATGTCTTCGGAAGGCACATAGAACAGTGGGTCCCGATAAATGTAGCTGAGTGATATTAGTCGAGAGATTGTTGGAGTTTAGGAGATGTCGTCAAACGGCAATTTAAGCGGGACCAGATACTAGACCGATATAACGCTAGGTAGAAGAAGAATAAATATATGAACATTTGCTTCACTTAGTCTCCACTGAATTGTGTTAAAAAAATGTTATTAACAAATAAAAAACAAATTCTATTCTATTTTGTGTAGATTTGTAGATATCACGTAAAACACAAAAGTACACAATCCGTCAAATCAGAAAATATGTATTTCAGTTTTGTGTACCTCTATAGCTATTATATAAATTGCCACAAAAGTACATAACCAATAAAATCAGAAAATATAATACATATTTTCTCCAATTTTATCTAAAAATTATTCACGCCTACGGCCTATAATGTCATCATATCAAAATATTTGTTTTACTCGGTGGCTCACATTTTTTGAATATTTGTTAAAGATTTCATTGATTCAGAAACACTTGAACAGGCAACTATTGACATTTTCTCTCTTCAATTAAAAAAATACAGAAAAAGTTTCAATATAACGTCAAAAACATTTAAAAGAAAAAACAAACATTAGGCAGTGTACATTCAGCTTTATATGTTATTTCTCAAAGGTAACGTAATGCTGAGGTGTACAATGGTGAGCGAAGCAGATAGTTGGTTATTTGTTATCGTAACGTCTTCACCGAAACGCGATACTAAACATTTTGGATGGTATTATTTGACAAATTACTTGGACCCAATTTATATCTAGCACTTCTATTCTATTTTTATTCTACTGAGTTATGCACCGGGTATTAGACTAGATCAAGCATTAGGTGAAATTAAGAAAATTGAATCTATACCTTATACCGAACTAATAAAAAATGAAATAAAAAAAAAAAACCTTTTATTTATTGCACTTTACATAGATCTTCTGGTTATCAGCTTACAATTGTTTGTACTCAACGTTAGTAGCTGTTTAAGGTTATTATATTATTAATTTATAATTAGGATCTGTGGAGGAGGCCTTTACCTTATACCGAATAAGATATAGAAAATAAATTTATTGTTCTCTCTGTTATTGAAATTATGTATAAAATTATTTGAGAAATTAGTCTCTGTCTACTTTCACTTTATCATATTCCAAGAGCCATTAACACAGTTCCAGAAAGGTGTTATAGTTTGTGAATAGAAAAAAGAATGGGAGTCGACCAAGTTAATTGTGGTTCTTTATAAATAACGCAGTATAATTTGAATGTGCAAAGACCAGAAAAAATAACTTAATCAATTAAGATTTTTTATAAATTTACTTTTCAGGATGTATATGGTTCAGTTATAAGTATGCAGGACTGTTGTATTTATTTTTATAATTTTCAGAGTTTTATTTACTTTAACGATTTCGATACAGTAAATGTGGGACCTCCCCTGAATTATGATTAAATCAAATGCAGGTACAAAATGATCTGCCAAACACGAAAAGAATCATTAAAATGGATTCGTAATTGGCGATATGATCGCGTAATATAACATAAAGCAAACATACAGTCGAATTAGCCGCAATAACCCTGCCAGACTGTTATCTTCGGTTCTTCCATTCACAAACCACCATATATTCGCAAATGGAACTTGCTGACATCACCTTTCAAAACTGTGTTAACAGCTCTTGGAATATTGTGCACGTCCAGCACTATTGCATTTGTTAATACTTTAAGACTGTCTTCAGCCGTTACCAAATCACGAATTACTCTGATAATGCTTTATTTTGTGTAATCTCAGCCTCATTTAGCAAATGACAAAAACCAATCAGCGCAATGGTTTCAATCAATCAGCGCAATGATCTCTATCAATCAGCGCTATAGTCTCTATCAATCAGCGCTGTGGTCTCTATGAATCAGCGCAATGGTTTCTTCAATCAGCGCAATAGTTTCAATCAATCAGCGCAATAGTCTCTATCAATCAGCGCAATGGTCTCTATCAATCAGCGCTATAGTCTCTACCAATCAGCGCAATGGTCTCTATCAATCAGCGCAACAGTCTCTACCAATCAGCGCAATGGTCTCTATCAATCAGCGCAATGGCCTCTATCAATCAGCGCAATGGTGACCAATCATCACTCAGAGGACTTATGTCACTGATGAGGAAATTATAGAAAACTCGCAGTTTGTGTTTTGTTTATATATTGAAATTTACGAGTATGCTGTTATAATTGTATTAAGATTACAAGCTTAAAGCGCGAAGCGTTTTTAAAATTTTGATTTAAAGAATAAAATATGAGAAGCATAGTTTATTATAACTTTTTTTTTAATTAGCCTATAATGTCCCACTGCTGGGCAAAGGCCTCCCCACTCTTAGACCATTCTCCTCTATCTAGAGCTAAACCAATCCAATCCTTTCCCGCCAAGGCGTCCAAGTCGTCGCGCCACCTCTTCCTCGGCCTAGCAGGTCTACGGTGGCCATTGGTGGGAGTCCTTATAGGCGCAACATTGGCCCACCTTTGTGGGTCCATTCGTGCCACATGCCCAGCCTATTCACACTTGAGCTTTGCTGACTTTTAAAAAATGTTAAATATACAATAGACATGTCACATTCCAAAAATGTATATAGGACTACAGCTGTTTTTAAACGTTACTACAAAATTATCTTTTATAGTTTTAGTTCACATCTAACAATATATTGTTATACTAAAAATGTAGTTAAGAGTAATAGGTTATTAAGGTAGATGGTTAAAACCATAATAAAAAAGATTTTTCTATTGGATATTTTACAAAACGCTGGTCTGCGCATACTTCATTTTAGTAAGGACGTTCGACAAACACTGTTATTGCCGTACTAGAATCTTTATGTTGAACTAAAGCTCTGGAACCATTTTATCGAGAACTTTACAAATATCCACATAATCAACACTTTGTCCTTTCGAGCTTTTGCAGAGGGCTTTGATCTTACGACAAGAAATACGAAAGTATAGGCTTGGGTGAAACTTCCAAAAGATCTTTTAAACAAATATTATTGTCAAGTTATAAAAATAAAATGCCTAAGGAACTTTTACAATTAATTAATTCCCAAACAAAATCATTAAAGACTATTACCATTTTAGTCTTGAATTAAACCAAACTAAATTGTATTTTAAGTATCTCCCAAAATACAATTTAGTTTGGGATGAAGTGATAAGTAAAGGGAAAATGTAGAAAAATTACATATCACCATTCTCGAAATTGCAAGTTCGAATTATTTTAAAGTAAATAAAGTAGAAGTAAGTGAATAATTAGTTTGAAGAAAGTGATTGGTTTATTTAAAATTAATGCGTCGTATGATACTCATTTTTGAAAGCTGTCTAGAAATTATATACAATACACTACAATACACATGTGTCACAATCGGGCATAGTTCATGTCGCACGTGACACGAATTTCTAAAAAAAAAAAACAACACAACGCAAAGGTCACCCGAGCCCTGGAGCCAAATGTAAAATCCGAAGCCAAACGATTCCAACACTAATTGACAGTTCCAATAATTAATAATAATTGTCAAATGACTCGGCATATTTTTTATATGGAATGCAAATCTCGAAACGATCGCTTGTAAATATGTTCTCACACTTGTCATGGAAACTCTTTTTTGTACCGCAAGGGGCAAATGGGCACGTTCCACTTAATAATTTGTGACAATACACCTAAGCATAGAAAGATATTGAAATTCAATGACCAGTATTAGGCCTACTAAGTTGTTTGATTATTGGTTTTAAAATAAAAAAAAATGATCGGAAAATATTAAAAAAATATCCATATCAAAATATAGTATCGCATATTTTGTCTGTTTTATTATATCAAATCACTAGCAATCCATCCCGGCAACGCATGGGTGCAATGTTAAAATATTGTTACAGATATAAATCTTACTTTTGAACCACAAAAATCCATTGCGTAGTGTAAAAGATGGTATAAGAACGAGAAGCGACTTTATCTTATATAAATATAGATAGACGTATATAATAAAGATAGATACAAATACTTATAGAAATAGAGATAAAGGTAAATACAGAGATAAAGAAGACAAAGATGATTTGCACGTGGTGACGCGTCAACACACTGTTTGGAAATAGAGTAATTCTTGACGCAGCGACACATCGCCACGCCAATAGACGGTCGGTCTGACCCACCATATTAAATAATTCACATAATAATAATATTATATTATATATATTGCCAGTGAGATTACCGCCATGAGGAATGTGGACTCAACAATTATTGTTCCGATAGCTGTTTCCTTTAATAGTCTCATAGCAAAGAGCCTCGACCGTCATCCTAAGAGGCTCTCGCTTGATGGTTGGATCAAAAGTCGGATACAGAAGACGTCTTGATTTTATGTATCTATACTAATGTATAAAGCTGAAGAGTTTGTTTGCTTGAACGGGCTAATCTCAGGAACTCCTATTCAGATTTGAAAGATTCTTTCAGTGTTAGATAACCCATTTATCGAAGAAGACTATAGGCTATATATAATCACGCTAAAACCTTTCACCTAATTTTATGCGAACGAAGTTGCGGGTAACAACTAGTAGAAGTTCTTAAAATGACTAATTTAACATTTTTATTTTTTTTAATTTGTATATATAATAGCCAATGATCCATTCACTGTGCATGGTTGCCATAATTCTTTACAGGTTCCAAAAATTATTAAATATATTACATATATAAATAATTATTAAGTTGTGCAATTAATTTTAGATGGCGTTTAGTTTTATATGTTTTGTTATTTAATTTCATAAAAATGATGTTAAATGGACTGAATTATTACTTTATTTATAATGTTTAAATAATAATTTGTAAACGAGAGAAAGGTGCATAATTGTACATTCAAATATTATTGTTACTGCTTAAATGTGAAAAACGGCTAAACTTCGAAAGCTCAGTGTAAAGCTCAGTTAAATGCGAAACGGTTAAAAGGCAAGTTTCATGAAGACCCAGTCAAGCTACAGCGCGGGGCCAGATTTCACCATGAAAGCCTTTCCACAGTATTAAGTTATTGAACGGCAAACCACACCCCTGTAACTCACCCCAAAACCCACCCCTACTTCCAGGGGGTGGCTATGCTCGTACAGATTACGTCAATGTTGTGCAAATGTTTTTTTTTTCTGTTGTCGTTGTACAGTTGCGATTCGAGCCAATGGATTAGACGAACTGATGTTTTTATAATTGCGTACACCAATGTGTGTGATTAAATAAATAATAAACGCTTTTGTTTCCCGGAAATTTGATGGCGAATTGAAATGTGCAATTTGTGCTTTTTACATGAATGCAATCTAAATCCATAAATTCATAAAAATACACAACTAATTGTTCAATATGTTTTTTTTTTAAAAAAGAAGAATTCAAAATTGGTTTATAATAATTTAATAATTTAGCTGTCTTATAAGCGCAGAGGTATATTACGTTATAATAATAAAATATTTGGTAGAGCCTCTTTGGTAGAGACAATTTTCGCCTGTTTCATTGCCAGTCTATTGTTATTAATTCTTTTTTAATATAATAATGGGAATAGCTACTCTGAGTATCATCTGAAAGTAATAGTTACGTAGTAACTATTCAGTAATCTGTGTTAAGAGTACGGTAAAAAGTCATTGATAATTAGAAATGTTTTCTTCTCAGAGGTTAAATGGGTAGATAAAGAAAGAAATTCTGCGTATAGTATATATACATATATAACTGATAAAAGAAACAATTTAATGACCTCATTTAATAAGTGATAAAGATCTATAACTGAGTTTTCTTTTGATAATAGGTTTAATTTCTCAAAAAATTCTCACTAGTTGTCTTTAACGACAAGAAGGTATAAACAAATTCGACAGTGGAATTATGATGCAATGTAGAGTCGGAATTACAGAGTTACGAGGAACTCATAGCTTACTTAATCAGTGGTCGGCACTTGAGCTGATCACTGGACTAAGCAGTTCTTACCGCGAGTGATAGATAGATGATACATTCCAATACTGGTCTTCAAATATCCGACCTCCATGTTCCGGGAGGCACATAAAACAGTGGGTAATGATTTATGTCACTGAATGATATTTGTAGGGAAGTTGTGGGGGTTTTGGGGATGACGTCAGACGGCATTTGGTCATTTTAATTCACCCCACAACCACATCCTTTGCAATCTAAGCGGACCCTGGTACTAGACCAGAATAACGCTGGGAAGTAGACATAGAGTAAGTAAGTACATATTATTTTCCTAGAAATGAGATTTTTATGTTACAAGGGGCAAAGGAGCAGGTGGTTCACGTAAGGGACTACCTACGCCCATGAATGTCTGCACAACCAGTAGACTAGCAGATGTGTTGCCGGCCTTTGAAGAGGGATTTAGACCACCGGGAAGTCTCACAAACCGAACGAAACGCGACAACAATACAATCACTTCCATTGTTTCTACCTCACGAAGATCTTATGTGAGAAAAAGGTACTGGTAACGGGATGCGCTGGCCCAATTTGGCTGCAGACCAAAAGGATTCCAACCGTTGCACTGCTTCTAATTCATTGCCTCTAAGAAATTAAATAAAAATTCCATTTTGAGAATGGTCAATTTATGTGTTTAACCCACCGGGAACTCTCACAAACCGAATAAAACGCGACCACAATGACCACACCTGACGTGACAGCTTTGCCGCCACTTCACGCCTAACAGGGAGCCAAAATGGAGGATGGAAAAGTATGAATTTTAAATACGGCTTAGACTACAGCGCGAACGCAATGCTGGGATTAGAACAAGTACAGTCTGAGTTTGTATAGTCGACCAAGAAATTGGCCACGCTAAGGTCGAATGTCGCTTGCACGTCAATTAGTTAAAAGGCTTATTTTTGCTTGTTATGCATTGCGTTAATTTCTTACAATAACTTTTAGCAAAATTTTCTTTAACTAGAAGCTGTCAACGCTTTCTTGGTCGACTATACCTGCGAGATTTGCTTGAGTCGTATTAGTAGATGCAGGACTTTGATATCTTTGGCTTAGGCTACATTTTTTTAAATTTCTAGTGCAGGGACGTACGTAGGCATGTTCCCCTTCCCCTTAACGACGCCCTTGGCAGATTCGGATACTTACCGGATCTCGAAACCGAATACATGTCGAAAATAAACCAGGGACAAACGAGTAGGCGGTTTACTTGAGTGACTACCGACACCTATGGTCAACTGCAGCACCAAGGGGATCGTAGAGGCGGTGCCGGCCGTTTAGAAGGAGTGTGCTATAGAGCTCCATGTCTTTGAGCATTCAGGATCCTAGCGCTCAGCAAATGTTGCACGGATACCATACACGCAACAAAACATAGTTTTTTATCTCGCTGATTGCAACTGACAAGGAAAGTGTTGAAAGCCAAAAGTGTATTATTCAGTGACACATAAACGTATGTGAATTAATAAAAGAATCGAAAATATAAAGATATAATAAATAAGTTATGAAATTTTATTTTAACTTAACCAGTTGCGGATTAAAACTCCGGGCACAACCCTAGCAGGCAGTAGTAAAAATTAAAAAAAAAAATGTGAAGTTTTATCATTATGTACTTACGTAAATATTAAAAATGAAGGAAATAAGATTGTTTTCTACTAAAATGGATTGACTTTTACATACATGGACTTATGAGCAAACAAACAACTGATAAACAATATCAGAGATATATCGTAAATATCTTAACGGGAAACTTGTTTACATCTAAAATTAGTGCTAAGTAATTTTACCTCAACTTTTTATGTACCTGTTATATTCTCCAATACACGTATTGTACAATGTAACCGTGATATTTTTTTGTTTCGTATATGCAAATATTTATTTGGCATTGTGTTAAATTGTAATGTTTTTAGCGTATCTGTTTCACTTAAAAAATATTGTTTCCTCATTATTCGTTATTTTCAATAGGTGTTATTTATTGGTCCGGATAATCGTGTCGGTTGTCCTTTAAACACGTTGCGAAACGACCTTCAACGTTAGCGAAATTTCAGACCTCAGATCATTAATATCAATGATCTGTGTTTTATACTCTATGTTTGTAAATGGAAAGATCGTATTGGGCTTTTGGCGGAAGATTTGTAGCAATTAGTAATTCTATCAATATAAAATGTATATTCTTTATGTATATCTTTGTATAGGGGAGCCGTGATAGGCACAAAAAGATAAAATATGGGTTTAATGGAAACATAAAAAAGGTATTTTCGTTGACGTGAGTCGTGCCATATTCTGAAAGAAAGCATTACTAAATATAGTCTAAATGTAAATTTTGCTTAACAAAAAAATCTGATTGAATAATTATTTTGCTATTAAAATCCATTCCAAACTTAAAAGAAAAATATGTATTCTAAATGCTAAATTAAGCCCAAGTTTCATATTATTTATATTAATGAATAAAATGGGTAACTAATAAAAAAATTAAATGTATTTTGATCCCATTTAATAAGGTTCGGATCTTGTTTGATATTGCCCGTAGCGACATCTATTACTTTGTACGATATTTTCTTCCAGAGGGTGGTTGACTTCCTGCCGTGTTTCCATAAAAGTACAACCATTTTCCAATAGATGGGTCTGTAAGTGGTATGTTTAAGGAATTAAGAATTTTGTTGTATGCAATGTCTATTTGCACGGTTAAAATTAAGATCTTGTTTTCAATATTGTGAAATAAATTATCATAAATGTAAAATAAAAATTCAAAAAAAGTTTTTGAACTAAGATTTTATTATTAACTACCGATTAATTACCGATATTAAATACTTTTTCTAAAGCATTTAAATAATAACAAATATTACTTAAAGCCGTACAATGTTAGCCTATTGTCGGAAGTTGTCGGCAATTGTCGGCAATCGACGGAGATTGTCGGCGAGCGGTCAGCGACAATTAAGCGGGCGCTAGACGATTAAGCAATTAGCAAAGTTGGGGCGGCCGCTCATTTCCTCGCCTCTCATTTTCCGAGTTTAATTTTAGAGGTTTTCCCAAACGACGCCTGCGGGCGTCTGTTGGTTTTTCTTCAACGCAATTTTCTCAAACCGAGGGTTGAAGTTTGATATTGTGATTAGCTTTTTGCTGCTGTTTTGTAAATGTTTATTTTAATTTTTACCTCCTTTTTCGTTGTTCAACGAACTTCAATAGCTCAATGACTTTTGGACTAAAATATTTAAGTAGACTATTAAGTGAGTATAGAAAGAATAGTTTGGAGATTAAACCAATCACTTATCAGTTAACGATCACGCTTTTTGGCATTAATGTATTTACGATAAAATTACGCATATAATGCAATATACAATAATTTTGTATTACAGTCTTTCTTAATTCTTTTTAATATTTATTTTACTGTTTTAAAGTATCTGACCCAAATAATACTAACACATTCTACCCTTTCTGCTGTTGAGCTACTACCGCTTATTTATAAGAAAATAATTCATCAAATACAAAATCTAATAATCCTACAGCAAGCTTTTAAGCTTTTAACTGAATAACCAGCAATTAACCCATTAACACTTCGTTATCAAAGCTTCAGCTAACGACAGGGCTGGGGCGAGTCATTAATTAAAAGTCATCTTGCAAACAAGATATCATCCCTCCAACCCTTTATTAAGTCGGGGTTGCGGTTCCTTTAATTCAATAAAGCTCTGTAAACAGCCGGAGAAAGGGTTAATTTGCATGTCGGAATTTTCAGCAGGGTTGACAACTGCTCGGAAAACTATTTTTAATTAAATTGTATTTTATAACTCTATTTTTGCAAAGTCAAAAAACCAAAATATCTTCCAAAACTTCTGCACAGAAATTGGCTGTTTTATAAGTGGTTTGAAGCGTGTACCGATCTGAGAAGAGATTACGTCAATATCAGTTGGGTGTTTCTATTATTCACATTCGACAGTAATTCAGATGCGATATAACTTTAAAATTTTATTGTAACTTATATTTCGTGCAAAAATATACACAGATTAAATCTACTGTATATTTAGAGGTGTTAACCCTAGCGGTCGGGTTAACCGAGCCTTCGTTAGAGCCTGTTTAGGGGAACATGGGAAAGTTGAGGTAGGTCACTGACAATTAAGGCATTAAAGCGCTTAGCGATTATTACGATTGTTTTCCCGATACAACGGAGGGGCTTTGGTGGTCTATTAGCTTCGAAGCGCTGAAATTATTTATTTAACAGATACTAGGCACCAAGGCGAAGATTAAAAATATAAAAATGAATGTTATGGTTCCTTGTTTATTCATTTTTGCTGTATAGGTAAATGAGTACCAAAAATGAATAAAAAAGGACAATAGAAATACTTTCAGGTTTGCCTAATGTGTATTCTCTCACTCTTTTTTAATTGCTAAGGGCCTAGTATCGGGATACACACACTTTATTTATCAAGTATAAAAAATACATATTACCACTATGATTGAGGTCAGGTATTATTCAGATTTGATATTATAACAGAATATATATACCACGTTTTATTTAGTATATTAGACTCTTCTTTAGACATTTATTTTACGCTACGCGACGCTAGATGGTGTTAGTGTAGATCATATCTGAAGACTTATACCAATGTCAATGGGAATGTAGATTAGTCTATCAGCAAAATAGGCTATTTTTTGGGAAATCACGTCTTGAGGAGTATTCATTCACATCACAAAAAACTTTTCACTTGCACATGAAAGGTAAGCCAATTTGAAACGTCCGTGCTTTCAGAATATTGTCAGAATTGGACTGGAAATAGCCGTACAGGTCGTATTTCGAACCGAGCTCTTTAAGAATTAGCCCGCGTTTACATCATCATATATGAGCTAAAAATGTAAACGGGGCTTATTATTTATATTAATTGCGTCTGTATGTAGACAAAGTAAGGGGAATCGATTTGTATGTATAAGAACACACACAACTAAACACAGATTACATTTAAAACTGTTACAGAGTAATTGGCTATTGAAGCAAGCCGATTAAAAATATAAAAGTCATATTATGCCGTATTAAATAACAAAGCTATTGGATTACTTAGCAGCAACCGGGTGGAATAACTATACTTTACAATATTGTGTTTTATTAATATCCGATTGAGTTTGCTGTGGGCACATCTCAGACCAGCGCGCGATGAACCCTTCTAATCGTCATTATCAAAATAATTTCGTAGATCCATAAAAGCCTAGTCAAATTAAGTAAAGAAATTTCGAGTTTACTTAAAAAATATTCCTTTTTTTAATCGTCTCTCCAAACTCCACACAGGCCCGTGCCATTGTTATTTTCTTATCTTCCTCATTTTATTTTATTGTAAAATAAAATGAAGAAAATAAAATACGGACTACCACTTGTCAAATAGGGTTACACCGTAGTCTATAATTATAGTGAAGTTGGTAAAACTAA
>JANCMC010043217.1:13305257-13418197 GCA_024363005.1 Charaxes varanes | reverse complement strand
AAAATAAAATACGGACTACCACTTGTCAAATAGGGTTACACCGTAGTCTATAATTATAGTGAAGTTGGTAAAACTAAAAAAAGGGCAAAAAATCCGAAGACAAACGTAGAAAGGTTCGGACCGCACGACCGCACGGGGCGTGTCCCATACATTCATAATGCACTAATATGTTGCTTCTGGCCCGCCAAATTATAGCCCAACAATTACATTCATATTAATAAAGCTACTGTTCTTCGTAAATTTAGATATTAAAACACTTTTTTACAATGCGCGGGAAAAATAGTTTACAATGGTTTTTTTTTAGTTCTTTGGCGTACCTTTTCTTTAGAGTAGATATCGTAACCCGTGACTTTTTTGGGAAAATATTTAGACTAAATCACATCGAAATAAAAACAACGTCAAAAATATGTATGACGCCTAAAATAACACGGGGAAATACAAGTTCCGTTTTTATGCATGCTAACGTAATGCCGTAAGTTTAAGATAATTTTAATAAAAAAAAATATGGACATTACCTTTTGACAGAACGAAGTCTGACCGAAAAAAGAGCTAGTGTAGTAATAAACATTATATTTGTAAGTATTTGGAACTCCCCTACCCTTTGGTGAGAATCTTGAGAGACTGAGGAGATACGAAAAGACGCATGGAAAACCATTCCAGATGACTTGAGTTTACTAAACATAATTTGTTTAGCTGCTGGCCATGAAGGTGTATTTTGTTACTTTAATTACATGGTATAGCTTGCATAATATAAAATAAAGTCACATTAGATTCAGTGCAATTATCAGTAATTTCTAGAAGGCCGTACACTGCCAGTTATTAAAATAAATTGTAAGCTGGAACAAATTATTTCAATTGATTTTATATTGAAAGTAATCAAATCAAATTAAACATCGAATCCATTTTGCTACTTGCTTATATTATTTTATGGAAGTTTGTCACATGTATTGTTTATATATTAAATACAAGCGATTCCCGCTGTTCTGTTTACATATCGATATAAAGAAGAGGTCTTTTTTTAACACCTAAATTTATAACCCAGCGAGGTTGAGGTTTGAACTGGACACCTTGCGGATTTTAGGCCGTCCTCTTGCCATTATATTATCGAGGTTTAATTACACATATGTTCAATCATTTGAAGTTATTGTATAGAATACTAGCTGTGTCCGCAATTTCGTCGGCGTAAAATTAGGTAAAAAATTAGATTCGAATTTAGCGTGATGATATATAGCCTTCTTCGATAAATGGGCTATCTAACACTGAAAGCGTTTTTCAAATCGAACCAGTAGCTCCTGGGATTATCACGTTCAAGTAACAAATAAACAAATAATCTCTTCAGCTTTATATTTAGGTATAGAGTTTATTATACCGTTTAGCCTCAATAGCTTAACGGTATAAGGTATGGACTGAAATCCGCAAGGCACATGGTTCAAACCCCGCCGCCGTTGGGTTATTGTCGCACCCACTCCTAATAGAAGCTTTTAATTTAAGTTTAGTAGGAGGGGAAACGGAAATATTAGACATACCTAAAAAGTATTCCTCATCTTCTTTTAAAAGAGAAAAAAAATAGTTATAGATGTTGTATTTATTGGTGAGGTATTTCGCAAGGAAATAAAAAACTTTGCAAGCAAGCGTCTATAGGCCTCGGTGGCTATTTACAATAAGGTGGAGTAAAAGTTTGTTTGCTACAAGACTGTAGATATTTTTTTTTCTTTACAGACTGTAAACAAAAAAAATAATATCTAAAACAGATAGATTAATGTCAGTGTTGGTTTCCACCGACAAACTCACTCGAGCGACACGAATCACTCAACATACGGTGAGTTACAAAGAAATTGATAGCGATCTCTGTTAACACCAATTATGAGTGTTAACACCTATTATACCTACATCGTTTTAAAGAACTACGTTTTTGTAACCATTTCACGGTCAGTTTAACTGAGGTTTTTTTACTGGACATAATTTATTAATTGTGGAATCACATTTACAAGTGTTTCAGTATTTATAAGAAGCTGTTAACAAAAATGACGGTCAAAGTGATAAAGAAAGAGTCAAATTAAATATTGAAATATACATATTCAAAGTTAAAAGTACTTTATTCATATAGATTTTTATAAGTAGTTATAGACGTCATATGAATAGATTTTTTTAAATAATTTTCTATTTAAAAGTTAAGTTTACGAGGGTACCTCGCTTCCTGCACTGAGGAGAGCCCACAATAAACTCATTGATGACTGATTTTTTTTATCATACTACTATATAAAGCTAGAGAGTTTGTTTGTTTAATTGGTCGCTCTAATCTCAGGAACTAGTCCGACTTGTAGTCTTTCAGTTTTAGCCCCTTCACCGAGGAAGGGCAAAGGCATCATCGCGCTAAAATTTTTCACCTAATTTTACGCGGACGAATCCGCGGACAACTCAGCAGCGTGCCGCGTACGAGCAAACCCTGGGTAGGGCTGAGTCGATCGAGCGTTGCAATTTTGATTGATTGCTCTGTTTAGTGTAGTGTGACCGATCTTATTGAAAAGTCGCATTGTATCGGAAAGGCCACAGCGACCCACGCTCGGCTCTCCTCAGTTTAAATTGAAAAAACGGGGGACAACCCTAAATGGCGGCGCGCGACGCTCGTGACATTCTATATTTCTGGGAGTTATTATATTTTTGACAAAAAAATGCCTATTAAATTGCACAATAGACTTTGGCCTGAAGGCTTTTAGTGTCGGTTTTCTTAGCATCTATAGTTTCTATAATATTTAAAATACGTTTACCGTATACAATTATCACACTTGCCTAATAATTGTATAAAACATAAGTGAAAGTCTAATTGGCTTATAATTTAGCTTATATTTAATTTAATATTAACATAATATAGTGTTGTTTGTTTCCCAAAATTAATTGGAATAAAACACAAATTGAAATAATTTTATGAATATTTCTCGAAACTACACTTCCTAAAGGCTTGTGTTTTTAGTGGTCACGGCCCATAGCCCAGTTTGGTTTGAACCGAATACCTCTCACAATTCAACCCAACCATGTTTCGTTGGGCTATCGAGGCTAGATATAGAAAACTAAAATCCAATTGGAAAAAAAGGTAGGGCATTTTTAAGCCAATTGTAAGGTGATCCTATCTCATTAATCGTGTTTGATGTAGAAAAATCGATGGCAACCCTCCGCGGGTTCAAAAAACCCCCTTTTCAATTAAATTTGAAAAACCCGTCGATGGTTGAGTTTGACGCGTCTCCCGCGCCGTCAGTTGCAATACCTAGCTGTATAAATAATTGATTCCGTTCGATCCTTTTTCACTATTTGCACAACACATTGCTTTGAAGCTTAGATGTTAAAATATACTGTATTTTTTTTTAAAATAATACTACGAAGACTGACTATGTCTGTTGAATACATATTCGTTTCATTTTTTTTAATACTGGGCATACTTTCTCATTCATCAAAGGTCGGCAACGCATCTGCGGGCCTTCTAGTATTGCAGCTGCCCATGGGCGGTAGTCACTCAGGTTACCAGAGTGACTACCGCTTGCCCGTTTGCCCCTTGTTATATTAAAAAAATCTCTTCATCTTAATTCTCAGACAATTGGGTTTTGACAAAAGTCAGGAACTGGTTGTACTTATATATCGAATGTATAAAATTTGAAATCTTAAGGAATTTCGCACAAAAAAATGTATAAATAAAGTTATAATGTATTTAAAAATTTGTGCGTTTTGTATAAATGAGGTAAAAGCGAAAAAGTTCTAAGTTCATTTTATATAGTAAAATTAGTGCTTTAAATATTACCATTTAAAACTAGAAGAAAATTTTTTCTTAATTTCGTAAACAATGATGGTTTGAAACTTTAACAGTGAGAAAACAAGATTTGAATAAAGAGGACTAAGATCGGGGAAAACAACAATTAGAAGGGCCGATATCTTGGCACCGCCGCGAGCACCGAACCCCCCTGCCTCCCCTTATTTTATCTAATCAAAAAGTTTTAAAAGGAAAAAATCATACCGGCCTTTATTATGAGTCGGCTTTGGGGGAAGTGGGGTATGTAATTCCCGAGTTGAAGAAGGAAATGCATTATTATGTGCAAAGATTGTCTAAGTTTATGCTTTGGAATACATTAAATTGTAAATATATACTCAAATTATAAACACAATAAAATTGCCTACAAGTACATTTGTCAAATTTCCCAAACTCAAATGAATTACCTAGATTTTTAAACTCTGACATGATCAATAAGTCTTGCAATGACTCAAATTCCAGATTAAAACGTTAACTTGGCAATGATTAATTTGAACGCAATAAAATAGCAATTTTTATTGAAATACAACTTGTATTTTTATGAAATTTATACAAATGGTAGTGAAACACTCAGCGTTTTTATTTAACCTTAGACAATCTGTGGCACGTATTTTATAAATAATATTATATTTAATAAAATTTATATAATATATAAGTGTTCATTTACTAGTTACTAAAACGTACAAAATATTTTACAAAGCATCATAATATTCCTCATTTTATAACAAAAAATACGGTAAGAGTAAACGATACACGAATTGTAAAGAAAGTTTGACATCACAATATCATTTCATAGGTATAAACCGTTATTGATTAGGCTCCCGCATGAATAAAATACTATGTATAATTCTTTAGTCTTGTTTGGTGGTAAAGTGTGGTGTAGTGAAAGGGGCAAATTCTA
The DNA here is from genome assembly GCA_024363005.1 of Charaxes varanes. Lineage (NCBI taxonomy): Eukaryota > Metazoa > Arthropoda > Insecta > Lepidoptera > Nymphalidae > Charaxes > Charaxes varanes. The sequence continues at coordinate 13,413,500 of JANCMC010043217.1, read as the reverse complement.
TGAACCAAAGCTCAAAACGGATAAACATGTTTCTAACATCGATATCAATAAATGCTGTTTCGTAAATATATTAGCAAAAAAAAACCCAAGTGGATGACCAACGAGCCGAAAAACTAGCAGAAATTGATAAAATGGCACTTGAATGTTACAAAACACAAACTTATATAGTTTAATTAAACTATTTGAGATACATTTTTTCTCACATTGGGTAAGAGTTAGAAATCCATAAGATTTCTTATTTATGCTTAGAGTTCTTTCACTCATAATATAAAGTGCTTTTATAAGGGGGTTAAATATTAGATCTACCATCACACTGTACCACATATTATGACCTAGTAAGGAATCTGCACGTTTGATGCAGCGGAACTCATTCTAAATTCTAGATAAAAAAATGTAAATATGGGCTTTCTTTTTATATTTTAAATTTCATCAATAATAAATAGTGTAATGGTAATTATAATTAATGCAAACATACACTCAACATTTCTCACTGGAACCAAAAAAAGCTTTCGCGTTAAAATGGATTGAATGAAAAAATATATAACTTTACATACATATTGCAAAGTATTAAAAGCATGTTTTGGTTTCAAACAATACACTATGGTTTATCTATGGTAACCAACTATTTATTTTATAAATTAGAAATATCATAAAAATTAAGCCTCAAAGTTTTTAAAAACATTTCTCTACACTAGCCCCAGAGAAGTCTTTATATTTTAAATTATCCTTAAAGTGTTTTCTTTGAACAACATGTTATGTTAAGATAACTTACAACCATATTTCTAGCCCTTCTGGTAAAATGTGGTATATTATTAGTTAGATAGTATCACAGAAATTCGATATAGGCAAAAGTGGATTGTGCAACTTCTGAGTGTAACTCAATAAAGCATTGTTATAAAAAAACGTGAGGTATTTTGCTAAAACCCCACTTCATTGAGCATATGTCGTACTTACTTTAAGCACAAGGTTAAATCGAGTGCGATAAGTAATTGTTTGTCGAACTGTTATACAATTACAAACTATTATTTTATAACCGTGCGTTATCAATTTAGGGATAGTGAACCTCTCCTAAGATAGTATTTAGGTAATTGTGATATATTTATTTTTTTGGGGTTGTGCATTGAAAAACTTTGGGAAACACTGGTCCAAGCGATTCGTAATCTTACATATTAATGCAAATATAGTAAATAATTTTTGACTTTGTTAATGTAGGCAGTGAAGTTATTAATAATTTTAAATAATTAATATTCTTTTGAACACAGTATTAAGTGTTTTTATATCGACATAAGATCGCAATTAGTACCAATATTAGAACAAAGAAAGTAATTATATAAAAATACGTATTTTAATCACAACATTTAAAAATAATTCAACATTTATTAAATGATAATATGATATATTAATAAATACTATGAACAATTATTTTGATTCAATGAAATATATTTTAGTTTCTTTACATTTGTAGAGTAAAAATAATTCATTTTTATTTATAAAAACAGCGGGAGTATCTGAATTTGAATAATAGGGTCATGTATATTAAAATATATTTATAAAAATTATATTAATTCTCATTCAGAAATGGCAGCACATTCCGAAAAACTCCTTTCTTTTTATTACGAAAACATTGAATATAAGTAAAGTGTTCAAAGGCAAAAACGGAACATATTATGGTAACTTTATTTCAGAACCGAAAAGATTAAATATTAAAAACCTACGGAGGTGTTCTAGGCAAACAATATTAAAACATAGACGTAAAAAAAACGATTAAAAATTGTCAGTATTGGGCCAAATTGTATTGGGAACCCACGGGAAGCACCAGCTTTCTAATAAAATAAGAATCATCTAAATCGATTCAGCCATTCGAAAGTTATATGATAAGAAACATAAAAAAAAATTCAGTCGAATTAAGAACTTCCTACTTTGTTGAAGTCACTTGATACGAAACACCACATGCGAATTATTTGAACATTAGATTTTACAAGATGTACGCTTATACAATTCGGAATTTTACTTGACTCAATTATTTTAATAATAACTTCATTGTTTTCTGAGAAACAAGACAACGATGACTTTAATTAGATACAACTAAAGTTCTCAACCTAAAGTATACCTTGTTCTGAGATGTCTAAGAGCAGTGTCATGTTATGAGATGTCAAGAGAATCGTTAACGCTTTGTTGCATTGATGATAATTGCAATAATTTGGCAACATTAGACATGCAGATTTAAGAAACTAAAAGTTGAATACCTTGGACACGTGCTTAAATGAAATGAAATCAAAGATCTTTTATTCAAGTAGACTCTTACAAGCTCTTTTGAATCGTCAAATATTTTAAAAGCTACCACTGATTCGGAAAAGTCAAGCCACGAGAAGACACTACTTTTTAAAATAGTTCTTACAAAAGTTTACATTGAAAGATTTCCATTGTATCTATAAGGTACAAACCCGGATCGACTCAACTCCAAGCAGTTTTATCATTAATATAGTCTTCGACTGTATTAATTACTTATTGTGTTAAGTTACTTGTCCCGTTGTTTGTCCGCGATGGACTCCTAAACTACTCAACCGATTTTAATCAAATTTGCACACCGTATGTAATTTGATCCAACTTGAAAGATAGGATAGCTTACATTTCAATTTAAAGTCGCAAATAAAAATTAGTCACAGACATGTATGCACGTGCGTAACTTCCAAACGACTATACCAAATTGGGTAATTTCTTTTTTGTTGTGTTCGTTATTGTTAGGACAATGTTTATATGATAAAAAAGGAATTGCAAAGCGAAAAGAAAATGAAACAGAAACGGAACGGGAGTGGGGAATAATATTATAGGATAATAGAAAGTAGTAAATGGTAAGTAACCCAGCTTTCAGGCAGGTTAACGTCTTCCGGGTTCGCTTGTTATGTTCTATATTGTTTTGAACCAAGACGCATATTAAAATTAAAACATTATCTTTTCTGATACCGCAATAAACCTATTGAATATTCTATCGCCAAGGGCACTTCGAACAGCAAGAAATAAGTTAAATACCCTGCTGCTTAAACATCTAGTATTTACAATATTGTTATTTAAACTATCATAAAATTTAGCCGAAGCTTACATTATAGTATATTTATTACATACGCTGAAAGGCTTTTTTTTCGTTACTAGACGATGCTAAATGACTACAATTCATACTATTGAAAATTTTCCGTTTACCTATAAAATCATAAAGTCAGAAGCGGAAGTGTTCATTTCATGACATGAGTTGTTCATGACCAGTTCTCTTGAATCTAGTAATACCTTATCGTCAAAATTGTAGCCTTGAAAAAAGAAAAACGAATAGAGCCGTAATACATTTAGAATGGTAAAAGAAGACAAATAATAAATAGCAGCTAGTCTTAACATTGTACAGAATAGGTACTTATTAAGACTTCCGCAACCGTTATCCCATTGAATTGCAATATTAATAATGATCATAAATTATTAATCCCTTCATCATCTTTAAAAGGAGTGATACCATTAGTCGAAATTTGAATGTTTCTTTAAATAAATAAATCTATTTTTTACAAATAAATAGTTTTATATGTATAGTATATATAAATAGAGTATCATTTCCAAATAAATATTTTATAAGTGTGGCCCGCTAACATTTAATTTTTAACGCTGCGCCCCTTGCCTGGCAAAAGGTTGGCGACCTCTGCTCTAAAATATTTAAAAAAAAAGTTACTGCTGTTAGAGCGAGAGAGATATGTAAATTGAAAAAACTCCGCGTTAAAATTTAATCTTAAGAAATAAATTGATATCTTATTTAAAATTACTTTCTTTGACTAGTGCGGCTTTAGATATCCTTTCTAGTTAACTTATGATTGTTCTTGACAAGCCAAAGTACTACTCGCTTTAGTGCTGGATCTGACCAGTTATCGAACAGATAAAGGAAGATCTACTCCCTTGGGAGTCTGCTCTTATATTGAAAGATCCCCGAAAGTTGCGGATACTTCAAAGGTGTATTTATAAAAAAATGTTTCTAGGAAGGAAATTTATTGGTTAAGTAGGTCTTGAATTTTCAGTAATGAAGATGGCGTGAGTGGAATTTTGAAATTTGGCACAATGTCCGGTAATGGACGTCTTTTCTTGTACAGATACATGTATATAAAAGTATATATTATATTTTAATATAGTGTAGCGATGCTAAAGGACTTTGAAGTAAGCGTTTACCGGCTCGAAAATTACGAGTTTGTGTATCAAAATAGTACTAGATACGCTATCTGACACTTCATCAGCTGGCAGTGCAACTAGCCATCTCCACACAACAAAGCGAATATGTGTCATGGAATAACGACCATTATTATCAGCTATTGTGAACGTCCGGACACCATTGTGTGCGTAATTATATGATTACGGAACAGCACAATACAGACGTAGGGTTATGAATGGGCTTTTGTGCGTTAAGAAGGATTAAATTAATTTATAAACATTTTTAATGTGTCCATATAAATATCTGAAGTGTCTCATCCATACTAATATATAAAGCTGAAGAGTTTGTTTGTTTGTTTACTCGAACGCGCTAATCTCAGAAACTACTGGTATGATTTAAAAATTCTTTTAGTGTTAGATAGCCCATTCATCGAGGAAAGCTATAGGCTATATATCATCACGCAGAAAAATTTCACCTTATTTTACGCGAACGAAGTCGTGGGTAATAACTAGTCTATTATAAACTAGCTGTGCCCGCGATTTCGCACACGTAAAATTAAGTAACAAATTTTAGCGTGATGATATATAGCCTATAGCCATCCTGGGTGAATGGGTTATCTAACACTGGAAGAATTTTTCAAATCGGATCAGTAGTTCCTGAGATTAGCACGTTCAAGCAAACAAGTAAACTCTTCAGCTGTATATATTGGTATAAATGTAGTTTTGCAGTTCCTGAAAAACATTTCTTAATTGTTTAAGGGATGTTCCGCTTTCGTAGAACGGCTGGAAAGCCTAATTCCAGACCTGTTTATATTGTTGATAGAGCCCATAGCAAGCAGAGTACAGCTAGTAATCGATTTTCGTATAGCCTGCAGACTTCGCCCGTACGAGAGTTGTTCTTGTATATACAAGAGTTCCTCGTTTTTATACATACTTATAGTACAGCTTGTAGCACGAGAGACAAACAATTTTCAACCTTAAACTTTCAAAAATAACACTTAAAGTATTTTATATTAAAATAAAATTAAAGACGTGTTTGTAAAGTGTCTTTCAGTGTAAGTTTTTATATTATTCTTGTTGTCACTGTTGAGTTTATCGTTTAAAATAAATGGGTTAAATGGCTCTTGGACAAGTTTCTAATTGCCTTTTATTGTAATAAAATAATATTATACCTTTTTTTATTTGTTATTGTTGTTTTTTTTTTGTTTGTTTTTATTGTAATCCTTCGTGTATGTTCTACATCAGAACCAAGCCGGCAGCTTTGAGGAAAACCGCAGGCCTTCTTTAAAAAAAAAATATGTCTTCTAGAACGCTGGCTCAGGGTTACTCCAACTTTTTTCAATCTCCAAACATACCTGCAACAAAAGAATAAACTATCTCGCTATCAATATATAAAAAAATATATTTTTTTGGACCATAGAAAAGGTCCGCGAAGGCACAGATCCGAGTCCTATAAAAATTTTCATTTGTCTCTTTCGTATTTTGAATTCCAATTCGAATGGAAAACTGATTTAATCGTGTGAATAACCAGATTTGCAGACAAAATATTTCCGAGTGTTCGAACGTGCTTTGAATACAAAAACTTTCATCCGCATCCGCTTAAATTCTTTGTTAGCGGCGGTCGGGAACAAACATGAGAAAAAAGGTACGACTTATTGCAACGACCAGTCTGCATAGCGCTTAACCCAGTGCATGCTTTTGTTACGTAATCCCGTAGTTCCGTTCCTTTATATGAAATGTAATAAAACTAGCGTAGTACAGATAATATAGAGCCTCAATAGCTCAACGGTATAAGGTATGGACTGAAATCCACAAGGTACCCGGTTCAAACCCCACCGCCATTGGGGAATTGTCGCACCCACATTATCTTTATTGTAAGCATTGACAACAGTCTATAACAATTTTTTTGTTAATTACTTATTTGCTCCTGATTTTTTTTGACATGTTTAGGATTATATTTCCTTAAATAATCTCAGGCAATTAAGAATGCACAGTTTTATATTAGGTAAAGTATAATATATGGACACTGGAGACATGTTTTACATTATTTTTGCTACTAATTTACCTACATTGTAGTATACTATACAAACATTCTTAACTTAATAAATATGACATTGTAATACCTTTATACATTATTATACCTTTTGATATTATGTTACAATTTTATTAATTTGAAATTGCTAACATAATCTCATGAATATTGTAACTTTTAATTGAAATTTCCATTTTATAATTTTGTATACCATCTTATGGCAGATTTTACATCTCATATAATAGTAATAGTCAGGCAAATAAATAATTTGTAATAGCCTTAGGACAGAAAACAGGTCTATCATATCTCATTTTAAAACTATCTTAACGTAATATGTAGAAAAGTGCTTACTAACCATATAGAAGTAGGATAGAGCTGTGCAAATGGACCAAAAAACTGACCCACTCTTAACACTCTTCAACCAAAGGTAGTATGTGAATTGCAGAGCAAATATGGCAATTCCTTCATTGTCATAACTTCCTGCTACTGATCTACTGCTATAGCCCGGGATTATGGCTATGAAACACGCAGCAAATAGGCCAGCCCCACGGGACCACAGTTCAGAGGTTAGCAAGTATGTTGCTATAGCTGTTAAACCACTAAAATGTGAAAAATTAACTTCATTAATATGGAAATACTTAAAACAGATTATCTATTATGTAATAAATAATCTATTTTAAGATCATAGACCCAATCTATTTCTCTTAATAATTTATAGCTAAGTATAAAAAGCTCAATTAATATAGAATATTCAAATTTATAAAAAAAAAATTACAAAACAATACCTATGTTATAATTGATAGAATCAGGCGTTACTTTACGGAAATCCATGACATGTATGAGAAGCTATACTACTTTGCTTTAATCTGCGAATGAATACGAGGGAAAATCGGTGTAATGCTGCAATCCGAAAGCTATACCACCGAATCCGCCACCAAAGCACAGCACTACACTGACTTTCCGATGTGCCGACATCGGAAAGCATCGAAGCGAAACGTGCGTTGAGGCACATCGGAAAGTCAGTGCAGTACTGTGCTTTGGTGGCAGATTCGGTGGTGTAGCTTTCGGGTTGCAGCATTACACCGATTTTCCCTCGTATTCATTCGTGGATTAAAGCAAAGTAGTTTAGCTTCTCATGAATACCTATGTTTATCAAATAAATGAATAATTACATAGAGAATATCTGACATTATTTTTTTAATACTAGTTCATACAGCAAGTTATGTTACTACATTAAAATCATATTTATTCTATTGTTAATGTTAGACAAAAAAGAGTGTAAGTTTTATTGAATAGATTTAATATCTTAAAATTAAGATATACAAAATTATTAAATATTACAAAAAAAAACAATGTTACCTAAATACTGGAGCAAGGAACACACATATATCCCTTATATGTATTGGTATATTAAGAGTATGTAGTATCCAGTGTATTGTTCCTGATGTAATCATAAGACCAGGGTACACAGTACCCCCTACAATTCGACCCAGAGGGTACCATGCTCGCTCGTCGAACCAATTCAAAAAATTATAAAAACCATGCTGGACCATATATGCTGTAGATCTGTAGTTGAACCTAGAACAAGTTAAGAACGTTAAAAAGGCCGATAAAAGACTCCACGTTTTCACATAAAATTAAACACAACTTACCAAGGATCGAACTCATGAATAATACTTTCAAAACGAATTACAGCGAAAAGCCGGGATGCGAAACCAGCTAACCAAGCCAGGGTTAAAACTGTAACCGTGATCAATGTACTAAAGCCGGTCATATTGTTAAATATCCCTTTGTTGCGACCATTGCTCGGTTTCGGTACCGCCGTCGTCGTCATTTTAACGCAAAGTTATATTGTTGACTATGCTATGTGTTAAATAAATAATTTCTCATACATCAATTTTAACAATACAATTCTATTCTATTGAAATTGATTGACTTTTGCTTGACTGACATAGAGACACGTCTCTCTTTCTAAACTATTGCCAGTTGTAAATTATACAAAGATGCGTTCATAAGTTTGATTCTTTTATGTTGAGTTAATCTTGAAACTTTGCAACCATGCCGAATTTGGCTGGCGCATCCGGGTACTAAAACCTCTTTCTCACATGAGATCGGCGTGAAGTGGCGGCGATGGTGTCACGTCAAGTGATAGTATTGTTGTCGCGTTTCGTTCGATTTGTGCACATGTCCATGGGCAACGGTACGTACTTAGGTGCCTACTGCCTGCTCGTTTGCCCCTTGTAACATAAAAAAAAACTTTAAAAAACGCTAAAAAAACTGCCAGGAACTGCATTTTATAACGTTATAGCGTTTCTGCCAACATATAAGAATAATATATTATATTGTAAAGACGTATTAAAGTGAAATAATACTTTAGATGATCAAGGAGGAACTTTCTTTGTTTTTTAAAGCTTAAATTAATTGTATTACGTGTATTATGAATATTGATGAATAAATTTTGAAAAATATTAATATTATATATTGACGTCTCTCGGACTAGTTTTGCAATATAAGCAATATTCGTGTAAGTATCGCAGCATCCCATCGCCTTATCTCACCCGACTGCACGGCAAAGCTCTGCTTCATTTCTATATCAGTGAAAAATACGGAGCGAAACTAACACTGTAACGTTTAGATAATTCTGCAAAAGTAAACGTTGAAAAAGTTTTTCTATTATAACAGGAAACGGACAGGCCCATGGATATCTGCACCACAAATCAGGATAGCAGATGCGTTACCAGTCTTTAAGGAGGGTTTGGGCTACCAGGAACTCTCACAAACCGAACGGAACGCGACAGTATTGCCGCCTATTCATAAAGACTTGTAAAAACTTTTTAATTAAATGTAATGACAGCACACTGCATGAAAACATTTATATATAATCATAATTTGATTTGATAACTCTAAACTTAATATAATGATCCTGATTTCATATCACTTGTGAAAAAAATAAAGAGACAGTGCATTAAGAGGGATTATGCGAAGGAGAATATCCGACAGAAGTCACGAAAAAGATCACCTTTGAATCAAGGAAAAGACCCAGAGAGAGATATTTAATAACGGTTATCGCAAAATACACTAAAGTATTAAATATTATTAAAACAGATATTTTTGGATATTTTTAAGACTCGACTAAAAAAGTATTTCCTATCTAACTGTTAATAGTTTGTGGTCTCGTAATTATTTATTTTATTTTAATACTACCTACCCCCTTTATATATTTATATTTTGTATTTAAATATATGTATTAATATATTTTATGTATGTATGTTTATATGTATATATTTACTTGCATACTTCTTGCACCACCCTAATTATTATTTCGCGCCTGGGTTGTCTGTAAGAGATCGCTTTAAGCTATAAGGCCGCCCTTGCGCACCTTAATTAGTTTTAAATTATTGTTTGTTATTATTGTGTTTCTTTATTGTGTGCAGTAAGTTTTAAATAAATAAATAATAAAATAGTCACATATAATATTTAAAAATTAGCGATTATCAACGAGATTTATTCTCGTGTGTTTCCACAAAATGTTATGATAATAATTATAATCACATACGATAAGCTTTAATGGCTGGCTAAGTTCGTTCCGTAGCTTCAATAAACATTAAAACCATTCGCTTGAGAACATCCTTATTAAACGATAAATAGTAATTCCAAGTGTTTAAATGGCTTACAGATGTTATTTCCAACTAAATGATATCCTAAAACGCTTCTGAGGTGCATTTGCTTTTAAGTTTCGTAGAATATTTGCGAAATTCATTCTTCGTAAGCGAATTTGGAACGATGTTTCTGTAAATGTCTCCTTTTGTAAACCAGTCTTCACGGACTTCTAATCATTATGAGACCTTAGTTACCTAACCTGACCTTAAACTGAGAACTAACTTAAACTGGTACTCAGCATCCGACTGAGCGTCGTTGGGTCCTTTCTGCCCAAGAATAAAAGATCGGTTTACGCCACTCAATTATGTTTTCCTCCGCTCGGAATAAGGTCTATTATTGTCTAAACGGTATGGAGTACATACGTCATATTTCCAGCGATTAGAGATGGATAACCATAGAAATATAGAGGGATGACCATAGAATGAAGGTACACCACGTGTGTTTGAAATTGAAAATTTTTGCGCGCGTGTGAAGTGGTATGGCGTACGAGGCCCGTTTCTATGGCGTAAGTAGTTTTGTTTTATTTTTTTTAAGTGATTTAGTGTGATATATTTGTAGCGGCTGCTACATAGCAAGATAGCAAGATGGCAATGATGTCAAGTGGAAAAGGTTACACCAAAGCAAACTAGATTATTGTGACTAGTTGGACGCGGGTTCGTTCCCGTGTTTTTTTTCACTAGTCATTACCCGCGTCTTTGCCCTGGTTGGATTCAATAATTTTGTTCTGATTTTTTTTAAATTTGACAACGAAAGCAGTTCACCTGAGTGATTATGGACGACTGCAGTACCAGAAGACGTGCAGATGCGTTACCGGCCTTGGAGATATGAGTTTGCTACTTTCTCGGAGGTGCCTAATTCATATCGGTCCAAAACGCCGGAAATAGCTTAACTGGTTCCCAAGTGTTGTGAGAGGCAGGAAATTCACGTTCATTTGAAGACACAACAAAGGAGATTGGTCGGTAAAGGCTGTAATAAAAACTAAATTTTGACACAATTACTGTGTATTGAATTAATTTTACTTTCTTTCAAATAAAACCGACTTCAAATTGTCAGAACTGAACCAAATTGAAATGGGACCACACGGGAAGCACCAGCCTCCAAATAAGGTATGAATCATCAACATCGGTTAACTCAGTCGAAATTTGTGAGGTAAGGAACCTTTAAAAGAATACAGTCGTACTGTGCAACTCCACCTTTTTGAAGTCGGTTTAAAAGTATATATTATAAGGATATACAAACAGACATTTCGATTAAATTTATGCCTGTATAGATAAACGTGTAAATTTTTTTTGTTTTTTATAAGAATATATACAAACATACATTTCGATTTCAATTATTCTTTTATACCTCAACAGTCATATCATGTGCAAACGTGTAAAAAATATTTTTTTTGTTTTTTTTTTTTTGAAAGAATATCTATATACATACATTTCGATTTCATTTATGCGTGTATAGATAAACGTGTATATGGAATATATGAATACATGCACATATTTCAAATACGTGTATATGGATAGGAAATATGTGCATATTTGACTGAGGGATCATTACTCTCGTGAATTATGCATCGTACCACGAAAGGGTAAGCGGGGCCATATCGTATTGGATCCATCGCTGCTTCGGAAATGCTACGAATAATAATAGGGTCGTCGTCGTATTTACAAGTGCCCCAGTGGCCCAGTGGTAGAGAAGATGGGCATAAATCTCAAAAACAAAAATAAACAATCTCAAAAAAGTTTATTAACATAAAGAGTGTGTGTTTGTGTTTGAGTATGTGTGAGTGTGCGTGTACATGTGGTGTGTGTGTGTGGGTGTGCGCACGCGTGTGCGTCCGTGCATGCGTGTGTGTGATGAAATATGCATGGTATGGTTTTTAGAACTCCGACAATCAAAATGGTTTACAAATAATTAAGATTCAAAAGGTGTTTTATTTAAACAGACTTTTGAATTGTTAAATACTTTAAAAGCTACCACTGATTCGGAAAAGTTGGGCCACGAAAAGAATCAACAAGAAAATCGAAAATCTAAGAAATCCAAAACATGTAAACTAATAACGGAAATTGGAATAGCTCAGGATAAAAGAGAGTGGTTTAAGAAGAGCCCTCCCCCTTGTTAAACTACTTGTCCTTTGCTCAGCAGTGAACATCTTAAAAATCAATTTTGAACAGGGTTTCTTTTAATACGGTGTCATTACGTCATTGTCATGTTTACAAGTGGATTTCTTAACGCCAACAACACTACGCCTACCAATATCGGTGACATTATGTTATTGTCGTGTGTACGAGTGGGTTTCTTAACGCCAACAACATTACGCCCACCAAAATCGGTGACATTACGTTATTGTCATGTGTACGAGTGGGTTTCTTAACATCAACAAGGTAAAGTAAACGTCAAGCCTACCAAAATCGGTGACATTACGTTACTGTCGTGTGTACAAGTGGGTTTCTTAACGCCAACAACACTACGCCCACCAAAATCGGTGACATTACGTTATTGTAGTGTGTACGAGTGGGTTTCTTAACGCCAACAACACTACGCCCACCAAAATCGGTGACATTACGTTATTGACATGTGTACGAGTGGGTTTCTTAACATCAACAACGTAAAGTAAACGTCAAGCCTACTAAAATCGGTGACATTACGTTATTGTCGTGTGTACAAGTGGGTTTCTTAACGCCAACAACACTACGCCTACCAAAATCGGTGACATTACGTTATTGTCATGTGTACGAGTGGGTTTCATAACGCCAACAACACTACGCCTGCCGAAATCGGTGACATTAGGATTCACTTGACGATTTGACGAAAAACTGCTATTGTTAGCCAATCTTTTAAAAATATACTCTCCTTCGTTTTAATCTTATAAGACCATTGACTGAAACAACGATCGGGACAATGTCTGCTGATTCAACATTCTACATGGCAATAATCTCATGAGGTATCGCAAGCGGAGTTTTTACGTGACGAGAACTATACTTACGGTCGCCGCCGTCGTCGCTGTCGCTGGCGGCGCGGTCAGTGTTAAAGGGGTTGAAGTCGCTCAGCTCGGAGTCGGAGCGTCTCTCATCCGAGTCCCCCTCAGCCTCCGCCTCCATCTCGTCCTCGGAACGAACAAACTCGTCCGACGATGAGCCGCCGCGAAGTCGCTTGGCCGCCGCATTCACTTGCTGACGCGGCGTCACTGCGACATTTATTATTTATCTTACATAAAGACATGTACACGTTTTTTGTTTTGCTTGCTTGCTACTGCGGCTTTAGGCGTCCCTTCTAATAAAGAACTTATGTTAGTTCTTGACAAGCCTTAAGCTAAAAGACCTTTCTTTTAGTAGCTTGTACAGAGATTGCTGGTATACCCTCGCTCCCGCCTCTACCGCATATAACATGGTTTTGTAACCATTTTTGGTGAGCTCATTGACTAGGTCAAAGTACTTGTTCGTTTTTATCAGATGGTATTAACTGTAAGCTCCACAAGAACTACTTGTGTCTTTGAATAAAGGAAAATGTCCAGCCTGGATGACGAGACAACAACATCCTCTGGGATTTTGTAATATTTTTAATATGTATCCATAGAGAGTTAAAGCGGGTGCTATTTCTAAAACGGAGAGAGGCTTTATACGATTTCGTACAGGAACCGTCTTTAACAAAATAGATGATAGTTTAAATAGAGATATGTAAGTAATAAATAATACACATATAAAATGTTTACCATACATTTTCTCTTGGAGGCGTTGCCGTCGTCGAGCCCGTTCTTGCCGTTGACGGGTGTGACGGGTATGGGGACGATCGTCTTGTTGATTTTTGGCTCCAGGCCCAGCAGCCGGTTGATACGATCGCGATCCGGCGCCGGGAAATGCTTCTCGACTAGGGTTTGAAATACGCCTCTGTAAATACACATATATATAGTGATTAGAAAAAAAAAATATTTTTTTTTATTTTACAAGAGGAAAACGAGCAAGCGGTTCATATAAGTGATTTCCGATGCCCTTGGACATCTGAACCACCAGAAGGCTAGGAAGATGCGTTGCCAGCCTTTAATGACGAGTTTAGGCCACCGGGAAGTCTTACAAACCGAACGAGACGCGACAACAATACCATCACTTGACGTGACAGTATTGCCGCCAATACACGTTCATTTCATGTGACAAAGAGGTACTGGTACCCGGACGCACCGGCCTAATTCGGCTACAAGCATGGCGCTAACTCTAATAAAAGTTGGATCGAATCTCGTGGTAACGAATTTTGGACACAATAGCTCTAGGTTTTTTTTTAGCTACTTTAAAAATGTATGTCACTATAATATTAAAATTAATATGCGACAAATAAGAAAAAAAATATAAAGTGCTCTCTACTAGGGTGCACTTTTATGAAATGCATAGATACATATCTAGATATTATAATATCTATTCCAGATTGTAAGAGATCGCTTGTTTTCGTTTCATAATGTACAGATACATAGATATTGAAAATTTACTATAGAAGAAAGTTAGTCTAAAATTCTGAAGCTGAAGATTCATTAGAAACCGTCAAGTCTACACCAGCATCACAAGTCCCATATATGGCTAGCTTCTTTTTCCACGTCGAAGTTGAAAGTCGGCTAAAAACGTAAAAGTTCGAAAGTATTTAAACGTGTAGTCACATACAAAAGGCTGTAAAAATACAATGTTCACTATTGTTCTTTAAACAATAGACCCCACATTTATATACTTAAAACATTAATATGTAATAGGTACTTCGGTTTGTGCACACACGAGGTAGTAAAAGCAAATATTTTACATTAAAACAAGGAAAAAACTCTGCAATGCCGATTTCAAGTAAATAGTCGTTACCTTTATAATGGCTCCTTATTTGTTTGAATATTAAAATACTACATATTCAGAGAGGGACAGACAATAGATGGACTCAAAGAATAGACAATTGGTACCCCATGTACAAACAACGAAGACGTGGCAGGCCGTTTAAGAGATGGGATGACGACATTCGTGAAGTGGCTGGAACAACGTGATCAAGGTTAGCCAGATATAGAGCTTACTGGAGCAATTTGGAGGAGGCTTTTACCGCAAAAGGCGGCCCTTATAATATAAATTCACTAACATGAAAATTTTAATAATATTAGTTATATATTAGGTTGTGATATTATTTCATATGGGTTTTTTTCCATCCCTGGGGTACCGTTCTGTTACTTTTTTGGTCAATATTCCTGTTTGCGTTCTCATCCCATTTTTAATACTGGTTTTCAAATATACAACCTCCTCCGTGTTTCTGAAGGTGCGAAAACAAAGAGTACCCAAGCTTCCGATTGATGTCACTGAATGATATTAGTCGTGAGATTGCGGGGGTCCTGGATATGACTTCTGAGGGCAGTCGGTCATCCTAACGCACCCCACAGCCAGCCTCTACAATCTAAGCGGACCCTGGTACGAAACCAGGATAACGCTAGGAAGAAGAACCCATTCCGTTACAGCCTTTTTTCTTGAAAGTTCCAGTGTTGTATTGATTCGAATATTTTTGGTGATTCAGTGGTGGATTCAGGTGATAACCAATCCTCTAAAGACGCTGTGTGTACACACAGCGTCTTTAGAGCTTTAGGAGGAGTTTTATCAAATAAATGAGAAAACGTCCGATAGAAGTGTTAGCATACAGAGGTGTCAGCTACGGTAACAGTGTTGCGTGTTTATGGTTTTTTCCCATCTCAAAAAATGTCCGAAGCACCTAAAGACGTTCTGACTTCAAAACAATAAAATAAACTTAATTAAATTACTATTTTAATATGTATTTTGTTTTATTAGTCTGCATGTTTCTTGTGTTATGTAAATAAATGTCGTTGTTTTTTTTATGCTACAAGGGGCAAACGAGTAGGCAGCAGGCAGCCAAGTGCCTACCGACGTCCATGGACATTTGCATAACCAGGAGGCTAGCAGATGCGTTTCCGGCCTTTAATGACGAGTTTAGGCCACCGGGAACTCCCACAAACTGAACGAAACGCGACAACAACACCATCACTAGATGTGACAGCATTGCCGTTACTTCACGCCGATCTCATGTGAGAAAGAGGTACTTTGTACCCGGAAGCGCCGGCCCAATTCGGCTACAAGCGTGGGGCTAACCCAAATAAAATAATACCTGTAATTAGAACGTGACTCGTTTTTATTTTTTTAGTGTTAATTTGTAGTTTTAGTAATAGTTCTGTTAGAAACCTAATAAATAAAAACAAGTTAAATTTTAAAAATATATAAGGAGAGTGGGTTCAACAGACGGACGGACGTTACGTAAAATTAAATTTAGGAGCGGCACACGGACGAATGCGTTGCTAACTTAGTTAGCGCCATTTAAAACCATGAACATATGTGAGTCAGAGCTGGGCAGCCAACGGATTTTGCACGCGAATATTTTAGCCTTTATAATGTGGATTTCTGTACAGCCATACATGTGACTTATTTATAGGACTACTAACTGTTTTCCGCAACTTTGTCCGCGTAAAGCTCTCCTTAACTGATCTAATCTATACTATATAAAACTGAAGAGTTTGTTTGTTTTCTAGAAAGCGCTAATCTCAAGAACTACTGATCCAATCTGAAAAATTCTTTCAGTGTTAGGTATCCCAATAATCGAGGAAGGCCATAGGCTATATATCATCGCGCTAAAAATTTTCACCTAATTTTACGCGGATGAAGTCGCGGGTAACAACTAGTCTATAATAGTGTATTCCACAATTGTTCATAAAATCAACTCCACATATATTGTTAATAGTGTTTTTAGCGCTTTAATAATAAACTCCTATGTGATGTTGGAGAGAGGTCCTTAAATAAATTGAATGTATTAAGTAAATTATTAATTGAATCTATTAAATAAATAAATTAATTGACTGTCTTAAGTAAATTAATTAATTGAATGTATTAAATTAATTAATTAATTGAATGTATTAAATAAATTAATTAATTGAATGTCTTAAGTAAATTAATTAATTGAATGTCTTTATAAGGTAAGCTCATTCAAAAGTTCCATAATAATGTAAAGAATGATCTAAAAGCTTACAAGTAAATTGATCTGAGCTCATCCGAATTATTGTGAAATGGTATTTTTAAAAAAATACCCGACTGACTTTTTGCGGTTTCTTCTCAGTGCAGGGCGCGTTATAACCCTCGTAAACTTTAGCTTTTTTGTAAATTTTATCATCAAACTATACAACAATTATTTAAAAATTAATATACTAATACGCGAAGCGAAAACTTTAGGTACCAAATTACGAAAATTGCGCTCACGGAGGAGTATGCAATTTGGCCCAATTGTAATTCATATAGAGGAAGGCTTGCAAATGGTATTTTTTGAGGTGAAGTGTCATACAAAACGAATTCTATACTGTTCAGAACCAAACCCAAGTCCGTATAGATGTCACTCGCCTACCCTACTTTTACGTTAGTAGATAAAGGATTTTCCGAGTTTTATTAAAATGCCAATTTCACATTTTATAACGGTAAAAATATGAAAAGAAAAATCACGATTTTTAATTTAATTTGTATTTAAATTAATATAACAAAGGAGCGAAGTTTCGAAACTTCCTGCTGCTCGGTCGATTTCCAAAGTTGCTTCAGTGTCTTTGATTTTAATTAAAGAGTTAGGGACTTTTATTCGCGAAAAAATTGCACCCTCCATGATAAGTTCGCGATGGTCTGTCTACCAGAGATATGTTAAGGATAAAGCAATTCTTTAAACAAAATAGTCGAGCAAGGAGCGAGGCAAACTAGCAGCCGGAACTCACCCAAGTGACTACCGTCACCGATGGACAACTGCAACACTGGAGGACTGGACTGGATGTCCTCTGGTGGAATGCAGCTGCCGGTATTAGTTCGTACAATCCCGCGGAACTCTCCATAATACATGCGGTATTAATTCTATATGATGTATAAACGTATATAAGATTAATTTAGTTTTTAATTCATCATTTCTACCGTTGAGCTATTGAGGCTGACAATATGAAAAATGTTATTCGCATTGTTTCTCTTGGAGAGTTCAATTTTACTTTGGTTTAAAGCCACTCAGAGTATTATACCAACAGCGCTTTTCTAGCAAATAAATACTTGCGGGCTCTACTCGCGTATACAAACACGATGTTAGAACCGGTCCTAAAATTGGATTTACTACTTTCTAAATGTACTTTAAACTTTTAAAAGAACAATAAAATGATAAACCTTAAAAAATATTTTTTAATAAACCGACTATTAAAATATAAGCAAATAAATAAATATTTAAATATTAAATAAATAAAACAGGACTTTATGACACACGGACGTCTGTTCCTAAGGTAGACAACTAAATGCCTCTGTTATAGGTAACAGACGCCTGTTATACACATTTTTTTTGTAGAAATATATAAGTACATACATATACATTATACACCCAAACTCGAGCCGGGAATCGAACCCACGAACCCCGGAGCGGAAGGCAAGGTCACTGCCCACTGCGCCAACGGGACAGTTAAATTTATTATTGAGTTTGCAAACGCTTTAATTGTGCTCATTTCTCAACATTTCTTTAGCAAGAAAATAAATAAATCTACGAAGCCAGAAAGTTGTTACAATGCTGTAATTAAAATGCTCTAACACCATCAATACTATAACCAAGGCACCTTAATGCACTGTTTTATATGGAAACTAACTGTTTCCCGCGACTTCGTCCGCAAGAAATTAAGCTTGTTCTTAGAACCCCTTAATGCGCCCCTATCGAAAAATCCGTTCTTAACGGACGTCTACCATCTCTAAATTACCTCCCCGCCTAATTACTTATTTATACGTTCCGCGGTTTTAGAAATTCTGTGTTAGGTGACCTATCTCTATTATACATATGTAGATATGATGATCCCAACAAGATGATGACGATCAATGCAGTTATCACCTGTAGTGCCTCAACGCGCGTTCCTCTATGAAACCAAAGGAGATAAACTCATCACACTTCATCAGGAGATACTCTATCTACAAAGTTTGTAAGTAAAATAATTGGTAACCAAAGGAAACTATTACACTAAGGCCTCCCCCCCCCCATTACCTCCTCCCCCCCCATCTCAACACTGAAACTTCAAACTTACTCAGTAATGGCGAGCTTGAGACGTTTACCTGGTCACTTAAACAAACCTTATACAACGTTGTTATATTACTATATCTAATTTATAGTCAACCAAGACATTGGTTTGCCACGCTAAGGCCGAATGTCGTTTTCACGTCAATTAGTTAAAAATCTCATTTTTGCTTACTATGTCGACTATACATAACACAAAATTTCTCATCTATCTATCAATTAACTATTTCCGGTACGAATGTATGGGTGCGAGTCTTGGACACTGTCCCAAAAACAAGCTGCTAGTAACTGGGCGCAAGATACTCGAAAAATTCTTGGACCGACCCGAAGAGAGGTCGCCAACGTCGAAATTGAATACCTTGTGGTGGAGCGTAACATCTTAAGTGAAATAAAAGCATAACGACTTCGTTGGCTCGGGCATGCCATCTGAAGCAAGCTCCATGTGTAATGACTAGCTGTGCCCGCGAATTCGTCCGCGTAAAATTCAAATGTATGTAAAGTAACGTTATGTTAACAACTGTGAAATCACAATGTTTGTAAGAGTTACAAGAGAAACATAACATGAGACGTGATTATTTCGTCAACCGTTTCGAGGGTGCTACATATAGTTTCAAATGTTTGAACACTTGTTTCATTAGTGTGTCTGGCGTCACCTTTACGGAGTTCTATCCAAAATCGATTAAGATTACCAAAACCCCATCACATGGACTAAAATCCAAAATTTTCCCACGAAATCATCGCTCATGATCAAGCGGACCGCACGCCCGTTTGCCCACTTACATATTTATGCAAATTAGTATTCCGTGAGCAGGGAGCGACCGTACAAGCAGTGGATTGACTTGCGGTACCCGGACAAGCTGCACGCCTACGGATGGAAGCTGTCGAGGAAGAACGTGCTGATCATTCACGGCTTCAACGGAACGCACTCGAAGACGCCGATGACGTTTCTAAGGGACGGTGCGTATAGTAATTGATTTTTACGAATATTTCCTTATATAATATTGTAGACGATATGATTATATCTAAATGTTACCTTACACGTTAAAAGATATTACTTTTGTGACGAGAGAAATGTCACAAATGTGTAAATGAATTAAGGAGCAAGATTTTTGCTGAAATGATTTGAAATTGCTTGCAATAATTATTCCTTACCTGATTATAATTCATTTTTCGGAAAAATATTAATTGTCTTGATTTGTAGGTAGCTTATTATTTAAGTATTACATTAAACAAATTTGTAACATTATTTCCTTACTTTTTGCCGGTTCCGTAGGTCTAGAAGGAACCGTTATAGTTACGGTCTGTCCGTCTATCCGCCCGAAAGGTGCCCCTCCCCCCAGGATTTCAAATTTATTAGATGTAGAGACTTCAAATTTTCCATGTTGATAGGACATACTAAAAACTTAAAAAAAAATTGAGCGAAAGCGAACAACAGCTTTCAAAGTTATTTAACAAATACCCTTCAATTAAAGTTTAGGTTGCGTCTAATACCGAAGCCAGACATAGCTCAAAGTGTTTGTACATTTTTGACCTTGAAGTCTACAAAGGACTTCAAAACTTTGTGAAGTTACACAAAGTCTCTGGACACACTACACGATCATTGAAGTGATCATTCAAATGAAGCTATGTCTGGCTGCAGTATAAAATTTTTATATTTGCATTGCAGCTTACCTGTCTCGAAAAGATTACAACGTGTTCATGGTGGACTGGTCACCTCTTACACGATTTCCCTGCTATTTGTCAGCGTTATCGAATACTAAGTGAGTATTCCTTTACTTTAAGCTTTAGTCTTATTTTCGGTTAAAGAATATTTTCCAAGGTTCCACGTGCTACTCCGTGTGGAAACCATTTTATCACAATCTACATACAGTTTATAGAGAAGCTGTAGATATATATATCGATCTTCATACATATATAAAAGTGGACTGTATAGATGAAGTCAGTACCTCTGGCCTAGTCCCGCCAAACCACTAGACAGATTGGAATAAAATTTTGTGTATATTCCAAGGTTTGCAGAGAATTTGGACCAAATCAGTCTATTAACTCCAAACCAGCTGTTTTGTTTTATTTTCATAATTTCTGGGAAGGTTTAAAAATAAAGAGTGTAAGGAAAACCTACAAGAATATTTAAAAAATATTAAAAAATTAAGAGGTGGTCGCAACTTCGGCATATAATGGTGTTCGTACTGGGCCTGTCGTATGTAATGTGTATGTATATATACATATTTAATGCGTTAATTAATGTATAAATTGTAGTTATGTAAGTTTTGTTTAGAAAATATAAGGAAGGGTGGAAGTGCATCATGACAAGCACACGTTTTTTTGCCTTAGCACTTGTTCAACAGCTATATTCAGCGATATGGATTTTAAAGTCACGTATGTATAGGTATAGTCGACCAAGAAAATGCTTTATCATTTTGGATGACAGCGCCTAGTTAAAGTTAAAAAAAAATTGCTAAAGGTTATTGTTAGAAATTAACGTAATGCGTAACAAGTAAAAATAAGCCTTCTAACTACTTAACGTGCAAACGACATTCGACCTTAGCGTTGCAAACCAATTTCCTGGTGGACTATACATTTATTCCTACGTGCCTACGACCACGTACGTACGTACGACTGCAGTCTAGGCAAGTAGATTGCATTTCCATCTGGAGTGATTGTCGTCAATGCCTGGTTTCCTGTAAATGGCATCTGAAACCTAGAAGACCATTTTGGGTAATCACTATGCTCTGCTTCGCCAATGTAACCCATATTGGATTGCCGACTAAATCTTAATTTTAATATTTTAGATCCTTTAGAGCCATATCATAGTTCCATGCGAATAAATCTACTATATTAATAGCCGGAGATTATATCATCGTGATATTTAGAAACATCTTCTTCCTAGCTTTATTCCAGTCTAGTACCACTGAATTAAGATGAATGACTCCGTCTGACATCTTCTCCGAAACCCCCACAATCTTTATAATATCACGACTAATAACACTCAGTGACATTAATCGAAACCCCCAGTTTTACGCTCCTTCTGAAACACGGATGAGGTCCGATATTTGAAAACCAATGTTAGAATGGGTCATCCACTTATCACCAATTGCTACGACCTCCTCATTATCAATATATTTTAAATTTCAATATACTTCTTATAATACTTCACATATATTTAAAGTTGTATTTCTACGTTAATAATAGTTTGCATAAACATACTTTGACATTGTGTCCACGCAAAACTTCCAAGAATTTCGTTACAATTGTGTACAGTGAAAATTTAACTTTAATACAATCCGGGAAACTCGGCTGACGCGATGCATATTCCGCGTGAAACTGGCGGACATTTAAAAGTTTCGCTTTTAAATGTAAATTCATTGTAATATCCGGTTTAAATTTTTAACCCACCAGCTAAACCGCTCCGATTTCACCTAAATCGTATAGTTATTCTCAGGGCTTTTTTTTCGTAGGGGCACGCGGGGGCACGTAGTGTCCTTAAAAAATATCAAAAAGTTGCTGTAAAAACTAAATACAATTTATTGACATGTAAAACCTGTCCACTCGGTTGAAGTTATACTTCTTTTTAAATACGAAAACGGCATGGATGGGGAGGATGTAAACAAAATTATGCTTACAAATTTCGTGAATTATCGTGCCCTTAAAAGCGAAGTGACTAAAAAAGGGCTGATTATTCTATTGTCAATCTTCATATATTCGAGGAAGGTGCTATAAGACCTGAATGAATGGATTTTCCTCTAAAATCTATATAATTACAAATTAATGTTATCAGCCACCTGATTCCCGCTGCCGAGCAAAGGCCTGTTTCTATATCTTCCATTCATCACGGTTTTAGACCTCCACCGACTATTTCGTCAGGCACTCATCGATCGGATCTCAACGCTACGAAGAAAGGTGACAGGACGACCTTCTTCTTCCTCTTCTTCCTTAATTCTAAAGACAAATAGGCGAATTTATGAATAAATGAATTTTGAATTATAAAATCTTTCAAACTCCCGATGTTTCTTCCCTGTCTGATAATTCATTTGTTTGTAGCTAATGAGGAATTTCCTATAACATATAAGGATACAGTTTTTTATATATACATATCTGACTGACTTTGTATAAGCGTATTACTACTAAACAATGCATAAATTTTTTCGGCGATTTAAGAAACATTTTAATAAACAATTTCAATAAGTACCTACAAATTTTACATACATTTTATTTACAACATCCAATAAATGAATTTATGGTTGAGGATTGCCTCAAGCAATATTGGTCTTCACTGAAGCGAAAACTCCTATCAAACTGGAACTATAAAACGTAAACCAATATTTAAGTATATAATATACACGTTTTCTGCACCTATCTAGTAAAGACACAGAAATATAAGTTATTTATATGTGAGTATCAACATATCCTCTCATCATATCATAAATAAGATCTCCATAAAACGGTAGCGAGCGTCTCATAGCGGAGGTACCATATACAAAAAAGGCTACTATTACATATTATAAGCTTTGTGTATGAATTTTTTTCGCAAAAATTAAAAACCTCAGAGTATACATAAGCAAGCTATGCATACTCTAAGTTAAAATTACATGAGTATAAAGAAATATATCCTTAAAAAAATAAAGATATGCCAACTATCTCTTAGTAAGTTGTACACATTATAAATTTATGTCTATTTATTACTCAATTTTCTGTTAGGCTTTTCAAAAGAATTGTGTATTTTTTGTGAATTTTTACGCAAAAAAAAAAAAAATAAAAACATGAGTATAAATAAAAATATCTTTACAAAAATAATCCTTAAAGTATTCGGACCAACTCTTTGTAAATTATACGCATTATAATTTCATGACTGTATTTCTTAATTTTTATTAGAATTCTCAAAAGAATTGTGCACAAAACTTTTTATACTAATAGTATAAAACTGATAGAAAATATTCATTGAGCTAAGCTTAAGACTTCATTATTATTTATTAACTCTAATCAAAGAGGATAATTTGAAAGGTTCATTACTTTCTCTATGAATGGTATCAAAGAGTGTACACCAAAAAATCTTGTTATTATTTTCATTTCTCTGTCGTTATATTTATTTTTTGTTTTCCTCATACAAATTATTTAATATCACTATGTTAACTGACTTTAGCGTATTCATGTCGTATATATTTCAATTTACATATATGTTTGTGAAGTAGATGGCGTCCAATGGGTGCATCAACTGTCTGGGAGTGACAGCAGTAGCGGCGCTGTTATTAGTACCTGTTCATTACTTTATTCCAGGATTATGCCCAACAATTGATCTGGACCCTGAATCACTTCGACTATCTCAACCTTCGAAAGTAGATCAGCCGTGGACACTACCAGAGGTTCCAACTGTTGATCTTTTAGTCACTGTAATTCTACTAGTCTTGGCCGTCATCACACACTTGTGTGATTGGATACAAAGAAAATTGATGGAGAAGCGAATCATAAAGGTATCTTTAAAGCATTTTCTAGAAGGCTTTCATTTTTAAATTCAGTATATCTGATAGGATTCAGGATTTAAATCAAAAAATCGATTCCCAAGTTATAATCATATTTTTACTTGTGTTCTTTATTACTTTGTGAGGGCTCTTTAGACTTTGCATCAAATAAATTAAAAGATCTCCAAAAAGTAATAGCAGCTACATTTTCAAATTATATTTACGTATATTTAAGCAAGAAAAGATAGAAAGATCTTTGATGTAGCACTTGTTACACGTCTTCTTAAATTTTAATATTAATATTTGAAATATCTTATCAGCAACAACAAATATGCATCTGATCTTAATTAGATTAAGAACCCTCGCGATCTAAATTTTAAGTTTTTAATTACATACATACATAGGACTGTTATAAACACACGGTATTTTGTTCGTAAAGTAGGTAATTTAATACATACTCGTATGTTATAGGTTGTTACCTAGTGACACGCAATTTTTTTATATATAAATACATACATATATACATATACAGCTAAACTCGAGGCGGGAATAGAAGTCACAACCCCGGAGCTGCAGGCAGGATCACTGCCAACAGCGCCAACGGGCCAGTATAATTAACATATTGTTAAAAATATTTACAATGCACGATTTAAAAGCACAATTCTATATTCTGTATGAGATTTAGCCATTATGTATTTTATAATTGCGCTTCGATATACAGAAATTAAGGTTATGTCCTAATTAATACAAAAATATTGTTTAAATAAAATCGTTACCTAATGTTTGAATAAAATCTCTGATGTAGGCCTTAGCCTGTATATTCTTAGTGACATTTTTTTGTTGTTATAAACGACATTTTTTTGTTGAATGTTTTCTTTTTGTTTAAAGCTCAAACAGTATCTGTGCGAGAGCTTGGATCGTTTAAATGAATGGGACGCCCGTCAGGAGCAGCTGGAATCCACGTTGAGGATGGCGCAAAACGCTACTTCTGAATACAACCTTATGCTATACTTACTCCTGCGCCAACATAACATAGATCAGACGGGTCGCAATCAGCTGTCAAACTTTGCCTGGATAGTTAAGTAATACATTAAATGTTATTAAACTGTTGTTTTATTAACGTGTTACTTAGCCAGCTACTACTATATTGTCAGTCACCTTTGTTGACAAACTCTTCATTCGCACGAGAGTTAAAAAAGCTTTGCGTTAAATTTCGAGTTGGCGCTTTTTTAGTGGGCTCTCTATGTAAATATAGCTTGTAATATTTATATATAGCGTTGAAAATAGGACATTGCTCGATAAAAAAGCATCCTGTTTTAAAATCGCTGCCGTGTAGACATAACTTACTTGGAAATTATATGTTCTATTTGAACGCTTTTTTAACGCGCGACAAAAAAGCTACCATGTGAATAAGACGTAATATGTACGTTGTTTAACGTTTGAACTGACTTTTAAGTAACTTTCATAAAGTTCATCCGAACTAAGACATATTTTATAACAACTAAGAAATGATTAATGCAGAAGTTAGAAGGTTCGCAAATAATAGAAAATTTACGTTAATATAAAAGTTTATTCAAGGAATATTAAGCAGCTAATACTGCATAAATCTTTTATAAAATACGATATAGTATTTAAGCAATAAAAGCAATTTATTCCACGAGAATCCTCTGCGCTTCGACCAAATGAGATTAGAGTCAAGAGTTTGCCTCTACTCCACTTATTGGTTGAAATTAAATCAAGGTCGGTTGCGAAGTATTCTTTCGCTAACGAAGCGGCCTCATATAAAATAACTCTTAAGGCGGCTCATATAAATCGGTTAAAGTTAAAAATTACAATCTCTCGAGCTACCAAGATGAGGCGGGCGATATATTACCACTTGAAAATAATTATTGGAGTGGATTTTGCTGAAAAAATTAATATCTCTGCAGCGATATTTTATATTTAAAATGATAATATATTTTAACGGTAGAATAAACAGTATATTACCTACCTTCTGATTACGACACTTGCATTGTTTTATAAACGTCTTCAATTTTTTTTAAACTATATCTGAAGCAAAAAAGAGGTGAACTGTAATGTCTTAATTAATATTTGTTGACGTTTTAGTTTTTCTGTTTTTAGTCTAGTGTTTTCTCCGAGAGACTATAATTGATTTTAATTTTACACACTTTACATTATAATCCGGCAATATTAAAGGTTTCTTTGTGAAATTTGAATATCCCTCAAATACTTCTGTGGTAGGCATTCAAGCCTGAGTAAAAAGTTTTATTGAAACAATGTCTTTTATTTATCGTATACCAGCTGTAAATCGCGTCTTTGTCTGCGTTAAATGAAGCTTCAGATTCGCAAAAAAACGGAACTTATATCTTTCTTCAAAGTCCAATCTATCTCTATGCCAAAATTCAAAAAAGTTTAACGCTTTAGACATGAAAGGATAAGAGACAGAGTTACTTTCACATTTATAATGTTAGTTTAGACAGGTGGAGTCGTAGGACTTAGCTAGTGCACACATTTACACACAGTAGTACTAGAAGGAAATCATATACATATACTAATATATAAAGATGAAGAGTTTATTTGTTTGCTTGAACGCGCTAGTGAGAGGCCGGATTTGAGAATTTCTTTCAGTGTTAGATAGCCCATTTATCGACGAAGGCTATAGGCTATCATATAGTATCATCATGCAAATATATATGTAGTTTTATATATATATAGTATCATCATGCAAATTTTTTCCAATTAATTTTACGCGGATGAAGTTGCGGGTGCCAAATAGTTAGGTATATAAGGAGAAATTAAGATGGACGCTTGGAACTTGGGACATCAATTAATTATGAGAAAGACGTCGGAGTAGTGTTACCGTGACCAGTTAATGGTGGCGCGTGATTTGCATTCGTTATCCTCTTAATGAACAGGCAACATCTGTGCGCTTTGTTCACTGTAAGTATACCTCAATATAGCATACCTGCAGTTTTCTTTTCAAATATCTTTCAAAAGCAAGAGGAAAATTTTTAAGTTCATGTTTTTTTTTGTAATTATGCAGTTAGGTTACTTTTCCCAAAAGATGCATTATTTTTTTTTCCCCTCGAAGTTGTTGTTTGCACTCTAATGAGTGATATTCCGTCGGGGGAGGATGAAAGTTTTTTTGTAGTAAAGTTTTCGAGTTATGAATGGCTACAATAGGGCATTTTGGATGATTTCGACGTTAATGTAGTCATTAGACACACACAAGTGAGCAATTCTGCGTTAAAACAAAAAAATAGTCGCGTAATAGACAGCCCGCTTTCAATCTATCTGCAACAGAGTTACGTTTCGCCTGCAAAACTGAGTAATTACCTTTTTTATTTTTACCAAATAAATCTTGTATCCAAACCCAATTCAAATCAAAAATTGAAGAGGTCCAATCTCCAATGTCAAACAACCAACGGTCAACATTCAACATCCAATGCCCAAAGTCCAATATCCAATGTCCAACGACCAATATGCAACGTCCAACGTCATTAAATAATAATAAGTTAACCTTAGTTAATACACGTGTCGCGAGGCACAAGTATTAAGCCTTTGACCTTATCATTAGTGCATCGAACCATTCTTTGTTAGCTCCCCCTTTTCTTTGAATCCTTTTGAAATTATCGACGTTGAAAACGATAAATTTAATTTTAAAGCCAAAGATCGCAGTCTTTCTTTTAATGTAAATTGTCAATAGATTTATTTTTAGAATTGATATAAAATACTTGTGAATCCGCTCGGATATGCTTGACTTTGCAGATACCTTTATTCGCGTAGCCGTTATTGCTAACACCGCAGTAAGATATTTTTGGGATAATCCCGGAAAATCTATAGATAAAAAGGGACATATTAATATTTGTAGCAATTTAGAATTAAAAAATCTTAATTCATTGAATATTCACACAAATACTGCAATTATACGTATGTATGTATAACATTGATGTGTCATACCCGTCACATCATCATCCCTCTTATATCATGATGCTGTAAACATATAATTGTATCAAATTTTTAGGGGCAGTTCACTTTGTTATGATTTGACTACTAACGCCACAGGCCGGTAACGCGTCTGCGAACCTTCTGGTAGTGCAGCTGTTCACGGGCGAAGGTAGTCAAAATATTATAGTCGGATAGAATATTCAGGTGAATCTATATATCTATATTATATATCTGTATTATATGGTGGTGAATCTATATATCTATATTATATATTATATATATTAAATATCTATATTATAATCTATGTCCTTGTTATGTCTAAAAATCATGGGTTTGTCTCTTCATTTCTTACTCAAAAACAATAGTTTTTCGTTCAGGTAGAAAAGCTAGTTTGGAAAACCCATGTATTGGTCAGCCAATCTCATAACTATATTTTACACTAGTGATGTCCACTGGCATCATACATTAAAGCCCCGGGCTCGATCGAGCGCCTGCAACTGCAATTTCACTCAATACTTACCATAGTGATGTCCTCAGACAAATATCGATATTTAAGGAAATATATTACTCGAATTGTAGCATATTCTGATTATATAATTACGTGAGCTTATATTGCTGATGAAGTTTTTGAAGTAAAATTCTTTAAGCAGCCTTGACTTGGGCAGGAAGCTAATGAATGCGGCGTTACGAAAAGTGTGATCGGGCAAGACGACTAGCTTAATCAGCTATTCAATGAAATGGCTCTTGTCTCTCGACTTCTTTCGACAAGCTAAAGAAGTTTTACTGCAGTCTAAAGCACTTCTTCCTTTCCCGCCGGCGCAATCGATTCGTAGAGAACTCATGAAGAAGAACCCCGGATGGGTTTAAAACTAGTCAAGCAATCCTTATATATCTACACGTGAGTAAAGAGCCGTTGTTATATTAACTATAATTTAATTTGCATTCAATTTGTATGTGCTAGTCATCTATGCTTTATCATTTCCGATCCGACATTGCTTAGGGACTATCCAGGGAAGAGCATACCCATTACTATTTTTATATAAACATAGAATTAAGACTTTATAACTAATTGATAGAATCAGGCGTTACTTTGCGGAAATTTATGACCTAGATTTCTATGACGTAGCTTTCGGATTGCAGCATTACACCGATTTTCTCTCGTATTCATTCGCGGATTAAAGCAAAGTACTTTATAACTGTAATTTTTTTTTACTAAATTTCAAATTCGTTGTTATGGAAGAACGGGACCTTCTGCCATGAGAATCTTTGATACTCAATAGTAGGTATCATATTTACTACTAAAAGATGTAAACTCTAAGAAATTTTTTTTAGATTAGCCCGTTATGTCCCAACGCTGAGCCACTCCGCTCCTAAATAGAAATAAAGAAGTAAAGAATTTATTACTTAAAGGCCTGCAACGCATCTGGAAGTCTTCTGGTGAGCAACTGTCATGGAGTATCGGTTACTCAGGTAATCCGTTTAGCACCTTGTTACAAAAGGTTTAAAAGCAATAGGCCAAAATTTCACTGATATAACATCGATATCAAAACATTCTTCATGGCCCATCACTTAACATCCTGATTCCCACTTGCGTCACTATTGTACTTGACCCGATGATATATAAGATCATATATACGAATTTCAACTTTATTACTACCAAATAGAGTTGAATATTCAACGTCTTACTCACAAACACTGTGACACCTCAGTTTGTTCAACGAGGGCACGCATTTGAAATTCGACCCAAACTCGATAGAAATAAGGTAAAAATTTGGATTTGGAATTTTGCAAAATGTAGGAGAATTAGTTCAGGTTCCGTTTGCACGTAATTTACGTTTCGTGTAATTGGATTTTACTGTGACAAGTAAATATCGCTGGAATGAATGTTTATTGGTACGAGAGGATGCTTAATGTAGAGCCTTTGCCTTTGTCCTCCAAAAAAAAACATATATTGACAGTATTTATTCATTTGTAAATGTTTTAAAATAGTTTATAATGTAATAATTTATCGTACATTTTTGTTGGAATGAGTGTTCATTGGTACGAAAGGATGCTAAATTTTTGAGCGAGTTAAGATGAGTGACTGCCATCTGACGTCATCCTCGGAACCCCCACGATCTCTGCAACCTCACGACTGATACCATTCAATAACATTATTTGGGTCCCACTGTTTTACGTGCCTTCCGAAACACGGGAAGGTCGGATATAAAATATAAATCAATGTTAGAATGGCAACTGCAACACCAGGGGGATCGCAGATGCGTTGCCGGCCTTTGAGAAATGAGTATGCTCTTTTCTTGAAAGTCCCTGAAGGGTCCTTGAAGTCGTATCCATTCGGAAATACAGACGCTGATAATTGATTCCACAGAGGAATTGTGCGAGGCAAACTTTACAAGGAAGTAGTTTAAAATTATTAAACATTTGTTAAGAACGATTTTTACGATAGATTCAGTTTTAGGAGGTCCAAGGGCAAGTTGGATTTTATTTGGGGGGGATACAGCTAGGATTCTGTAATAACGTACTCCAGTGTCTCTACCAACCTGACTTTGGAGATGAGTGCCTTCTTGACTGTGTCGATGAACCTTGCACCCGGTCCATCTTGCCTCGGAGTGCCCTCCGGCTGAGGCGACACAGCCCCTGGTTCGCTCCTCGCCCCCGTACCAAGGAACTCAACGGTTTTCTCCTTCAGTTTATCAGCCAGGGCCTGGAGCAACGACGTGCGCGTTCTCTGTTCGAGTTCGGCGAATTTTTCGGCTTTGTAGCACGCGTTCTCTGCGTTGATCAGCTTGGTAAGGAGGAATTCCTTCAGCTCGTGGCCCTTTCTAAATACGGGCGGCTGGGGGAGAGTAGGCCCGAAAAATGGTACGTCGCCTCTGGCTGTGACGGCCACTTTGTACCTGAAAATTAAACAATAAATCTTGTAAAAGGTAACATTATAAATATAAAAGCTTATGTTGTCTGTAGTACCCAAAATATATTTTTTAATTTGTTTGTTTAGATCAAAGATAGGTCAGCAACCGTTTGGCAGGCACGGGCCACATTATTCACATTAAATGTAGGCGGACCACACTTCTAAAATATTTATTTGGAAATTGGTGTCTCGTAGTCTATTTATGTAGGGACATTTGTAAGTGATATAAAAAATGCCAAAAAATGGTAATGCGACAAAACTATACACTCGTGTAATGTGATTAACTAACAATTATTTATTTATAAGAAATAGATTGCCCTTGACAAAACAGTTGCGGGCCGCAAAGAGAGCAGCCGTGGATAACATATGGCCCGCAGGATACACTTTGCCGACCGCTGCTATAGAGTAACAGGGTACTTAGTGCGAGGTTTTCTATCTTTTACGCGTTGGTAAAGTTTACTTTAATTTGTATGGAGATTGATCAACGCCGCCTAGCGGTAACGTTGTAACACTGATCAATCTCCATACAAATTGAAGTAATCGTACTCAAACTCAACATCTGATCCCATTTTAATGACATTTTAACTATAATAGATAAATAGAGTTCTTTACAATAAATGAAAACCCTTAAAAATCAGCAATGTCTGAATTTTCGCATGTATACATATATGAAATCGCTTCTAAAGAGCTAATACGGAACAGAAAGCAAAGTAACTCCCAAGTTGATTAAAATAATTATAGCCTTTAAGAGACAAACGCAGAGAGAAAAACCACAAAGTCAGAAAGATAAAAACAAAGTTGTGGCTTCGAATGTCAGATAACAAAGGCTTGGTTTACTATTTTGCAACATCAAATATAAAACCCGCTCGCTATGAGATTCTCGGGCTGCCTGTAATTAAAATCATCAAAGAGGATCTTGCGCTCGGATAACCTACAATTTTAGCCGTCATACAAAAAAAAACCTTAATTACATAGTCGCGATTCGTTTGCATATAAATTAGTGTAAGAATTTCCATTCCCTTTTCCGAGCCATTTTCTCAGCTTCCTCATGCAAATATTGCCTCCGTAGCGTTGTTCAAAGTTATACAAACTTTATGCTAAACAAGCGACTTGACAAGTGTATAAAAGAGAATTAAAAATGCAATACACCGTACAACTTTTAAGATAATATCGCGAATGGTGGAAAACTTTTTTCTTAACATTGTAGCGGGAAGCGCAATAAAAAGTTTAGTTGCGTTAATGAAAATTCTTTTAATTTCCGGTCGGTTTGCTTTTATTACTAACTCTTAACCTACCCATTCTTAAAGCGACAAACTTAAGAAAGTATTTTTCTAACAATAAAACTTTAAAGTGATGCTGAAGCTATTTACTAGATGGTACGTAATAAAACGTAGTAATGCTTCTGATACGTATATTTATAGCATGTATTAAGTAAACCGTGAACTGAAAAGAAATAGAAGAACATGGCCTCCTAGCCTAGCGTTATCCCGGTTAAGTACCAGGGTCCGCTTAGATTGCAGAGGATGTGGCTGTGGGGCGAGTTAAGATGACCAAGCTACACCACCGAATCCGCCACCAAAGCACAGCACTACACTGACTTTCCGATGTGTCTCAACGCACGTTTCGCTTAGACACCGAAGCATCATCAGGAGATAGACTCTTATTCTCAACTCTAATCATGATTGCTACTGATTCTATTAATTATTCGTTGACTTCTTTAGTTGTGTCACATAAGTCGGAGGATACACAAGCGTATGTTGGTGTAACTAATGACTGTAAAACTGCCAATTATTTGTCAAGCACATCGTTAGTGACAGGCGATCGGCGGTTAAATTAGTTAACAAAGCCGTGCTGCAAGGTTGGAACGATTATATCATATAGACTAGATGTATATGGTTACTGGTGACTGTTCGTTGAGCGTGTTTTAAACCGTTTTTTTATAGCGTGTAATGTCCCACAGCTGGGCGAAGGTCTTTGATCTAGAGCTAACTCCTTTCCCTCAAAGGTGTTCAAGCCGTCGTGCCATCTCTTCCTCGGCCTACCTAGTCTTCGGCGGCCATTAGTGGGAGTCCATATAGTCTCAATATTGGCCCACCTTTGCGGGTCCGTTCGTGCCGCATGTCCAGACCATTCCCACTTGAGCTATGCTCACTTTTCCCTCATCCATTACTCCAGTAATGGAACGCAGGGTGGTGTTCCGAACTCGATCAGTCCTTTTTTCATCTATCATGCTACGTTTATACATTATTATTATTCTACACCCGTTTATATTACCGTAAGTACACAAAAAGGTAGACTTAGTTCACTTTTAAATAAACAATATGCCAATGAATAAAGTGGTCAAGGCCGTGTCAAGACACGCTTATATAGAAGGGTTCTGTATCTTATACGAGATAAAGGTATTTGTTTAATAACTTCAAAAATGGTGGTCCGATTCTGCTCAAAATAATTTTGCTTAAAGAGTTTTTAGCATGTACGGAATACGGAAAATTTCAAGTCTCTACAAATAATAGTTTGGAAATCCTAGGGAAACCTTGCGGGCGAACAGACGGACCTACTGAGCGAAACTATAAGGGTTCTTTCTAGGACTACAGAACCCTAAAATAACGGAATTTATATGTGTTTATCTCCAGTATTATATATTTAATAGTATATTCGTAGTATATTCGTAGATTCTTAACATGGACATCATCATAACATATGAATATATGGACAGATATTATATTGCACATCATTAAAGTACGGACGTGTTTTATTTTTTTTATATCTCTAATGGTGTTTTTCAAGCGCACGACTTTCTTCCATTCATATTAACGACTCTCATTTGAACAATATGATCTACCCCCCTTTATATGAGGTTGATATTGAACAACAAAATGATACTTTCTCTTCTAGGTAGAAGGCCTTGCGTTATCCCAGTCTAGTACCGAAATCCGCTTAAATTGCAGAGGATCTGGCTATGAGGCCAGTTTAGATAAATGACTGTCATCTAACGTTATCCCCGGAACTACCACAATCTCTACAATCTCATGACTAAAATTACTCAGGACCCATTGTTTTAGATGCCTACCGAAACTCAAGGAGGTAGAATACTTGAAAACCAGTATTATAATGGGTCACCCACCCAACTATCACACGCCCGCGGTAAGAACTGTTAAACCTAACGATTAACTCAAATACAGGCCACTGATAAAGCTATAACCTCCTTTAAGTTTCTTTACAAATAAATAAAGTAAAATTAACATTACCTACAACTCAAAAATCGATATTTTTTTATATTGTACCCCAAGAGCGGTTCGGTACATGTTTTAGAATAAGTTATAGCTAATTCCCGGCTTCACTGGGTGCCGTGGAATGTAGTCGGTGCATTGTTCAGTTATCTAAACACCATACAGCGGGGTACAGTACTGTATAAGAAACTATTGACCGGCCAGTAATGCCTTTACGATAAACGCTGAGCTTACAACTTAACCGCGCCACATTCTTGTGAAATTGTCTAATTATGTTGACTCAGACGTTGGGAACCTTACCAGTTTTACTTTTTTTTAAACCGATAAGAGGCAAAGGTCTGGCCGTTCATATTATAAGTGATTACCGACACCCATAGACAATCATACTACCAAAAAGCTCAGATACATTACGGACTTTTGGGTAATGCCGGAGCCAGACAGCTTCATTTGAATGATCATGTAGTGTGGCCAGGGACTTTATGTAACTTCAAAAAGTTTTGTAGAACTTTGTAGACTTCAAGGACAATAATGTACAAACACTTTGAACTATGTCTTCCCATCTTTTAAATTGGACCAAATGGTGTAAATTGGCCAAATTTCTTCAAGATCGCTTTGATCGCTGTTGGTTTCAGAGTTAATAAAGCATCGTGATATAAGACCTTTATATTTTTAAGAAAGATTAATGAAATTGACAACCGATCAGAAAACTAACTACTTTTAAGCACTTTTAAGCACCCATTCAACAGTACTTGTGAAAGTCAGTTTGTATAATACCGGAGCCAGACATATTTTCATTTGAATGATCATTCCAATGATCATGTAGTCTGGCCGGGGACTTTTTTTTATATAAAACAAGGGGCAAATGGGCAGGCGGTTCACCTAAGTGACTAGCGACGCCCCTGAACAATTGCAACACCAGAGGGCTCGAGGATGCGTGGCCGTCCTTTCAGAAATGAGTATGCTCTTTTCCTGAAGGTACCTAAGTCGTAACCGTGAAACTTCACAAAGTTTTGTAGAACTTTGTAGACTTCTAGGTCAAAAATGTACAAACACTTTGAACTATGTCTGGTTCCGTTATAGGACTTCTCTAAAGCGCAAAACCACTGTTATGAATACTTTTAAACCTCTTAATCTAATCTCATTGGAATATTTTAATTTAAATCATTTTATAATGATTAATGATTTGAATTTGAATATAATCGAAGACGGTATTCAAGTAAAAAGTAAAAATGAGAAATATTACATCCTTCTTTTCTACAAAATCTTGTACCTGAAACGCTAAGAATCACAATAAAACGTCTGTATTGCCAGCACTCACGTTTGAAACAGACTTTATTTGTAACACAGACAAGGTTTATAGAAGCAATTTGTAAAGTACATGTACTAAAGAATTGTTCTCGCAAGAAAATAACCCTTTTTGATTTGTCTTTTATTGAGAGTTGGGAGAAAAATGTAAATACCAAAGTGTGTAAGGTCGAGAAAACGAGTGGAATATGTCAAGGTTTCTATAATATATATTTTTTATTTCATGTTATAAGGAGCAAAGGAGCGGGCAGTTGCAGGCCAAAAGGACTGCAAGCTAGGCCCTGCTTCCTTTTATCGAATAGAGTAACGGATAACGTCATTTAGGTCCTGTCTGAAAATCAGCGTTACGGTAACACTCTGACATTATGCTGAGACGGTGACCTTTTTGACCGAAACACTATTTAAGACTTTAAAATTGTATTGTAAAATTTTAAGTGTGTGTTTTGGTCAAATAAAGTTATCTATCTATCTATCTAACTTGAATTGTGCAATATTATTTGTTACTGATTAGTACCTATATAAAACACTTTAAAATGTACGTTTTATTAAGTATTTAAATTTAAATAAAGTATATAACATATTCTCCTTTTCTTTTTTTATCAGGATATCTAAAAGTAAATGTGAACCAATAAAAGCGTAGTTAAGTAAAAAATAGTTTTAAGTTGAGGATAAACAATATTTACGTTTAATCATTATACAGATTCCTCCTTTTCTTAGCTTAATCAGGTTTCTTAGCGTTTTATATCCACTTAGATTGCAGAGGATGTGACTGTGGAATTAAAATTACCGACTGCCCTGTAACGTCATCCCCACAATCTCACGTCTACTATCACTCAGTCACAATCATAGTAATCTGGACAAACTACGTGCCGTTCGAAACAAGGAGAAGGTCGGATATTTGAAAATCAATCTTAGTCATCCATCTATCACCCGGACGTGGTAAGAGTTACCTAACCTAGCAATCGACTCAAATACCGGGCACTGATTAAGCTACGACCTCCTTAATCATCAGTCCTTATATGAAACAGTCATTGAATATATGTACTACAAATACGTAATATATGGACCTTGTTTGTATAGTGGACCAAGAAATTGGTTTCTCACGCTAAGGTCGAATGTCGTTTGCACGTCAATTAGTTATAAGGCTTATTTTTGCTTGTTATGCGTTATGTTAATTTCTAACAATAACCCTTAGCAAAATTTTCTTCAACTAGGAGCTGATCCATAATGGTAAAGCACTTTCTTGGTCGACTATACAAGGTCGTGATTATACAGCCTTTGGTGGATTTTTTGTGGGGAGTTTTCAACCAATAACATTAAGCGGGTTCAATGTAAGTGGACTGTATAAATATTAGGTTTCGCTTGGCCCAAAATCTCCCCTTTAAAGCACTTGCCGGTACTCGCGACGGGAAATACAGCTTCAAGAATGAAAGGTAATAACAATGCAAGTGTAAAGGGTAAAAGAATTACGCACTAACCATATGTGTATGACACGGAATAAATAACTTTTGTTGTTCACTAGCCAACCCGACAGACGATGTACTGCCCGAACGTTGGATTAATTACTATTTACTACATTCTATTATCCTTAACCGTCCCCGTTCCCGTTCCCGTCCCAGTTATTATTAGAAACATATAATTTAATATGGTGGTCAAATATTTCTAAATTTTCTATTTTTAATTAAGGACTTTTATTATGCACTAGCGAACCCGGCAGACGATGTACTGCCCGAACGTTGAATTACTTACTATTTACTACATTCTATTATCCTTTACCATCCCCGTTCCCGTTCCCGTCCCTGTTATTATTAGAAACATATAATTTGATATGGTGGCCAAATATTTCTTAATTTTCTATTTTTAATTAACGACTTTTATTATGCACTAGCGAACCCTGCAGACGATGTACTGCCCGAGCGTTGAATTACTTACTATTTACTACATTCTATTATCCTTTACCATCCCCGTTCCCGTTCCCGACCCTGTTATATTAGAAACATATAATTTGATATGGTGGCCAAATATTTCTAAATTTTCTATTTTTAATTAACGACTTTTATTATGCACTAGCGAACCCGGCAAACGATGTACTGCCCGAACGTTGGGTTACTTACTATTTACGATATTCTATTATCCTATATCATCCCCGTTCCCATTCCCGTTCCCGTCCATGTTATTATAAGAAACATGTAATTTAATAAGGTGGTTAAGGATTCTTAAATTTTGGAATTTTCCGCGGAGTTTTCTTATTTTTTTTCTTTCATAGGGACCTTCTCCTGACAATAACAAACACAACAACAAAAAGCGTTAGCGAAATAGGTTCTGCCATTTACGCGTGATCAAGGGAAATATAATGTACTAGCTGTAACTCTAAATATGCAACGATTAATCTACATAAAATATATATCACTCAAATTGGACCAAATTACACATAAATTCCAAATATATCAGTTTAGTTGGTAATTCACCGGGAATGGACATAGTTATGCTAGATTTTTAGGGTTCTGCACCTCCCGAGAAAAAAAGGAAACTTTACCTTACCTTCGTACGTCCCGCGGTTTCCCAGATTTCGTGTTAGGTGACCTCTCGCTTTTATTACAGATACTAGATTACAGATATCGGCAAAGAAAATCTTACACAATTTCATAAGAATTTTTATCCTTCTGAAAATCCATTTTTCCTAGAGTTAATTTTCGGTTAATCTTTAAAGCTCCAATGTCCGTACATTTATCAGAGACGATAAAACTTCGTAAAATTCGGACCTTTGTCGAAAGGTTGGTGAAAGGACTGACGGCGGTGATTTGTGGCGAGCTCGGCAAAAGCTGTCGACACGTTGGTTCATTCCGATAGCCGTTGAGGGCACTTTTGATCATTATCGTTTTTTTTTTTATGAGAAACCAGCGAACACATCCAATTGTCCTGCACGTAGATTAAAAAAAAAATACTTAATAATTAAGCGTTTGAGAAAAGAGTAGGAGTATTCCTTAAAGACTGGCAACGCATTTACAAGTCTAGTAAACCAAGTAGGTAGTACAGTCCATAGGCTCAGTCACTCAAGTGAATCACCTACCCCTTGTTTTTTTTAACCAGCCTTTTGTGTCCCAATACAGGGCAAAAGCCGTGTCCTGACTGAGCGAGTAGCTATGCGAGGCAGCCCCGCTAGGCAAATTACTCGGTCAGTCAGGACGTCCCTCGTCCTAGGAATATACACGTTTTCCAAACGAAAAACGTTACGCGGCAAACGTCCGAGGCTGCCTCGCGAGACTGATCGTTCAATCAGGACACAGCTAGAGGCTATAAGCTTACTGCTTTTGTTATCTGTACTAATATATAAAGCTGAATGGTAAGTTTCTTTGCTTGAACGCGCTAATCTCAGGAACTATTGGCCCGAGTTGACAAATTATTTCATTGTTAGATAGCCCATTTATCGAGGAAGGCTATTATAAGATACATATCATCACACTGAAAGTAAATAAATTATTTTTTAACTAATTTTACGCGAACGAAGTCGCAGGCATAGTTAGTTAAATAACAAAAAGATTCTAAACATTCTTTACTTAAAAACAATATCCATAAATCCTTTAACTACTCATCTATATTTTTAGATTATTTTCATTCATTCATTGTTAGCCCTGTTTATTATTAGTAAAATAAAATTCTATAAACAACCACTCCATTTGGAGGTCGGACGGGAAGATGAAGGTTAAACGATATAAACCAGTGCTAGAATTGTTCCCCTATCTATCACCCGGACGCAGCAAGAGCAACTTAACCTAGCGTTCGATTCAAATGCCGACCACTGATAAGGCCACGACCTCCTCACTGTAACTACAGATATTTCAAATAAATATTTTCTTTTTTTTTCACTTTTATGGCAATTTTTTGAAATTTTTTATTTGAGGTAGCGCGATACTTGCAGTGCTTATGATCTGCCGCC
The DNA here is from genome assembly GCA_024363005.1 of Charaxes varanes. Taxonomy (NCBI): domain Eukaryota; kingdom Metazoa; phylum Arthropoda; class Insecta; order Lepidoptera; family Nymphalidae; genus Charaxes; species Charaxes varanes. The sequence goes on along the minus strand of JANCMC010043217.1, from coordinate 13,373,779 downwards.
AAAGTACCAGTACCAGTATCTCTTTCTCACATCAAGATCGACGTGAAGATGAAAAAGGCAAGGTCGGCGTGAAGTGCCATACTGTCACGTCAAGTAGGTATTGTTGTCGCGTTTCGATCGGTTTGTAAGATTTCCCGGTGGCCTAAACTCGTCTCTAAAGACCGACAACGCACCTGCTACGGTCCTGGTAGTGCAGATGTCCATAGGCATCGATAGTCACTTAGGTGAATCACCTGCCAGATTGCCATGTTACAAGTACCATAAGAACTTAGATAGATAGATAGATAGATAAATTCTTTATTGCACACAAAGTTAAGTGAAATGAATTTGTACAATTTGTCGTATGTTAAACAGCGTGCAAAGGCGGTCTTATTGCTAAAACGATCTCTTACCAGACAACCTTTGTTGAAAGGAGATTTTAAAAAGAAAATTCTATGGATAGTGCAAAAAGAAAAGGGGAATTCGTTAAATACATACATTAAAAGAACTTAATGTGTTCGTTACCTCGTTACAATTAAACTCTTTTAAAAGCCATTGTTAGATTTGAACACGACAATAGCTATATGTGTAAGGAGCTTAAAAAACTTTAAGATTTTTAGTTACAGATGATCTGCATCTTAATGAATGGTAAAGCTTATATTTTAGATATTATTTTATAATATAAACATTGTCTTATATTCCATGCACACACACGCACACAAACACACACACACACACACACTACATAAACATACACACAGGCTTATTGTAGGCTTTTATTTTTAGTTTTACTAGTATTTTTTACATCATCGCGATTTTATCACTTCCGTCTCCGCCTCCGTTAACCACCGCATCTAAAAGCCAAAGCCACTTCACCTCCACATCCACCTCTGCTGCCTCTAAAAAGGCCTCCGTTACAACCCAAGTTTCAATTCGGCAAAACTCTATGAGCACATCCCAGGGCTTTATTCGCTCAGTTATATAAACACATAAATAAAATAATATTCGTATTCATATGGCACAAAAATGCTATTACAAGGAAATAACGTATCTCAAAAATTTTTTGCTTTATTTCAAATCTAGGTGTTAACCTAACTTGATTGCTGATGCAAAGCAAACGATAAAGGTGCCAGAAAGAAACCTTGCAGTACCTACCCCTTTTCACTAAGCAATATCCCGACTTTACGCACGCTAGCATGTCCGTTTGAAATCTCCACCATTAGCTTTCGATACTCTAGACCATGGGTTGGCAACCTGCGGCTCCCGAACCATATGCGGCTCTTTGTGAAAGTGTATATGTGAAAGTGTAGCTATTTAATGTCACACGAAAATATGAATCTAATAATACCTAAAATATTTTGAAAAAACACTGCCTATATAGTAGATATTTTTTTCTTTATTGCACATTTTAAATAGAAAAACAATTGAACAAGCAGATGAGCTTAATGCTAAAAGCATTTTCTGCCAGCTTACCTAACCACGAACGGACGTACAAGAAAAAAAAAGTCCAACAAAATATTTATGAAAAAAATAAAGTATCTATCTGAGGTATGTATTCGCTATATATCATTATATATAAAATTAATTTTGCTCCACTTGTATGCTTTTAAGATTTCTCCAGAAACAACTCTTTTAGTTGTCTTTTAACTTTTGGAGGGGGCTGACTTGATGTTTTTTTATGAATAAATAAATATAAATCTTTATTTAAGAGACTACTTTTTATTGTTAGGATGAAATTTTTGTGACTCTTTAAAAACTATAAAATTTTGTAAATTATTTTTGGCTCTTCCAACTCAAAAGGTTGCCAGCCCCTGCTTAAGTGTGATATCGTGATAGCTTAAGAACCATTTTATTGTATAACAAGATTTATTAAAAAACAGGAGTCTGATAAATTCGGTTTATTGTTGAAAATGTTCGGTCATCGGCGTTGTCTTCACCAGCCTCCAAGCCAACCTCCACAGCCGTAGCCTCCGTATCCAGCACCATAGTAACCATCATATGCGAAAGGTCCAGGGTACCCATAGCGCTGCGGCATAAGAACATGTTATATTATAGGCGTTCAGTATTAGAAAAAAGGACATATTGGAAAAAAGATATTAAATAAATGTGTGTATATTACACACTAATTAATTAAAGCCAGAAAATCTCAAAGGTTATTACGAAATATTAAGAATATAACAGATTCCTATTAACGTATTGTAATTCTTGATTAGAAGGAAATTTTACTATTTTAACGTCGTCGATAAAAAAAATATAGCGTATATGTATAAATATATTGCTTTGAAAATAGAACATTGCTCGATAAAAAAGCGTCGCGTTATAAAAGCGCTGCCGTGTGAACACAAACTTGCGAGTTCATATGTTCTATTTGAAAGCTTTTTTAACGCACGGTAAAAAAGCTCTCTGCGAATAACTAATTAAAAGACTCATATTAACTTATTTTACTTTATATTAAACATTGACCTTTACAGTAAATATTAACCCTCCCCGGTATTCAACAAAGTAAGCAAAATAACACGTCAAGGAGATATTAAAAATTCCTAAGCAATATACGCGCTCTGCTCCGTTCCCGCCATCTCAGTGGAATCCCATGTTTTATGAGTCGTTAAAATGCACTTTGACGCCTCTGCATTTTTATTTATAGTCCACGAGACCGACAGTAATGTAAATTTACATTTTACAAGTGGACCCGACAGACGTTATAGTGCCCAAAGGGTGGGTTACTTACTATTTCCTACATTCTATTATACTATAATATTATTTATTATACCCGTTCCTATTCCCGTTCCGTATATTAATATAGATAAACAACCTCGATACCAACAGCAGCGCCATCTGGCGGGCTGATTTGTGAATCTAACCCATCCAAGGAGACACCCAAACGGAGACAAAAAATCATTCAAACCGATCCAGCCGCTTAGAGGAGTTCAGTGACATACACACGTACAGTAGAATTATATATATAAAGATATGCCTATTTATACCTTCCGTAAGTTTTATGTAAATTTTCACGATGACGGCTATTAGTATTAATGTATAAAGTATTGTAGACTTTGTGATATACATAAAGTTTAGGTCTATAGATCTTTAATAATAAAAATAAATATAAAAATAGGGTAACAATAGTGAAGGAAAGTCATATTTTCTTTATTAGTTTATTAGCAATTAATTTGATAATAACGTAACCCCCCTATAGCACGGTGGTTTTATAACGTATATTATATTATGCGCATACGGGGCCTTACAAGAGCGTTGTAAGAGAATAATCCTACAACGCGTTTTCCTATAATGTGGAATAAATCTACAGTGTTAAAGGGATGATTACAGTACACTGATTACATCGATTCGGAGTACGTATGCAAGACGCATAGATAAAAACATACAAGAAAGAAATTATAGCACATTCCTATTTTAGTTTTTCCTGCTATGAAATAAATTTCATAGACAGCTTACGTCTCCAAGAAACTTAGTTTGATGGCTCAGATCGCAAAACATTTTATAGTTACTCCGTAGTAAAAGAAGTAACTTAAAAATAAATTTCCCGTACGTTATACACTGAACAACCGCCACGTTAAATTTTAAACACTTTTCCGCGTTCGGTTCCGCTCGCCTCGTTACTCAGGCCGTCAGTTTATGAATTCCACCCGAGTGGACCATCTACACGGTACAGGCACTATATTTCTGCCCATCTCGATGATCTTATAGGATAAAAATATACATTTCTTTATTTTGATGGTTCCTATTACACCGTTTTGAAGCATATAATATACTAGCTGTGCTCGCGACTTCATCCGCGTAAAATTTGTTTATGATGATGATATATAACCTATAGCTTTCCTCGATAAATGGGCTTCCTAACGATGAAAGAAATTTTCAAATAGGACCAGTGGATACTGAGATTAACGCGTTCAAGCAAGCAAAGAAACAAACACTTCAGCTTTATATATTAGTATAGATTTTATAAGTAGCTTAAAACACAATGAAACTCAGTTTGGTGGATTAGATCCTAAAGTAATCTCTACTAACTGAATTAATTTAAAAAGTACACTTCTGGAACAAAATTACCGCCGCGCCGCGTTAAATTTTAATCAGTATGTATCTACTAATTTCAATGATGTATCGTATTCATTAGAAGTATATAATATATATATATATATATATATATAAAATTGTTTTTTAAGCTCAGCTTAACTCAGTTCGATGTCTTGGATCCTAAAATATTCTCTAGTAACTGGTTTAATTTAAAAGTACCCCCGCCCGGTATAAACTGGTTTTACCACCAAATCCAGTTTATGCACAGTAGAGGTTTAAAAGTTTTTTTTCCCGTAGGATGAGCAAAATGTTCTGCAGTCATCGATGTTCATTATAGCTAAGTACAAGGGGCAGATAAAGGACAACAATTGCTGTCCATTGTGCAATCGAGGTTTTGATTCGGAAAACGAGGTATGTTTTAGTAGTAATAATAAATAATTATATAAATAAACACATAGGACTATCAACACAAAGACATTTGTTATAGGTAACCACTGACTGATACTCAAATATTTTTTTCATGTTTTAAAACATACATATAAATAATACACCCAGATTCGAGGTGTGAATCGAAGTCACAACTCCGAAAGCGGAAGGCAAGGTCTCTGCCAACTCCACCAATGGGCCAGTCTTAATTAATAAAAAGTATATAATATTGAATTCAGTATCAAAATGTATTTGAATGAACATACATAGCCGTTTTCTAACTGAACGAGCAGCCCCGCGAGGCAACCTCGGGCGTTTTCCGCGCAACGTTTTTCGATTCGAGCACGTGCGTTTTCCTCGGAAGACGCACGACTCTTGAGACCTAATTTGCCTCGCGGGGCTACCTCGTGAAGTTGCTCGTTCAGTCGGGCCACAGCTTATAAAATGTACTACAATGTATACCATAATTAAATATTAATCCAATCTAATATTATAACGAGATAAACTTTGTTTGTTCCGCGTATTCTCCAGTTTTACTGATCCGGTAAGTAAATAGTTTTGGTAAATATATATTTCAATTTCACCCGTGCGAGGTAGAGTGGCTAGTTGTTTATAAATATCATGTGTTACGAAATGTTAATAAATATCTAATGTGTTTTTTTTACATACATAAAATGTGTTATCAAACGACTTCAAAAAAGGAAGAGGTTCTCAATTCGACTGTATTTTTTTTATGTTTGTTACCTCATAATTTTCGTCTGTGTGAACCGATTATGATGATTCTTTTTTATTGGAAAGCTGCTGCTTCCCCTGTGGGCCCATTACGTTTGGTCCAGTTCTGACAATCTGAAGTCGGGATTTTTTTATCTCCTTCTTTAATTATAGGTAACAGACCTCGTATCCCAACTTACAACTCAAGTGATGAACGTACCAGCCAAATTGGAGAAAGTCACTGAAGAATTACAAAAGGCATCAGCCAAGAAAGAAGACCTCCTTGCGATGAGATCTTTGAATGAGAAGATACAATCTCTCAAAGAAAAGGATATACCGCAGCTGGAGACGCGATTGAGTGACGTGGACAAGGTGAGTTAGGTTATTTACTACCCGGCAGACGTTGTTCTGCCCAAACGTTCTCTTCTCTTAATGTTACTTTATCAAAAATAAACTGCTTCACAGTGACCAATACGGATTAACAAAAGGTCGCGCGATAACCGATGGCTAGGGTTGTGAAACTCATATATGATGCTTAGGAGAAATCGCAGAATGCTATTCGAGTTTTTTGTGATTTGTCCAAGGCATTTGATTGTGTGCAGCATGAGACCTTGCTGCTTAAGTTAGAACGCTATGGGATTAAAAGTACTGCACTCGGGCTCATTGCTTCTTACCCTTATGAAGGAACACAAATGGTCTATGTTGATAAAGTAAAGTCTTGGGGATCAGTTATTGTTATGGCCATTACACAAGGCTCAATCCTAGGTTCATTTTTGTTTTTAGTATACATCAATGATTTGCCTATATTTGTTAATAGGATTTGTGATACTGTTTTGTTTGCTGATGATACATTTTTGATTTCTAATATATTATACAGATTTCTAATATATTATACAGCCCTAGACTAAATAAAAGACAAAACTGCCTGTGCCATCGGTATCTATATTCTTAAAAAAAGGGTCTAAAACCCGTGAAATTTCATATATATTAAGCAGCTTAAGGAAATAAATTATTTTGTATTGTACGTTCACAGGAAATAGCAACACTGACAGAGTCAGTTGAGGAGCTATCGATGTCTATCCTGGAGCCCGAACAGAAGCTGCAGAGCGCGCGCCAGATACAGGGGGACATGCCGCTACTAGACCGGTTCACCAACGAGGTCAAAACCTCCACTAAAGATGTGAGTTTGCTTGTACACTATTTCTTCTTCTTAGTCGTGTCAATCTTGGCAGACTGGTTATGGTCGTCATCGATGTGATGCTTTTTTTTTTGACAATTAGCTTTTTTTCATTTATTAACTCATGCTATGTTTAAGGCTTTTTTACGGTGGGAAATACATTTACGAACTAACTTTTTCGAACAGAGTGCTTAGTACGAGTTTTTCTAACTTTTACGCGTTGGTAAAGTTTACGTCAGTTTGTTTGGAGATTTATAAGTGTTTCAATGTTACCGCTAGGCGGCGCTGATCAATCTCCATACAAATTTAAGTAAACTTTACCAACGCATAAAACTTAGATAACTCGCACTAAGCACTCAGCAAATTAACCACAGAACGCAAAGCCACACTTTAAATAATATCAAGGAAATTTGTTAAAAAATGAAGTACCTATTTTTATTAAATAATTAATACGAGAATCGAGTAACGAGTGTCCTCCTTAAATATTCTAAGTTTCTCACCAGTCACCCTGTATAATATTATAATATATATAATATTATATTCTGCGCTTTTGGGGTCATACAAGAACGTTATACGAGAATCATCCTACAACGCGTTTTCCTATAATGTGGAATAAATCCACCGTATTATAGGGGGGATTACAGTAGTTTCCAGAATTACTCCACCGTACATCGAAACTAAAAAACTAAGTTTGTAAAAAATTCTCGCGCCCCGTAAGAGCCCTCTCATAATATTTGACCTTATTTACATTAAATAGTAAGTTATATTACATATTTCTAATTGTGTATTTATATTTGCAGGCGGTGGAGCGACGAGGCGAGATGATTGTTCGGATTCTGGAACTGAGACAAGTTGGCAGAAATAATATAGAAGCCGCCAAGAAATTCTTTTCATTACAGGTACTGTCTTGTTTCTGTATATTAGGTTGGATTCAACGTGATGCCCTTGGCAGTGACACCGGGAAAATCTCTTGGTTTATTGAGCTCTCGGAATGCCTCTATTCCATAAGAGACTAAGTCTTAGTGAAAGAACGTACTCTAACAGACTTTTACACCTTGTTAGACCTTGTGAAAACCTGTTTTAAACATTTATAAACTATGTATATAGAGATTTAAAAAGATCTGAAACTGTACATAAAGTGAGATTTAAACCTACCTTTTTGCAATTGAAAATGAAGAGAAAATCCCCAACAATCCTTTTGAATCCACAGCTCTTCATTACAGCGTTGAATATTTAACATGCCTGAAAGAAACCTTCCAGGGTAAAAAGGCGTCTTAATGCTAATGGGACCCCATATCACGATTCGCATCGAGATCGGTTGAGAGGAAATTTATACGGCCACATTTGCATACTCCACATTACCGTTTAATTTTATTTTAAAAACAGGTAATTTCTCCCGCTCCATTGACCCGAATATCGCTCGTAACCCAGCTGAACGCTGAAAGAGCTCACTCCAGACAGGGCTATTGTTCCCGGCCTAGATCGGTGGGAATGCGAACGCAATCTAGACCAGCATTGTTGGGATGTGCACTTCTTGTCCCCGGCTATGCATTGTGGAAGTCCTGTCCTATCTCTGCGGTCGATTCGTGCATTGCGTCCAGTAATCTGCATTGCTATTCAGAGCATTCTAGAGATTTACGACACGTATTTGTTGTATTCTGTCAATATATGAGTACGGATACGTGTCTACGAATACTTATGTCACATATAAAGGCCGATTTACATTTGACGAGCGAATGCTCATTCTTCCAACAACCAACTCTATCAACTTATTTTAGTTTAAACAGATGTAGCGCATTTCTTCGTTCTGTCTGTGTTTACAAAGATTCTAATTCCTAATCTAATTTTCTTGAACATTGATATTTTCGTTTACACTAAAAGATCGAGTAAGAATGCTTTTGTTCCAGCTCTAGCTAGAACAATAGCATTTTTGTTCGTTTGATCTAAAACAATCTAAAAATAGTACATATACGCAGTAAGATTATAGAGTAATGACAATAATGGTAGTAAATAACGACCTGATCCGGGAATTATTACATTAATTTTCTTAACTTATATATATAAAATAATAATAATCGTTTGTGGATTCTTCTATACCTATAATTGAACTTCAAAATGAACTTACAAATTTATTCACATTAAACGTAGTAATTGTTAATGTATTAAACAAAATATTAATTTTATAATATTTTCCAAGATCTAAATGATGTTACGAAATAATCGAGAAATTATCGTTTATGTTACATATTGACCAGCTGACTCCCAAAGTCAAGCGTGCGTAAAGGAGTTTTACTTAAAAAAGTCTTTTAAAGGTAAATATTTTAATCATTTAATTTATTTTCCTTCAGGACGCTCGTCACATAGTTCAGCTGTGGGACTCGTGCCCAACAAGTGAATATGAACTCAGAAGTTAAGGAAATAAGGTTTGAAATCGTATCGTAAAGGAAAATTTGTGCGTATCGAAACTCTGAAAATGTATGGTACAGTCGACCAAGAAATTGGTTTGCCACGCTAAGGTCGAATTTCGTTTGCACCTCAATTCGTTAAAAGGCCTTATTTTTGCTTGTTATGCGTTACATTAATTTCTGGCAATAACCCTGGGGCAAAATTTTCTTTAACTAGGAGCTGTCATTCGAAATGGTAAAGCGCTTTATTGGTCGACTATAGGATTGAACAACGTCTACGATTTAATACGCGACCATAAAGTAGGCTCAATACAAAAATTCATAATATTATGATGAGGTATTGAAAAGGATGATATTTTTGTCGAAGTATGTGAATAACGTAGAAGATTCGTGTCCAACAAGTGAATACAAACTAAGTGTGTGTTCCGATATACACTGCAAGCACTGTGAGTTGTGACGTCAATTTTGTATACTGTTAAGAAACTTCTTTTTGGTTTTCTAGACTGGTTACAGTTTGAAACGGAACGCGGACCAGTATACTGACATCCCGAAAACGGCGACCATGACGTCATATATATCCATAGGGTACTGCGGCAGTATACTGACAGTGTATACCGGAACCAATTGATCACCAGTGTGAACATACCCTAAGTTATAAAGAAAATAAGGTAAAACGGTACCACTTTATAATATTAAAATTTGTGCAAAATGGCGTACTAATATAACGTACAACAGGAAGCGTACGCTACGATTTAACTTCGACTTTAACGCTCGGTAATAAAGTCGATATTAGCATCGTAAGAAACGATGCCAATGTGACAGATATATAGAATTAGGGATATTACAAAATTAGGGAAATTATATACCGATATAAGTAGCCCAATATATATGTATAAATAATGTACTATTGCAATTATTACTTATACGCTATACAAAAACAAATTCTAGGCTCAGTGTTAAATGATCTTCATTTAATTGGAGGAACTTTTGTACCTTGTACGTTGTTATGAGATTAAATACACTTGTAGAGATATTACAGTCTAAAAATGCCTCCAAAGTATTCAACTCTACATACATAGTAGCGTGTAAAACTCGCACGCTCGTCAACATCACTGGCTTACAGTGAGTTAGTAGAGGGGCGTGCATTTTTAGACTGAAAAATCTATACCTTAAATATAGATGCCGATAGAAAAGCTTTTACTTTGTGATAAACAGCGACAAGCGAGGACAAGGACAAGGAAACGATTATTTTTAAATCTATTATTTATTATTAAATCTATCTGCTTAAGCAATACTTTTTGCGCAGAACTGAAATTTGAATATTCTTCAACCGCCTTAATTAATCGGTTACGACAACAAAACATACTTTTGTCTCGAAAATGCTTTAATGATTAAAAATAACCAATATTTTTAATACATCCAATGGTGACTTATTACGAAAATCACTTAAATTTGTTAAATTATATTAAAATTAACTTCAATCCCATTTAGTTTTATATATTGTACAACATATAATCCCACCGGATGCATTACCAGCATTAAATAATTATCATATATCTATATAAATAATAAAAAGTGGCCAACGGCTTGTCAACAGAAGTTTATATAGAAGGGTTCCGTATCTGATAAGCGATAACGGTATTTGCTTAATAAATTTAAAAGTTATAGTCAGATTTCGTTTAAAATAATTTTTCTAATGAGTTTTTAGTATGAACAAACTAAAAACTCATTAGGAAAATCATCATGGCAAATTTTAAGAATTTACACGTCGCACGTAGACTCATAAAGTGACCGATTACGGTTTAGGTCTACTGAGATACAGCCATTTTTGTCTGTCTAACTCAAATAAGGTTTTAGTCAAAATGACAGAAAAAAATATATTATTGTAATAACATACTAATATTGTTAGTCACTTCATTAACTATTTTCAAAATACATAATTTTTTACTTTAATTTTCCGTTTTTATCGAATTATAAGCGGGATAAGTCGTAATTGATAAAAGGATTTTTGTGATTTTCCAAAAATCAGCTTTTTTGAGTTAGTTCAGTTTGACTATCCATGCGATATGATTACGCACGCTTAGTCTTTTTAACTTAACTATTAAGTTTGGAAATCCGGGGAGGGGGGGGCGGCATAAAATTCGAGGGTACGCGGTTCAAAATTTTCAACAGACTAGGCAAAACGTCGGCCTTCTTACAATTGTTAATCAGTTGTACATGTCTACTTCCTATTATTATTTGGAAACTGTTTTTGGTTTAAGTAGTTTTATTAACTCTGTAAATGTATAATTGTAATTGCACTGTTTGTTTCCATAAAATATATAAAATAAAAATAAAATAAAATAAAAAATAGCAGAAGGCAGGGTCACTGCCAGCTGTGCTAACTATGAAATAATAATACTCTTTATTTAATTAAGTAACCTTAAACCTAAGCACACAATTATCTTAAACCTAGGACTAAATACAGTTAATATAAATAATATCTAAGAACAAAAGTAAATATGTCTATCCTGTTGGGTTATGCATTTTTAATCATTTAAGCTTTGATCGGACTTTGACATATAGCTACTATTTTTGATGTAAGTTCCTAAATTTTAAGGGAATTTTATCTAATCCTTAATTTTATTGAATCATGTTGGTGTATATAACCCCAGTAACTATGTGTTTCAAGTAAGTAGTGTAATAGCTGCTGTTTGTCATTAATTACTCAATAGGGGCGCATAGAAATTACAACCATATATCTAAAAAAGTTAACATTGACATTCAATGATAATAATATTGCCATTGCGCCTATTGCAGACGATTCTTGGTGTAATTCTGAAAATGTACTGTTTCTCATGGTTGAACAATCCAGTCCGAGAGCAACATCCCTTACCGCAAGCTTGACAAGAGAAGTGAGTGACAGATTCTGGTGTCTGATACCAACATTAAGACGCAAGTTAAGCAATGTGTATTTTAGTAACAAAACATCCAGGTTATGGGTGTCACTATGTTCTTTTCTCATAAAATTGTATAAATTTAGGTTTTATATATGTCTCTTTATATATACAAGGCTTAAGTTGCTTTTATATGTGAAGCCATATTATTGGAATGATTTTTAATTACAATGTATCTATTATATACAATAACTAATTGTCTTACCAATAATATAAAAAAAAAAAATAATGAGAATACTGCCAATAATATGCAAATGAGATTGGAAATGAGTTCTTACTCTGTTTATTAATAACCAAACAAAAATTATTAGGTTTTTGAATCGATTGTAGCCTGCTGTGGCTTCAACTTCGATTTCAACAATAATAACTGGTCAATGACCTCAAACATTGTTTTCGCATCAAAAATCATCATACATCTTAAGGATACTCAAAAGGTACAATGTAATACAAAAAAGTTTAACTAAATTTTTAATTATATTTCTATATTATTTTGATATGATAATGTCTTATAAATTGATTCTTGAAATTCCAGCTGCATGCATGAAAAAGCATGACTCAATGTCCTTCCACCTGAGCCGAGTTAACAGACACCCAAATTTTTTTTAGCTTAATATTAATATATAAATATTTAGTAGCATTTTCCATTTCAGTTCAAATAGATTTTAGGGTCAAACATACATCAAACACAAGATAATTTGATTATTATCTCTGTAACCCATCGTAAAATATTAAAATGACATTTTATTACAATAATTGGTAATTAATGTAATAAAATATTTCATTAATAGATATAATAAGTAATTACTTTAAGTATTTCCATAGTAGGAAATTGTTTGCAGATGTATGATGAAAGAAAAAAAATAAAATACACAGTTTAAATAAAAACACATTTAAAACCAATGCCTTTCTTCAAACCAAAATCATTGATGGAATTAGTTAAATTCTAATAAATTATTTAATTTTATATTTGTATGTGAAATGAAACATTTTTTCATAAAATAAGTTAAAGACCATTTTGATCTTATGATAACAGTTCTTTATAAATCTGGATCGATTAATAAATACAGTCAAAATCAAAGCTAGATATAGATTTTCAAGACTTAAAATTAAATTACCTTCTGATGAATTTTAATGTTTGTTGCCAAATTTCATTTCTATTTACGGTCTTCGTATTATATGCAAGCCAATCGATAGAAACACTGGTATCATTCAATAAATTAAGAACATAAATATACAGATTATAGACAGTACTATAAGATAAAAAAAAAAGAATTGAAGGCCTAGTGGTTAAAATATAATCATAAATTACCAAATAGACATAATAATCACAAAATAGAACCGTTAATAATAATATAATATGTAAGTAAAAATTTGTCAATTTCACGTTTAATTTTTAATTGCGTTGATCTATAATATGAAATAAGAAGTGAGATCTAGTCGATACACATAATATTATGAATTATGATCAAAGAACTATTTTGACAAAATGACATTGACAGAAAATTATGGACGGTAGATTTAAGCAGAATCTACTCTATATATAAAATAGTTTCCATGGTAAATTATGGTATCATTTTAAAGCGTTCCAAATTTTATTAGTCGATTGATTTAACTCATCAAATTAAATCCATAAATATTAAATAGTTAGAAAGTATAAATTGTTAAATAACGAAATATTACCAAGCATATTATTCAAGGTTCAAGAAATTAAATTACTCTCAACGTTCATCTCACAACTTTCTTTGAGGTTATATTATATACATATATATCTCTTCTTTATGTACAAGGTCTCTCTACGTTCGTACCTTCATTCTGAAGATCGTGGCGTAATTCCAGCTTCGATTGGATATATTTTTTTCCAATGGCTCCTGTTACTAGACATTCTTGCTATGGTGTAAAATTTATGATAGTATGGGCCTGTCACCTTTTCCGACCAACTCGTCGGCAAGCTCTTGGGCCGTCTGTGTTGTGTTTTTCTTTATATAAAGAGCAACAATGACAACAAAACGACGTTTCCTAGTTTCGGTCGTAATTTATACCTCTAGCCCTACCTACCCTCTACCTACAAGATATTTCTAAGTTTCTACCATAACATTATTTAGAATACAATAAGGAGTAACATCTCTATGGGGGAAAAGTTGAAAGTTTCCAACATAATAGATTAGATTTTGGTTCATAAACCGTTCAAAGTGGCACTAGTGTAGACAAATAGTACGGTATGAGTGTAGCAATAATAGGTGAATTAACCAATAACCTTGCAAAACAGTGCGGCATGATATGAAGGTAGCAATGAATTGACCAATCAACCTTTAAAATTTACCATAATGATGACGTGGCGCTCCCTTATTTACGTTCCCTTCCTTCCTTCCCTTATTACGGCAAACATTTTCAATATACTGAGATGTGACTCCTTTATCTAATCTCCATGCATGCATGCATGCCATTGTGCCACCTGTCCTCTTTCATTTAACCACAGACATCTTTATTTCGAATAAAATGTAAGGATGTTAAAAAGAATATAACCTTAGAAATTAGACTTTCGTGAGCGGAATTCATACTAATTATTAAACGGCTTTTAAATTCACGCGTATGTTATATTGGGATTTCCAGACTAGTTTCGAAGGACCCCGGACGGGTTCGAAAGTAGTCGGGCAATCCCGATATAACATACACGTGAGTTTAAAAGCCGTTCTTATAATTAGTAATATAAGCTTAGTAAAATTTACCTTCAATCGAAGTATTGATTATATTATAATTTTATAGGATAAGAACTGCAGTATTACTTAGGATTATATTATCTTCAACTACTAATTTGCAAGCCTTTTTACTACCATTGTAATCAACAAAATCATGTTTGTCTAAGATTTAGTAAGGCTTTGATAATAAATAATAAATTTTAAGAAATATTACGGCTTTAGAAGTAACGCCAGATTCCATATGTAGTAAATAACTTAATAACCTGTCAACACAGACGTTAGTTTAGGGTTTATATTATTAAAATAAAAATATATATAATATTTATAACCATATGTTAATGAAACATTGGATGACCATTTTTGTATATTTCTCAATATTACATTTTTACAAAATTATGATATTAATCTTTACTCAAATTAGGATCAATGATTGATAACGCAGCTCCTACAAGATGTAATGATCCTGTTATTAAAACAATTGTGTCTCGGTAGTTGTCCTTTATAGATAGTAGAGCATCTGATACACATTCAAATACGATCACTTCAGATTTGTTACTTAAATTTTGCCATAGTTCAGCATGTTTTGTACATCTTTTTAAAAGCTCCCTGTGTTCCATCTTAGAGTAATTATCATTTGACTCAGTTACGTCCCTCCACGCTATTGGTATAACGAAAAATACGGCTACAAAATCTATGTCCATTAGTGGTGTTAAGAGTATTTCAGCATCTCGGTCACCAGTCGCACTAAATATTAAAATTTTTGTTTGATTCCTGTAAAAATAACTTCATTAGAGACTAAATATTATATAATTATAGCTAAATTTATCTTGCGTATTATCTATAATGAATATCTAATATACGAAATGGGTTACACATCGGACTAAAGACAAAATATTTCTTTTATTTTATAGAATCATGGCAGTCTATTGTTTCCTGACAACTGTCATTATTGACAGATTACAGAAAAAATAATTGTAACTATTGCAGATTGCACTTTTAACTTTAATTTTTGTTCATTATACGTATTAAAATGGAGACAGAGATAAAGAAACTAGTCAAAAAGCCTACAAAAGTAGAAGACATGACAAAGGAACAAATACGCCAAGCAATATTAAAGAAACGAGAATGCAATGCCAAAGCCCAACACATAGTTGAAAATTTGCTTGAAAAAGGCATAAATGCCGACTATTTCCTTAAGTCTTTGTCAGATATTAACCAATCACACTTTGAAGACGTTATTGAAGAAAGGGCTATATTGCAATTATGTGGTTATCCATTATGCCAAAAAATTCTATCTCAGAAAGATATACCGAAACAAAAGTATAGAATATCAATGAAAACAAATAAAGTGTATGATATCACCACGCGAAAGTGTTTTTGCAGTAATTTATGTTACAAATCTGCAATGCATGTGAAGAAGCAAATGTTAACAAGTCCGTTATGGTTTAGAGAGTATGAGGATATACCAACATTCCATCTTCTGCCAACAGATTCAATAGGTAGTATGGGCCAAGAGGTTGATTTATGTCTAACAGAAAAGATAAACTTGACATCGGAACCATATTCATTTACATCAATAAACGACTTTGCAAATGCTACTTTGACTGAGATGAGCAAGGATGATAAAAATAATACAAACAAATCACATAATGTACTAAATAAAACTGAAAATTTGAAAAAAGATAGCTCCAGCTTTTCTACAGGAAAAAATACAAAAGATATTTGTGAAACAAAAGAGAGCACTAAAAAAGAAGTTTTATCTTCAAAGAAAGCTACAAAAAATCCCATGAATATAGTTGGTGATGTTATTGAAAAGCCTGTAAAACAAATAGATCCAATTTTAATAAATTCACATGATAAAATACTAAACAAACAGGCTGAAACATCCACAACCAAAGTTCAAGCAAATGAACCACCTTCAATAGCTGCTATTGTAATAGAAGTAGAAAAATCTTTAGCTGAATGGTTTTCTATTGATACTCTAATTTTTCTCTTTGGTGAAGAAAAAGTTAAAGAAATGGTAACAGACAAAGGTGAATGCATTAAAGAATACTTGAACAATTATTTCGTACACACTGCATACAATTCTAACACATATGATCATTACCAAGAACTATGCAAAAAGTTAAATATGTTGGAATTAGAAGATAGACGTTTTGATAGTCAAACTTTGATTAGAGAAACTAAACCTTTACCTGACTATTCTGTACTGAAAGAAGAAAGTAAAAATTTGCAGTTAAAAGTTAAAGCATATTTTGCTGGAGAAACTGAGATTCCAGAAATTAATAATGAAAATATAGAAGCAGAGAATATTGAGGATGTTAAAACTCAGTTACCTTTGATAGATAAAAATGCACAAAATGCATTACGTAGAAGAATAGTTTGTGAACATTTAAACAAAGTTTTACCGGACATGCTAAGGTCTTTTGGATTGTTAACTTTGAGTATTAGTTCAGATGTTCGGTTGCTGGTTAATACTTTTAAGTTGAAAGCAAATAATATTATGTTTAAACCAATGCAATGGGTTTTGATAGCTATTGTCTTCATTAAACTGCTTTCTATTAGAAATCCCAGATTAGAATACATGTTAGACCAGCCAATGGCGTTCCAACATATGCAACTCATACTTTTAAGTTATAAACAAGATGGTGGTTATCTAGATAGACTAATTTCTTGGCTTACTGATGTAGATAGACTACTAGACATAAATGATACTCAATTAACTATTGAGTAGTCATGTGACATTAAATAGGCCTGTGAATTGATTACCATAAGGAAATATACCCATAAATTATGACCAGTTTTTCAAGACTTTTTTGACCCCCCTTTCCCCTCTGTAATCACTTGTAGTATTTAGCGAGACCCCCATTTTTCCCTTTTCATTTTTACATAGTAATTAACAAACACAATAGATATTTTCTGTTTAATCATTATTCAAAATCGACTATGTGATAGAAACCTAAGTCTGTACCCCCCATCTCATTCTGTGAATGACCATACTATTTTAAAGACTCCCATCCCTCCCCTAAACTGGTCTCGTAGTATGGATATGTTCCCTTAATAATAAACATAATACATACCACATACTACATGTAAATATTATTTAATAGTATACTGTTAAAGTCTCAATAGCACAATGTTAGAAAGTGGAGTAACATTGTTTGATCCCCTCCCACCTAGCTAAGACACCGCGCGTAGAATTTTTCGAATCGCGCATAGAGACGGCAGATGCTTTTTTTGACGTTTAGTGAGAGCAATACCGCCTTCTGTATCCGACTCTTGACCCAACAATCAAGCGAGAGCTTTTTAAGGTGTTTATTAAAGCTATTATATTTATTATTAATAATTCATACTTTGTGTTTATTCTATCAATTATTATCAAATTTGATTTGAAATTTTTAGCTGTATTATGGGGGTTCTTCTTGCTAGAAGCATGCTTGCTTTTGTATTGGTACCTAATTGTCACAATCGTAGTTTACATGACCATAAAAATCCCCTCGTCATCTTATAAAATATCCGCGATAAGGGCAGAATGGCACTATTCTAAAATTCCTGACGCTATACGATTAAAGTTCAATATTAGAAGTAACAGAAGTTTGGTACATTGTTGGGGATAAGGGTCGTAAAGAATGCGGCATTTATGGAAGTTCTCTATCGACCGATATTAGAAATAGTTTGAAACTTAGTTCGTAATTAGTAATAAAAGCACACGTTATAGATGCGATGGTCGTAGGCGTTACTATGACGAAATCTGTGACAAGCAAGAAGCATTTTATATCTATTTTGACTCAAAATCAACATAAAGACTGTTTTTATTAAACGAATTGCATATGTAGATGGAATTAGGGCTTAACTTAATTTAACTCCAATTATTCAATAATCACGTACAGATGTATGTGATTATTGAAAAATTGGAGTTAAGTGTTCATTAGGATGCACATATTATTAAGCAAATCGTCTAAGTCATATTAAAAAAAATCAGAAAACAATAGATTTAAATAAGCTCATGTAAATATTTTAAAAAAACTTGCCCTAAGGTTAGACTAACTTAAGATAAATTAAAATTAAACTTTCACATACAGTAAACATAAGTACTTAATTATAAATTATTTATATGTCTATCATTTATTTAATACACATATTCTAAATACCTACATTTTTAAATATTACCATAAAAATTAAAACATTTAATAATATATAAAAAAATAGATGTCCGTCGGCAGCGGGGCAAGATCTCAAGCCACCGGTGGTTAGGGATCCAAAGAGAGGAACCTTCTCACTATACGAGCCGTCTCAAGCAATACCGCCTTCTGTATCCGAATTTTGATCCAACCATCAAGCGAGAGCATCTTAAGATGACGGTCGAGGCTCTTTGCAATGAGACCATTAACCGAAACAACAAATAATAAATGATTATTATTATTATTTCTTTTCTTTTGATGTTCAGCTCTAGGGCTGGACGTTAAGGTGGCAATTACGGGCTTAAGCCAAGTAATTTCCATTATCAATTTAATGTTATAGAGTGTATATGTTAATTATCAGATCCAGAATGTAATAAGTATTGCTATTGATTAAGTGATAAAAATTTACGGACGATCCGGCAAGTATTCAATATAACTGCTTTTTGGATTTGGATAAATGTATATTTATTTAAATTAAGAATATTTTATTATTATTATTGCAAATTTCTTTAGAACTAGCGACTTTAAAAAGATAACCGAAATTAAATAACATTATTGAAGACGACTCTGCTGGTCATCTATTTTATTAATGCTGAGTTAAAACAGCTTCGAGTAAATGTAATGTTTTGTTTTTCATTATAATACGTTTAATTTTAAATATAATATTTTTAACTATTCAAATATTGGACCTGTTAGTTCACGCACCTATGAAAACTCCAATAAGCGTCGACTATAATAAATAATAAGGATAAAAATGGCGGGATAGGCTAGAGATAAGGGCCCGACTGGTCAGAAGAGGCGCAAGAGCGTGTTGGAAAAAGGATATTGAAAGAGGCATATGCTCAACAGTGCGACAGACATGGTTAAAATAATATAAACTTCCTTCAATTTAGAAATAAGTAATTCCCACATGAAAAGATTATCTATACTTCTATACTAATAAATAAAGCTGAAGAGTTCGTTAGTTTGTTCGCTTGAACACGCTAATCTCAGGTACTACTGGTCCGAATTGAAAAATTATTTCAGTGCTAGATAGCCCATTTATCGAGGAAGGCTATAGGCTATGCATCATCACGCTAAATTTTTTCATCTAATTTTACGCGGACGAAGTCGTGGGTAACAACTAGTATTGTATAAGATGTCAAAGATCCACCCAGAGGTCACGTTTGGGTAAGCAACAAGAACAAACAAAGGTCGCCATATTAATTCCAACCAGTCCGCCTCATACATATGTAGACACGAGATACGAGGTTCACTTGCTTTACATTTACTGCTGAATCTATACATATAAAGGTCATAAAAACTATTGTAGTGGGTAATATCATATTTCTACTGGCAATACCAAATTGTAGAATTTCCCACCGCGGATGATTTGCAAGGTAAGCTAAGAATCCACTCAAGTGACAGCCATCGAGTACGTCAGGACCTCTCGGTTAACTAAAGTAATAAATGAAAGAAATAAGCAAGTAAATTTTTGGGTTCCTACGTGTTTCAGGTAGGCGAAGGTTTTAATAGACATGCTTGGAATCGCCTCGAGAAACACATAAGAAAACTAACAAAGGTCTACAATAATGTTTATTGCTGTACGGGACCCTTATATCTTCCAAGGTAAATCAATTTTATTATTATAATAAAAGTCAAAATCCCGCGACTTCGTCCTTGCTTGTTGTCCATTCAGTGATTGTGTTAAATTTTGAGGGTTCTTTTTATTCAAAACTGAAGTTGCCTATGTCACTCCATGTTAACTCCCCAGCTGTCTAACAGTGAAAGTCCCATCGAAATCGGTCCAGCCGTTTCGGAGATTTCTCGAAACAGACAGAACAAGACAAAATCATGTCAATTTTTTAATTAACTTACGTTTTTGCTATAGGTATCGCAATTATATAATAAGTTATGCAATTTTAAATTATTATAAATATTTCCAACTTCAATTCTATTCTTTTACTTAGCTTTTAAAGATGAGTTGGTAATATCGCATCTGGCACACATTAAGATATTTTATTTTAAAGCTTAAAAGCTATTGTGACGGAACGAGCCGCGCCAACTGTCAAATTAAAAAAAGTTTTTTAGGCGGGAATAGTTAAACGTCAGATGAGTTGGAGCAGGATTATAAAAAGTATAAAACTGTATTAGATTACTCGAATAAAACTTGTTTTTGGATTTTTAAGTTTTATTTTTTAATATTATAGATAGGTTGATTTAAAAAAAAATAACAAAGAACGCTTAATTTCAAATCTAAATATTTGTTATTAAAAGTTGCCTTCTACCTAGTGTTATCCTGGTCTAGTACCAAAGTCCGTTTAGATTGCAGAGGATGTGGCTGTGGGGCGAGTTGAAATGATCGAGTGCCATCTGATGTCATCCTCAGAACCCCTACAATCTCATGAGTAATATCACAGTGACACTGGGTACCCCCTGTTTTACGTGCCTTCCGAAACATAAAAGAGATCGGATATTTGAAAACCAGTGTTGAAATGGGTCACCCATCAAACACCTGGCCGCGGTAGGAACTGTTTAACATAACGATCGAGTTAAATGCCAAGCGCTGATTGAGCTATAATCTCCTCAAATATTTGTTTTTAAAGAAAGGTATATTTCGTAAAGTTTGTGAAACATTTTTGAAATTTCTCGCAAAGAAAAAGAAAGACTTTCTCAATTGGACTGTATTTTTTAAATGTTTGTTATCTCAGAAGTAACGACTGGGTGAACCGATTTTGATGATTCTGTTTTTATTTGAAAGCTGGTGCTTCTCGTGTGGTGCGATTTCAATTAGGTCCTGTTCTGACATTTTGAAGTCTGTTTTTTGTGTCATTTTTTTTTTAATTATTTCAGGAAGGAATCAGATGGTAAATCATATGTAAAATATCAGGTGATAGGTGCTAACACTGTGGCTGTTCCCACACACTTCTACAAGGGGGTCGTGGGGGAGTCTCCAGATGGCACCTTGGACATGGAGGCCTACGTCATGCCCAACCAAAAGATACCTGACGAAACGCCTGTGTCTTCCTATATGGTAAGATAATATTTTTTATTCTACTACTAGTGTGGCTGGCAGACGTTGTCTTGACTCAATTTCTTCTAAAATCTTAAATCTAATCTAAAATAAAAAATCTTTTATTAGCCAATTACCTAAATGTCTTTTGCATAAAACGTGACACTATCCGTAATTTCATATGTCACGTTAGCCAAACAGTCTAGCGTGAACATATGATCCATTTGAAGTTTTGACTGGCCCGTTGGTGCAGTGAGCAGTAACCCTGCCTTCCGATCGGGGTCGTGGGTTGATTCTCACCTCGAGTCTGGGTCTATTATCTCTATGTCCGTATATATATTTCTATATTTCTACAAAAAAAAAATTGTGTATAACAGGCATCTGGTGTCTATAACACACACATTAAGTTGTCTACCTTAGGAATAGTGGTCCGTGTGTCATATAGTTCTGTATATACGTATTTATTTAAAAAATCTAGATTTTTCAGTATTTTTAAAATAATCTTTTGACTTTTTCATTTTTGCTTTTCTTTTGAACCTTCAGACGGACGGACAGAGCGACACTATAAAGGTACCTTAAAGGAATATGGAACCCTGAAAATGACATTTATGAAGTTACTTCGTTTAGTTAGTAGGTGTTATACTTGTATTGGTGTATTACTTCGTTTAGTTAGGTGTTATACCGTACTTAAGTTATTCATCATCAACAGCAGCCTGCGACAGTCCACTGCTGGAAATAGGCCTCTCCCATGGCGCGCCACTTAGCCCGATCTTCGGCTACACGCATCCAGTTTCTGCCAGCCATCTTGCGCAGATCGTCGCTCCATCTGGCTGGGGGGCGTCCCACGCTACGTCTGCCGATACGTGGTCTCCACTGCAGAACACGTTTACTCCATCGGTTATCGGTTCTGCCACAGATGTGTCCAGCCCACTGCCGCTTTAGCTTGCAAGCTCGGAGAGTTACGTCATTATTACTTAAGTTATCATACCTGTTCAAATCTATCGTTTTCACAAAAGAGAACTTACAACGCCGTAAAATAATGTAGCAATAAATTATTTACGCAGGGAAACATAAACATTGTTTTAGTTCAGGAAAATTACGGGCTGAAAATTCACGCTGCTTAATTGTGTAACAACCGCGACCGCAGAATCCGCAAGACGACAGGTAACATGATTATCTTTGCCGGTTCCTTACATTTTGGTCACGTCATGTGGAGTCGCGAGATGATATATTATTTGGGTAAGGGTAATCGAATTTTGTTTCATTATTCATTTCCCGTCGTTTCGTTGTGCTAAAAAAAAACCAATTACAGGTTATTCACGCTTGTGACGACATCTAGTGCGTAAATTTTTTACTTGGTTGCGCGTAAATGTACATACGTCATTTGAGTATAACTGACTAGAAAATAGACTATATAACACTGACTATATAATAGAAGATATAGACTGACCATAGAATTGAATTTTGTCACCTATTCTACTCACAGTAAACCGATCTTTATGCGTCGATAAAGATAGTGAATAAATATATGTTTGTCATTTTATTCGATTAATTGTGTAAATATGCCGATGTCTCGCAAACTGTCTTCAAGCAAACATTATTCTGTTTTGTAGGTTATTTTGTTATTAATATGAGGCTCGATTGATCTATGTACTCTGAGGACACAATATTAAATGGATAGCTTTCTTATAATATGCATAAAACCTGTTTGTGACGGCTTTAAACAAAGATTTTTGCGCCCTTTCTAATTTCAATAGCTATGTAGCTCCACCCCATTGCTTGAAAAAAAATGTCGCGTTATAAAAGCACTGCCACGTGAACATACTCTTCTGAACCCACATGTTCTATTTGAACGCTTTTTTAACTCACGTTAAAAAAAGCTCACGTACGAATGAGGGCTTAATGTTTAATTTAATTTAATGAAATGAAATGCATTTATTTGTACTTATCACCACTTCACAACAGTTGCAAATAAACATAAATGGCACAGACAAAAAAAAATAAAAAATAAACTTACTTGGGCAAAGAAGAACATAAGCCGCCGAGACAAACCTTATGTGGTTTAACGGCTCTTTTTTAATGTTAAAAGTATATTGTAAATTTTTAAATAAATAAATAAATAAAAAAAATTTAAATACAAAAAAAGACGTTGTGCCGGAGCCAGTCATAGCTCAAAATGTTTGTGCATTTTTGTTCTTAAAGACTAAAAAAATCTACCAAACTTTGCGCAGCTACACAGTCTCCGGCCACACTACATGATCATTAAAATGATTATGAATTATATGAAGCTATGTTGGGCTCTAGCATTAAACTAAATTGTGCCGAAGAAGGATATAGTGTCACATCTATGTAATCTATAATGCAAAGCAACGCTATGAAATGGCAGCTACTAAGTTGAACGTCACAGTGACAAGAGATATCACTCCAACGCTGATTTTCATTAGCTCCAATAATACCCTTACTAGAGTATCAGCTATGTTATCGTATAATGTATCTTTTGAATTTACGAATTCTTGTAACAGTTTACAAGAACAAATTGTGAATGCTAAGAGAGCCGTCGGTCCACTACAATATATCTACTTTTGCAAGTGCTGTGCAAGAACAGAATTGAATTTGATCGTAAACTTTAATTTCGGTATCAATGTCAGGCTGTGTTAGTAGGAATCAGTAAAAGATATATATATATATATATATAGTAACGGACACATTGGTGTCTTTTCCGGGAGTTATTGATGGGGATCAATAATAACACCAACTGTTCAATATTCTTCTGCGGAATTTGCATACCGTTCCTCTTCTGTGCTGTGTAATTTTTCATCTCGTGACTACTTTGTATTGCAGAGAGAAAACGCCTGAATTATAAATACTTAAAGGATAAGGTAATTATGCAGTTTGGTTACTTTTTCCAAAAATGCATGTATATTTATTTTTTCTCGAAGTTGTTGTTTGTACTCTGCTGAGTGATATTCAGTCGTGGGAAAATGTTTTCTTTTATTTCGACATTAATGGTAACATTACATACAAACATATACAAGAATTTTTGTATTGAAACAAAAAATAATAATAAAGCGGCAGGGACACCAGTCCGCTTCTAACCTATTCGTAACAGAGTTACGTTATGAAACGACACAAAGCTTTTAATCCCTCTGTCCGTTATCACACAATGTCACATTTTTGTGATACCCTCCCCCCTTTAATGTGTGACGTTATTTTGGGATGATCCCTAAAGATTAAAATCATTTGAATTAATTTTTTAAGATAGACCAAAAATAAAATAAATAATAAAGCATGATTTTAGCATTTTTGAACATTTTCCTGTCCAAATGGAAATTGAATTCAGGGCTTTGGTAGTGAAATGAGTATTTACGCAAACGCTCTGGCGAGGTCTTTACTGTTTCCCAATTATTTAATTAAATTAGTCGCAAATTAATTATTTTAACTTTCATCAACGACTCCCAAATGTAGTAGGAAGCTTCTTTATTTCAATTAGTTTCATTCTCAACAGCTAGGAGTCTCGCAGATGGGGTTGATACTGTTTCTTTTGATTTCTTTATGTTACAATGGGCAAAAGAGGTTCACATAAGAGACTACCGACGCCCGTGGACATTTGCACCGTCAGAAGGCTTGTAGATGCGTCGCCAGACTTGAAGAAGGGGCTTAGACCACCGGGAACTCTCACAGACTGAACGAAACGCGACAACAATACCATCACGATGTGACAGCATTACTGCCACTTCACGCTGATCTTATGCGAGAAAGAGGTACTGGTACCCGTACACGTCGGCCTACTTCAGCTGCAGACCAAAAGGACTTCGAGCGTTGCGCTACTTCTAATTAACAAAGTAAGATTTTGATTCTCTTTTTATTAAAAAAAAAAAACGCTTCGCCATCTCCATCTTTATTTTCAAATGAAGATATATTTTTATTATAAATATGTCTACAAAACCATTTTTTTATTATAATAGATTTGTTTATAACATTACTAGCTGTACCCGCAAATTCATCCGCATAAAATTAGACAAAAAAAAAGATTCAATTTTATAGCCTTCACCTTCCTCGGTAAATAGGCAATCTAACACCGAAAGAATTTTTCAAATCGGACCAGTAGTTCCTGAGATTCGCGCGTTTAAACAAACAAACATAGATCATAGATACAAAAGAAAATGTTTTATTGCACATCTGAAAAACAAAATACACTCATTAAAACATAAAGGAATAAAAGTATATTTCTTCAACAAAGCTACACTAACGTTTAGAAGAGATTTTCGACAGGCATCCCTGGGGTGGGGTAATTTTCTGATAAGAATAAGAAGTAGGTTATATATGTATATTTATCTGTGAATACATCTTCTTCCTACCATTATCTCGGTCTAGTACCTAGTAATCAGTGGTCAGCATTTGAGTCGATGATAAGTGACTCATTCTAACACTGGTTTATATTTGATATCCGACCTCCTTTGTGTTTCGAAAGGCACATAAAACAGTGGGGCCCGATTAATGTCACTGAATGATATTAATCGGGCTGCAGAGATCGTAGGGGTTCCGAGGATGACGTCAGCTGGTAATTGGTTATCCTAACTCGTCACACAACCGCATCCTCTGCAATCTAACCCTGGTACTAGACCGGGATAACGCTAGGAAGAAGAAGAATATTAGAAACCCTGGTTGGCGCTGTACGATTTCAATTCAATTTCTTTTTCAAAGCTACGAAAGAATAGGCGAATACAAAAATTAGTTCAAACTATACTTTAATAAACGGTACTTCTTAATTTTAGCTCTACCTTTAAATGTTACGCCAACGCTTTGTACACATTAATTACTCTATAAAGGTACTAAGAACAAAATTAATTATTGCAATTTTCCTAGAAAAGGTTCGGCGTCTTTAATGAAAATATCTTGACCATACTGCCACAGTGTAAAAAAAATCAGTTGACCCGTTTCAAGTCTTTATAGCTGTTACAATAACTTCAAGGCGACACGTTGCAAAATTTCGATAGAGGGAAAGTTCCATCGACCAGAAACTAATGTTCCTGTAACCGCCAACATTCTGCCATTTGGACCTACGTTCCATTCTTACTACCGACACAAGCTATTATTAACAAGAATTATTCCCGCTAATTTACAAACTCTGGCGAATAATACTGTCAATTCAAATTTAAAGGTAAATTTTACAGAGTATTATCTGATCTCTTTTCTGTACCTGAATTTAGTGATGGTTAATGATTCTAAAGCTTGTGAAGACTAATTTAAAAAAGCCACTTTTTGAATTCAGATAAGCCGATAGAATGGTATAATCACAGTTGGATTGGTCATTCAGCTGCATCGCTCTGTATATAAATAATCAATATCTAAGAGACGGCGAAATATATACTGAGAGTCTTATAATCTTAGTGTTTTAGTCGTCTTCAAAAATGTGATTTTTCGCTTATTTGCCTAGTAAATGTGAAGAAACACTTACAAAATGTGAAGAAAAATTACAACAATAATGCTAACTTTTCATAAATTAGTATAATTTCTTGATGGTTTCGAAATGTAAAGAATCAATCGCACTATTGTTCTTTTCAAATGCAATTTTGACGTGACAATGTCTTATAAATCAATGAACGCCGTATGCACGCACGAAAACGCATGACTCATTGTCACATTCCGCCTGAGCCGAGGCGACACGTGGAACGAGCCATAGTAATAGGGCCTAAGCGTTCGGCGTTATCACGTACCATTATCGTCCGTAAACCGAATTCACAGATTAACATTTTTTTCAGTTTCATTTTACTATATGTTAATCTTTATACAATTAATTGCAGTGCGCGCTTCATCAAATGTTTTCTACAACTGTTGACGCACGTCTTCGCGGCAATGAGAACAATTGCAATCAGCTATCACAACTTCGTGCCCATAGAATAAAACGTGGACTAAAACACATTATGAAGAACGATGTAGAAATATTAGATGTAGCAGCCCTGTAAGTATCTTTACTTGGACAAAACTTTATTCATCTTAAGCAAAAAAAGCTAAAGATAATCTCTATCATCGTAGCTTAATCAGGGGCTGGTATTGAAGGTTTAGTAGCTATTACCGCATCCGTATGAACATTGATTTTCAAACAACCGACCTCCTCCGTGTTTCGGAAGGGACATAAAACAGTCCCGATTAATGTCACTGAGTGATAAGTCGTGAGATTGTAAAGATTGTGGAGATGCCGAGGATGGCTTCAGTCGGCAGTCATCTTAACTGGCACCACAATTAAATCCTTTGCAATCTAAACGGATTCTGGTACTAGACCGGGATAACGATAGGAAGGAGAAGAATCTCTATCACTATAAAGAAGGGTATATGTACGAAATTATTAACAGCGGTCCCAGTTTCTGAAGTAATTTTTCTATTTAAAATTTTATGCTTTTCATCAGTACTTGATTTCATTGCAAGCATTTCATTAATAAAAATTCAATCGCAATTATATTTTTCCGACCTTTGTAGGAATTCTGCCAACAAACGTGGTCAGCTACGGCAGTTTAATCCGAATAACGATGTGGAATTCACTGATGCACACTCAGAGCGTCAAATCGAAGGGGATAGTCAGTGTCCGCTGTTAAATGGCGTTGTCTACACTCGTTGGGGTGCCGTATCGGCTGGAAACGTCCTTGCAGGCATAGCTGGTGGTGCACAGTCTCAAAGGATACCAATAACTGAAATAGCTAAGGGTTCAATAATTAACCAGGCCAACGTTCAGCAATTTGTAACCTCAATATATCCAGCAACGCTTTCAGGTACGTTTTTCACTATTAACACATCATCTTTAGATAGTCTTTACTCTTTAAAAGGAAATTATTCTTTATGTATTCTTGAGATTAATATTGAAATATTCTCGAAATTAATATTGTTTATGTTTGTTGTGTTTCGATGAAATTTCAGTCATTACATAAAGTTTTATTTTTCCACTTTCATACTTGGATCCTGTAGGTAGCGATGCTATTATTGGCGTGGGATTACCAGTTGCATTTTAATAACCTTTTGGGCAAGACATCATCTGTTAACTTCACTAGTGTGTGATATTAAAGAAGAATTTCCTTTTGCGATCGGGATTAAGAGTTTTGTTTGCATTTTTTTATCAAAGTTTGGGCATGACAACGTCTGCCACGTTCGCTCGTTTAAAGATGAATTTGCTTTCAGGTGATTTGTCTGAAGCTGTGCTTATACAGAACACAGATAGAGGTACTGCCGCAATATCGATTGGTGACCGCAGTCACACTTGATAAAGTGTAGATGCGGTCTACGGTGGAACGCGCTTGCCTAGAATGAACCTATTCACTCACTATATTATCAACATTATGTACCTTTTTAAATCGGAAAAATCTCTCCACCCCTTTTTCTCTATTGACAATGTCATAAAATCAACCTTTTTTATTACGACACCAAATAGGTTACCGTTCGCCACACATGTATAATTGAACTTTATAATTAATTTACAATTTTATTACTTTAAACGTATAATATTGAATGTATTGAACGAAACATTAAATCATAAAATTGTTCAAGAACGAAATAAAATTACAAAGTAATCAAGAAATCACCGTTCGCGTCACGCTTACGCCCGCTTACGCCCGAAGTCAAGCGTGAGTAAAGACGTTTTACTTGAAAAATATTGAGTGGTTTTATAAAACCACAATGCAAGTGAAAATTTGCCTAGCTATGAGCGCCGCCATATTAATCTTGCCTGCTCTTCCGAGCGTAATTCACTTTACTCTGTGGCCGACTGGAATACGACACAAAAAAAAAACAGAAATGAGGCCGTAGTTATATTATCGTAACCCTTCCCTTCCGCCGGAATGCTTTAGTCGTAAGATATCAAATGTCAAGGTATAGAATTAGTTCGTAGATTAAGTTAGTCTTGAAATAACTCCCTACCTGTAAAGGACCTATTATAAATAAAGGTTTTCTGTTTTTAAAAAAATTCGTTTGAGCTACCCCGAAAGTTAAGTAGGTTGAAAAAGTTTTAATTTAAAACAGATAAACACTTTTTTTGTGACGGAAAGAAAACATTTTTAACATTTTTAAATAAAACTGAAGAGTTTGTTTGTTTACTTGAATGCGATAATCTCAAAATCTACTGGTGCGATTTTAGAAATTATTTCAGTGTTAGACAGCACATTTATCGAGGAAGACTATAGGCTATATACCATCATCATATTAGTCTTAGACTAATAGGAGCGGAGCTCCAATGAAGAATATTTCAAAAACAGCGTTCCCCCCCCCTCCCCCCACTTGAGAGCTTCCGCTGCGTGCGCTGCGTATACGGTTAAAGTTTCGCAAAAATCTTGTATGGCGAAATTGTTCCCCTTTAAAAGTAATAAATCAAAGTCCGCGACAGCATATATCTATCTTTTATCACGCTAAAATTGAATCTAAATTTTTTAACCTAATTTTACACGGATGCAAAGCTAATTATGTACGAAATTAAACATGAAGTTGTGAATAAAATTAATCCAGGACAGAAGAAAGTGGACGAGAAGGTGAAGGCCTTTGCCCACCAGTGTGATACAGGCTAATTAAAAAAAAGAAAATTGTATATTTTTATGTTGTCAGCCCTGCTCAGGTGCACAAGTTCGCAGGGTTGCAGGTGTAACTGTGTGCAGTGAAAAGGTTTAACCCCCTATTTGTGTAATTTGCCCCGTTTTATGTTCTTAGTTCCTGTGAACTTTTTATTGAACATACAAATGCGCGTTTGCTTGGTAAGAGATTTAAATTACTTTGTTTATCTTCTTCTTCTTCCTAGCGTTATCCCGGTTAAGTACCAGAGTCCGCTTAGATTGCAGAGGATGTGGCTGTGGGGCGAGTTAAGATGACCGATTGCCATCTGACGTCATCCTCGGAACCCTCACGATTTCTACAACCTTAAGACTAATATCACAAAGTGACATTAATCGGGTCCCACTGTTTTACATGCCTTCCGAAACAGGGAGGAGATCGGATATCAAATATAAACCAGTTCTAGAATGGGTCACCCATCTATTATTCGGTCGCAGCAAGAGCAACTTAACCTAGCGATCCACTCAAATGCCGACCACTGATTAGGCCACGACCTCCTCATTACTTTGTTTATCTGTTATTAAATTAAAACAATTAATAAATAATTAATTTTTTAAAACAATTTTATGAATAGGTATTCTGAGTAATTTCTTATTTTTTTGTTATAACTACAGTGCTTTGTAGGATTCTTTTTGTATTATTTTTTAGATATAATTCAGTGAAGTTGTTAAATTTTGAGTGTCTTTATTTTTTTGTGGGGAACCCTAATTGCTATTATAAAAGTAAAGTAACTTATGTTATAACTTGTAACATTAGCTAATGCTAGTGAAAGTTTCATCAATACGGGATTCTCCGTTTCAGAAAAACGGACATGCAGACACTTATAACTTGTAACATTAGCTACTGCTAGTGAAAGTTTCATAAATACGGAATATTTCGTATATGTCTAAATGTGCATAAAAAAACATATATTATGTTTTTGTTTTCTTATAATTTTATACTAGCAAAAAGCTGAGCTCTGTGAGGGCTCGCAACTATGCGACCTCATAAAGCTCAGGTTTTTGCTAGTTAGGACGAACGAAGCGAGACCTAACACTATCCCATAACCTGAGCAATATTGTGGTAGGATTTACTGAAAAACTGTCACCTCTAGAGATTTGTGCTTTAACATAGTAAGTCAACTTCATATCTAGATGTGTTGTGTCAAAAAAATAATATGTTAATGTTAGTCATTAATGGAGGTGGGAAAAAGTCAGCAAAAATCAAGTGGGAATGGATTGGGCACGTGGCACGAATGGTCCCGCATAAGTGAGCCGAAGTTGCAACTGTATGGACTCTCGCCAATGGCCGCTGATGACTAGGTAGGCCGAGGAAGCGGTGGAGCGACGACTTGGACGCCTTTGCGGGAAAGGAGTCGATCGGGATGGCTCAGGATAGGGGAGAGTGGTCTAGGAGGGGAGAGGACTTTGCCCAGTTGTAAATTAGAAAGCTAAATTAGAAGTTCGTTCAAACATCAATGACTTTATGAATATTTAGCTAATTGAATACGCGAATTATTCGAGACATCGACGCATTAGCATCTGTTGGTTGTAAAACGGAATATTTTGTTTAGATATATCTTAAATATTTGAGTCACGCTCGCACTTTGTGTTCGCGCGCCTGTTGTTATAACGTTCGCGACAACTTCTCTGAAGATTATTGTGACTCAAATAATTTGATGACGACTGTTCTACGTGGGAGACGTGCATTGGCTTTCGGTGGGCTGATAATGATAATAACATATACACGCAAATTTTGTAGTTGACTTCTAAGTGAGACGGGACAGTGATTTTGAAACAACTATCACGTAGCACAAAGAAAAATGTCCTATATAATGTTCCGTACATTTACATTTTTGTCATATTGTAAAGACACTTCACATTTAAGCACGTTCCAAGTATTGATGGAAAGACCTAGTAGTAGAGGACCTGAGCCAGTTTCCAGCGACATAATGGCACGAGGCCTGAGGAAATGGAAACCTTAGTTTCCGAGGTCGAGATCCGATTGGGGTCGTTGCGCCATCTTAAATAAGTAAGTAAAGACTCTTGAAGCCTTGATATCTCAAATGTAAAAGGGTGGACAGAAATTTATGAGCTGGTCAAACCAAATCCCGCTGATCTATGGCTGTGGCCATTCCTACTCAGTAACACAAGCTTTTACTAAAAGCTAAATTGGAATGTAAACTATAACGAGAAGAAGGTCGACTCAAATCTTAAGCAGTTCTTATCGCGGCCGGGTGATGGATGGGGCATAAATATCTATACTCTATACTAATATATAAAGCTGAAGAGTTTCTTTGTTTAATTCTCAGGATAAAAATTTCAGGAATTACTGGTACGATTTTTAAATCTTACCAGTTATATTTTAATATACTTTCAGTGTTAGATCGCCCATTTATCGAGGAAAGCTATAGGCTATACATCATCACGCTAGAAAAATCCCTAATTTTAGCACACAAAGTCGCAAATAACAACTAATGTATAATATAACCCTTTTTCCTTTTTGGCTGGTTAATATAGAAATATTTAATATTAACGATTATTTTTGATCTTCATCTTAGAACAACAGTCTTCACTGACTAATCGTATATGGTTGTAAATTCTCTATAAAATTATAGCTAAAAACCTAGATACAGGATAACTGAATATGTAAAATGCTAGCTAGAATACCAGTTGAACAGCAGGTTTAAACTATAGCTTATGACCAATTTTCAGACTCTACCAAATATGCACAAAAAGTCTCATAAAAATCGACCAAGCCGTTTTGGATGACTTTGGCATCAAACAGTGTGACACAAGAATTTTGTATATTAAGTAATAGCCTCTAAAAACTCGGACTAAACTAATACATGCCATAAAAATATTAAAGCTTGAGAGCTGTTATGGCGTTCGTTGTACGTACGGCCAAAACTAGACCACGCCGGGTTGATTGCGCAACGAGGCCCATGAACTTAGCCGTCAAGTTCATTTCCTATGGCGTTATGTAACAACTTGCTTAGTGATAAAGCACGCGGCCTGCGCACAACAATGGCGTACGGAACTACCAATGACTTTGATGACTCATGAATTGAATAATAAAATAGCAGCTTTCGTTACGCGGTTGGTATGTTTTTAAATTAGAATAGAGCTTTCCAAAAATTATAGAACAAAAAAACATAAACATTTTAAGGATAGTATTAAGGTTTTAGAGCTTGAATTATATTTTTATGCCTCCCCGCCCTTATGTGAGGTCACATATATTTAATACATGTATAATTAATTATCAATAATGAAAAGAAAACATCAGTTTCAACATTTTATCTATTTCCTCTTTGAATATTTTCAATTTTGGCATGTGACGTCACAAAGCTTTTGATCCCAGTTGTCACAGAATTTCACATTAAAATTTGTACGGGGGGTATACAAAAATCTCCATGAATCTATTTTTTTATCTAATTTTAGGCGGTGGAAGTCGCGGGGACGCCTAGTTTATAATAGTAGGCTTTATTTTAAACTAGCTATAACCCGTGACTACGTTCACGTTGAATTCAATCATTTTGTTTCAGTTTGAGGTTTTAAATTCCTTTCAACCGAAAAAGAAAGAGGGGGTTCTTAAATCGATTTTTTTTGATACCTCAAAACTTTCGGCTGGGTAAACCGATTTTGATGACATTTTTTATTTGAAAGTTTGTGCTTCTTGTGTGGTCATATGTCAATTTTGTCTAAGTTTAATTCGGAAAAATTGAAATCGGTATTTCTATCGTTAAAATTTCATAATATACTTTTCACTTTATCTTACTTCGGCTTCGGTACTTTACACACATACATGCGCCCACGTACACACACACATTTCACATATAAAGTTCTAGTTGTAGTTAAAAAGCTATAGTAGTTATGGATCTTGACTTCCTAACACGTGGTTCATAAATTGGGTCTGGATCGTGTCATGGCTTCCTGAAATTTAGCAGAAATGCTTATTTCTTGCGGATCGTGATATGATTTATTTGTACAGTAAAATAATATTCCTCCGTAATACGTGTTATACAATGCATATAATATGATTTTAATATAACAAGGTTCTAAAAAGGAGGCGTGCTACCCATTTGTATGGTGTCAAACATAAATTATGTCACACGAATTTTACGTTTTAAAGTCAAAATCGTTTATTCATATGCCTTTTTTATAAACTCTTATGAACGTCATAGATATAATATTTTATTTATTTATATATTTAATAATCACCAAAGTGATAAAATTCACGACTTAAAAGCTAACTTTACAAGGGTTCCCCTTTCTTTAAGTCCTTTTCTATGGCTATCACATTCTCAAAACCCCTTGGTGTGACATTACATATCATTAAATTAATTATAAGAAAAAAGCAGTTTCAAATGTTTTGATTTTGACATGTCACGTTCAAAAGCTTTCAACACCCCTAGCCCGTTGTCACACCATGTCACATATTGGTACCCCCCGCTTTAAGATGTGACGTAACTTATTCACCTGTATTGATAACAGCAGGTCATGCGTGCGTGTCGCGTTCGTGCGCTTGGAGAAATTACACATTTCTGGTAGTGTAGTTGTCGATGGGCATCAGTAATCACTAAGCTGAACCTATTGCTCAGTGAAATCTTAGGTAAATCTATTTGCCCTTAATTTTATTATATAAAACTATAACGGCCGCTCCGATTTTAGTGATCATTGATTTATTGAATGTGCTTTGTCTTTATCTCGAATAGGAGAGAGAGACACGAATTTATTAGCATTCCATGGATACACCGTGCGGGTGTCGGGTCCAACGGGTTGCAGAAGAAGGAACCATACCACTGATACGCAGTTTTAACTTTTTCATTTGTCAACGTTGTCCTAATTTAAAGTTACATTTGATCCGTTAAACAGTTTTTTCTAATAAATTTTCCAATTTTTAATATCAGTGCCTGGGACTTATGGTCCAGTAATAGGAGTACTTTTTAAAGTCATTTTTTTATTACCCTTTATAAATATGATTAGCAGTGAGTGTTATTGACCACTATAAAGAGCGCTCTTAAACCTACACTTGGGCACTGCTAAGGTTCCTTTCTCTGCAACGCGAAACCTTAGAAGAATGAAAGATAAAAATGATGGAATTAAATGAAATTAAATAAATATATGGCGGAAAATAATGTCATCCAAACTTTGTCGTGTGAGCTATGTTTAAATATTTACAAATACAAAAAACAAATAAAGCATGTCTTAGTTGAAACATATACCAGGATACTGTTATCTTTATGAAATGAAATGAAATGAAATGATTTTTTTTTTTTTTTTTTTTTTTTATTTGCTGAATATGCGATTAACAATATTCTGCCTTGTAGCATGCAAATATTAGAAATTTTCCTTAACAATTAGTATATTATAAGTGCGTTCCAATAAACGATCGCAACGTTTTAAAGTGCTCATTCAGATATTTGACATTTGACGACTGCGATCGTTACAGTCGCGGCGTAAACATGAAGGTGACGTTTAGTGGAACGCACTGTTAACATAAAGTGACGTCTTGACAACTCCGGGTGTTTTGGAGTGAATTTTAATCATTAATTTATAATGTTTTTTTGCTATAAAAACGTTAATTTCTGCAGAAATATAAATTTTTGGTAATAGTACATTCTCGACAACCTATTTTTCAAAATTTGTCATCATGTATATTTTAAGAATGAAACGAGGCATCAAGTTATAGTGCTTCTTTAAACTATAATTAATTTTTTTATCTTGATTGATCTAACTTAACGATTTCCACTTTATACACGTGAAAGTCAACAGACATTACGTATAAATTAGGTGGTCGTGTTAGCTACATTTTAAACACCTAAGCTAGACTAAACATTAATCAATATAGAAGTCAGATACTGTAACGTAGATACAGGAGTCATGCTATTTCCTGAGCACCTGTGAAGGTGTTGTGGGTGGAAAATCAGCTGTATTAAATTACCGTCCCCTGTTAAAGTTGCCAGTAAATGTCAAAATCGTGCAAAACGACTTGTTAGTACAATTGTACGGGCGAGATGGTGAGCAAAGTGGAACGGATAGACAGCTTTACCAACACGCCGCTGACCCTGACCAGTTACTATAACTCCATAGATCAGAGAAAATGTTGAAATGAACGAGATATGCACAAGAGATAAACAGTAAGATTTCTCATATTTCGCGTACAAGAATTTTCGTTTTGTAATTTATATTCGACTCAGTATTAGATAATTCTAGTGTATGACGGTAATATAAATATTATAAAGTAAAATGTGCAATTATTCTGATTTCTGAAATATCATTGTGCTTGAAAACTTGGAACTAGCAAGTTTAAAAAAAATAACAGCTATTCCCAAATTTATGATACGTAGACGCAAACTTGATATAAATATTATTTTTAAACAATTACGATCGTGATCTCGATCACTAATATCCATGTTTTTTAAGGTACCTACATAAATCTAATATTACGTATCTATACTTCGTTATTCTATAAAATATTATGTTGTCTCTCAGACTATTATACTATATAGATTACATCAGGCTACTATTATCACTA
Organism: Charaxes varanes; assembly: GCA_024363005.1. Classification (NCBI taxonomy): domain Eukaryota; kingdom Metazoa; phylum Arthropoda; class Insecta; order Lepidoptera; family Nymphalidae; genus Charaxes; species Charaxes varanes. Next base: position 13,337,142 of record JANCMC010043217.1, on the reverse strand, counting down.
TCGCTGTCATACTGTCGTTTCCTTATCTATTAGATCAATATCTTTACTGTAATAATTGTAAAGCCTATTTGTAATCAGCAATTACTGTTACAATTTGCTTTACACACCGTAAATGGTAAAATGTAACCTTTCGTTCCAATAAAGTAGATTTGAAGCTTTAAGAAAGGTAATGCGATGATGGATACAGTTATTGTTACAATACTTTGTTGTATTGAATAATTAATTTGAAATTTAGTAAGTGGCCTAGAGCGCATCAAGATACGCTTATAATATAGAAGAGTCGCGTATCCGATACGCGATAAAGGTATTTCTTAAATAGCTTCAAGAAATTGTTGTCCGATTTCGCTCATAATAATTTTCCTAATGGGATTTTAACATGGTAAATTTTGAAGTCTCTACATCGAAATAGTACCCGTAATAACAAAAATGCGTATGAAACCTTGCTCCTATTTAAAAAAAGTTATTCAACGATACCCTGGCCGAATGTTTTATGAAATAATAATTTTATGTAGCGAGTCGTATGTACATATATATATAGACCGTATATAGTACGACTTTCCTCTATATCAAGTAATCTGAAGTATCGGACAAATTTACGTTTTCAAATAATCTTTTGACTTTTCCTTTCTATATTTTCGTTTAAACCTTTCCTGGAATAAGGGGAATGAAAAAAAGTTAACATAATTTATATTAGCGGTTTTTGAGTTTCAGCGCGACTAACAACGATTGATCTTTATATATACAAGTTAATGTAAGCGTTGTTTCAGTCAGAATGGAAAAATGTCAAATTCTTTTAGTTGTAAGCACTTTCTACTGTGTACCACAATGAAGCTACTTTTGACAATAATTCCTCCTAGCGTTATCCCGGTCAATTACCAGGGTCCACTTAGATAGCAGAGGATGTGGGTATGGGGCGAGTTAAGATGATCGATTACTATCTGAAGTCATCCTCGGATCCCCCACGAGCTCTACAAACTCCCGACTAATATCACTCAGTGACATTAATCGGGTCCCACTGTTTTACGTGCCTTCCGAAACACGGAGGAGGTCGGATATTAATGTTTCGGGGAATACTATCAGAAATTTAGAGCCTTTTGTGCCAGATTTACACGTACCTCTTTCTTACATAACATCGGCGTCAAGTGGCGGCAATGCTGTCACGTCAAGTGACGGTATTGTTGTCGCGTTTCGTTCGGTTTGTGAGACTTCCCGGTAGCTTAAACTCGCCATTAAGGCCGGCAACGCATCTGCTTGCCTTCTGCTCGTGCAGATGTCAATGGGCCTCGGTAGGCGCTTAGCTGCCTGCTCGTTTGCCCCCTTGTAACATAAAAAAACCTGTAGTTTTTAGTGGTAGAACGAAATCAGTATCAAGTTTATTTCCGTTAATTTTCTTTAAAATAATTGAGGCTTTCTTTTTTTGTGTTTATATTTTACTAGCTGCGTCCGCGACTTCGTTCGTTTAAAACGAGGTAAAATAAAATAGATTCAATTTTAACGTGATGATATACAACCTTTAGCATTCCTCGATAAATGAGCTATCTAACACTGAAATAATTTTTCAAATCGGACCAGCAGTACCAAAGATTAGCGCGTTCAAGCAAACAAACACTCTTCAGCTTCATATAGTAGTATAGATTAAGTAACAACAAAGGTTATTTTATTTTATTTTATGCTTATAATATCGCGTTGAGACAATAAATAGTCGAATTCAAAACGAAACAACGAATCTTAGAATTGTATTTAACCCTTCTAGCACTTATATACTGGCCTTCTAAACGCTGACCTACAAATTTATAATGTTATTTATAGAAATTCTTTACACGCAACAAATTAATTATATTATCGTTTTAAAATTATAATTATTTAAAGTATTTTATCATAAAACATTATTGTTTTTAAAACATCCCTTAAGGCTCAATGGTAGAAGGAATGGACTGAAATACTAAAGGTACTTGAATCACTAACAATGAATAAAATAAATATATACAGGACTACATGACACACGGATGTCTGTTCCCAAGGTAGACAACTTAATGCATGTGTTAGGTAACAGACGCCTATTATACAAAAATATAATTTTTGTAGAAATATATAAATATATACATATAGATAATACACCCAGGCTCGAGTTGGGAATCGAACCCTAGACCCCCGGAGTGGAATGCAGGGTCTCTGCCCACTGCGCCAACGGGCCATCCGTTATAAAAATATTAACCCTTATCAATTAAAAAATGGATGGTCGGATGATGTAAGGAGAGTGGCAGGAAGTGGCTGGATGAGATTGGCAAAGGATAGGGAAGAGTGGTAAATGCAAAGGGAGGCCTAAGCCCAGCAGTGGGTTGTCAAGGACCGAAAATGATGACGATATAAAAAAAGCTTTAAGCGACTCTTAGTAAGTCATTAGTCCAATTTTTAGAAAGATATTCAGCAGTTATTTGCCCCAGTAACTTAAATCACATTTCAGTACTACAAATTACAGTAGCTTTCGTTAAATAAAAGTCTATTAAAACTTAGTAAGGTCGATATAGAGTTAAGAGCTTATGCGGAGAGTTGAAGTTGACACGCTGAAAAGCTCTCGAGCTTTTTAATTACTTAGCTTGTCCCTCGACGTCGCTCGTGACACGTAATTAAGAGTGGCCTTTCCATTTTACAGGTTTATTAGTGAAATGGCTTTTAAATACAATTTTCATTGGGAAATATCTATTAAGCTATTGAAATTTGTTTCTTTATTGTGCTTTGGATGACTGGGATCTATTTTTAGGGCTCCGTAGTCCTACAATGACCTCTCATAGTTTCGCCTGCCCATTCGTGTCCCGCCCGCAAGGTCCCCCCCCCCCTCTAGGAGTTTCAAACTATTAAATGTAGAGACTTGACATTTTCCATATTGATACGACATGCTAAAAACTCGTTAGGAAAATTATTTTGAGCAAAATTGGTCAAAAACTCTTGAAGTTATTTAACAAATACTTTTATCGCGTATTAGATACGGAACCTTTATATATAAGCTTGATTCAGTCTTAGCCACTTTATTTTAATAATAAAAATGATAGGTATACTTAAGGCAAACCTAATATAGCCGTTTTTTAAACCCATAAGTGATAAGAGACGCGAACAAAGTCGCAGATAACAGTAGGTTATATATATAACCTACAGTATCTTTTTCTTCTTCGTCCTAACGTTATCCCGGTTAAATACCAGGGTCCGCTTAGGTTGTAGAGGATGTGGCTGTGGGGCGAGTTAACATAACCGATTGCCATCTGACGTCATCCTCGGAACCCCCACGATTTTCAATGTTACCTGAATACTTCGCCTGGTCAGGATTCAGGGCCCGAAGAGTACGAGTAACTGTTCCATTTAGTGCGGGTTCCAAGGGCTTGGCAATGGGTATGGTGCCTCGTTGAAGCACCCTGACAAACTCAGCGCTGGCACATCCTCCTCCAGAACCATTAGTGCGACCCAGGCTGTACTCCACTTCAGTTCCAAGCTCCAGTCCATCCGGGTTGCCCTCCAAGTTACTGGAATGAAAATTTTCGTTGTTTAAGTTAAAATATACTTTAACAATTTAGTTTTTTTGAGTATTATTGGCTTGCTCGTTAATGGGTACACAATCTATATTATAAATATAAATGCGAAAGGTCACCCATTCAAATTATATCAAAAATCGCATGATGTACAGAGATGAAATTTGGCAGGGAGGTAGTTAGTGTTAGTAAACATCCCTTAAGAATGGATTATCGATAAGACCAGATTAAGCAGGTCTAAGACCTTTCGCAATTTTAATTTTACGCTAGTAATTTATAAGTCAAGCCGTAATTTATAAGTCAAGAAGTTTAGTGGTTTCTATTTCGAATATGAATCCTTGATTAATTTATATTCATGAGTTTTGCACATGCATTAATATCATGAACTCAATATACTGGTCTTACTGTGTATTCAGCGATGGTTTTATTTAAGACTATAATGTAGAATAGACTAAATACTTTATCCTGTCATTTACACATTTTACACAAATCCTTTGATGTTTAGATATCTTTGCTAGTGATAACGTTTCGCATAGGCAAGACCACAACTAAAAATCTAGACCCAAAACCTTCTATTTATGTGGCAGGCTATGCGTTTGTTTTTAATGTCTAAGGTACTTTTGAGCAGGCTGTCCTACTATTAATGTGATAAATAAAATGGCACTTCTATATTTCAATATATTTTTTACCGGTTTCTGAAAAATATTGTATGAGATAACAGGAGAACAATTAAATATTCAAAAATATTTTTTTTCACGTCAGTTCAAATATCTTTTACACAATTGTCACAATTTCTATATGACATCAATTCCAATTGATATTACAACATTACACCACATTTATATTATACAATATTGTAATCCCCCTATAACACGGAACTATAGGAAAACACATTGTAGTATTATCTTGTACAACACTCCTGTATGGCCCTGAATGTCCACAATGTTATATTATATATATATTATAATATTATCAACACCCACTCAATCCAAACACATCTACATAGGCAACCTCTACAACAATTGTTTTAAATACTAAAAAATAATTCACCTCATCAATATATCAAGGGGTAGAAAACACTCATAGTCCTATTTCCTGAGAGTCTTGGGACAGGACATTTAGGTAAACCGACTTCGATTCGAGTTAAAGTCCAAAGAAGACTTACACAGTATATTATAGAATAATATTAATGCATTATAAGAGCACTGTGTTATAGGGGGGGGATTTCAGTATTGAGTTAGATACTTAAATAAAATGTACTTAGTTTCATAGATAAAACCAGGTTGATACACATAACATTCAATGTATTTATGTAACTATTCAATCGCCAAGCGTAGCTGCACAGGTCCATAAATAATACAGCTCGACAATATATAGCAAAAAATCGATACAAACATCTCGATTTAATTTTTTTTTATAGAAGCAGAACAGAGTCCCAATAAAGAATCCCTGTACATTTCTTTCTATAAGTATTACCTATTTAACCTTTACGCCACAGGTATGATTCCAAAAGCAGTTCGGTTTAACAAAACCACTTCTAACAAACTGAACATTTTATCCATTGGGTTGTTAATTAAATAAGAGTAAATATTAGATGAGGAGGTCGTAGTTTAATCGATCGAACCGGCATTTGAGTCGATCGCTAGGTTCGGTTAGTTTAGGCAGTTCTTACCGCGGCCGAGATGTGAGACCCATTCTAGCACTAGTATTTAAATATGCGACCTCCTCCGTATTTCGGAAGGCACGCAAAACAGTGGGTCGCCATTAATGTCATTGAATGATATTAGTCGCAATATTGTGGGGGTTTCGGTGATGACGTCAGATGGCAGTCGGTTATCCTAACTCGGCCCACAGCCACATCCTCAGCAATTTAAGCGGACACTGGTAGTAGACCGGGATAACGCTAGGAAGAAGAAAAAGATTAAATATATTATTTTCAAAATTACACTTAAACTTATTTTTTGTTCTTATTAAATGATAACATTCGCAGAAAACAATTTTGGCTTTGCTTCATATTTTAACTGTTTGATTCGATCACATTGTAATATATTTAAGAGTGAAAAGGTACAATGACGAGCTTCTGTGATTTCCAAATATCAGCTGTACCTACCTACAATAGCAGAGTATGTCTAAAATCATCGACACATTTTCACATCATTCTCATAATTCTTTAATTGGTCCTAATATCGGTCATACTTAAATCTGAATATACACATTAACATTATATTCCCCACATACTTATATCTTCTATTTTACAACCTCTAAAGGATTTTTTTGTTACATAATATCCTCAAGTATTGGTTTTGTTATCGGGTTTCGTTCTGTTTGTGCGAGTTCCCGGTGGTTTAGGGTTGTGGGGTTCCCTAAACCCCTCATTAAAGGCCGGCAACGCATCTGCGAGCATTCTGGCGGTGCAGATGTGCATAGGCGTGGGTGGTCACTTAGGTGATGAAGCCACCAGCGCATTTGGCCCTTGTAATATAAAAAGAAGATAAGTCTATCGCTTTCTCTTAGAATCCAAACATTTCTTTCAGGTACTTTTAAGAATATTATATTATTTCCTAATAATTATAATTCACACGTTTAGTGCCCATTTTTAAAAACACCTTTTTTAACAATAGCATATCCATGACACTAATTGTAAACAGATTCTCTCCTTTTTCAGAGATTTCGCATTAAAATTACCGTTAAAGCTGACGCAACAGTTAAATTAAGTAAACATGCAACACTAATAAAAAGCGTTACCAAAATTCAAATAAAAAAAGGGAAATAATTAATCATTAACACCGACATAAATAATCAGTAGCCAAACATGTCAAAGGAGTTTTCGCTAAGCTATAGAGGCAAATAAAATAACAACAATAAATTAAGCACTTTGCAATAAAGAACAAAACAGAGATATAGTAAAACTTGACATATATAAAAACTGCCAATTGTAAAGACGTTAATTTGTTATTTTTTTGACCATTTTTAATACTTTAATTGTTTCATAGCTTTTATTGATCTACCGGCCAATAGGTAATAAATTTAGAAACCAAAATTTACTCAACGGCTATATAAACATTATAGAAATAAATATTACAAAACAAAATAAATCTCTCTCAAACCCTGAAGGATGCAATTTCTTTTATTAATTAAAAAAAAAAACAAATTCGAGTTAAATGCAGCAAAAACGAGCAACTTGTAGATAAATCCACTTTGGTAATCAGTAGATCCATTTTTTTTTATCAAACTCAAAGAATGGTACAATAGGATGTAAACAGTCCATTCGCAAAAATAAAGAATTCGCAACGTCTTTGTTTTCTTATCGAATAGATGACAATCACCTTTAATTAAAACAAATTTACAGAAACTTAAGCCTAATAAAAATGTATATATATACTTCTCATCAAAAAAATGTGTTTATTTAGGGATATATGTTAAAAAAAAACGAAAGTGTTTCAATTTTTCTGACGAGAGGTGTATATATATATAAATAAATAATAATAAACCTTCACGCATTTTCTCAAATCCAACATTTAGCTAACTGTTTTATTCTAATATATTGGCTTGAAAAAGCTCGCATGCGCGATAAAAATAAAATTATATAAAATAGTAGATAATAATTCAAGTAATTTATTTAGAGTTTTGATTGCCGTATTTAGTTAGTCTAATAGTGAAAATGTTTTATCATATTTTGGCATATAGATTTAAGGATTATATGTAATAGAAAAAAATTTTTACCTGAAATGAAAGAACACCTCCTTCGTATGGTCGGCAGTTTCAATGAAACCGAAGCCGTCCTTGAGAGCAGCGATGAAACCTTGCATGATGGGCCGCACGTTGGGACCCCCGTTGGAATTGCCGTTGGTCAAACTATGCTGGATTTGGATAGACATCGCGATTAGCTCTTTAGTTCTCTTCACCTGAAAAAAGAAACATAACCTCTTAATACTAAACTGAGAATAAATCTTCTATCAAGATTAAGTCCGATCATAATCTTACATAAACCGCTCCTCGCGAGAATGTCTGTCATATGTTAAACATAAATGTATTAAATTAACTCATACTTATTTTTAGGACATTCGTAAGAAAGAAATTGTTACTGTTATGAGAATTCCGAAATAAACATTACAATTTTGATTCTCTCGGTGACGAACTTAATTTAAAATTATTTATAATTACAACTTCACACTTTATATTGTATATTACGGATGGAAAACACTACAGAAAAATCGAAGTCCTTTTTGTTTAAACTGAATTAATTGAAAGGCTTCTTATAGAATAATTGAACCTTACAGCTTCTAGTCTTAACATTATATATTTTGGCTTTTATTTGATAAAAGTAGTCAAATTTAAGCATCAAAATTTTTGACAATAAGTTAAGTAAAGGATTGGCTGGTGGCAAAGGATATATAATAAAATTCCCATTTCAATTATATGGATATTCTTTATTATTTCAGCACCATTTCAACAGTTTCAGTACACTTGTTAATTAACAATACAGTTATAGATCTAACTATAAAAAAAACTATTTCTTCAAAATTGTTTCTTCTTTCAATGATGACTAATGCATATTTTTGATAGCACTGACCTCACTTCTGGGCAGGTCAACTGACATTGATCTCTTCCTTTGCTTGGTTTTAACACCCAATAAATCGTCCGTATCGGATATCAAATCACTTTGCGAAGCGCGACGCTTTCTCTTATCATCTTTTAATGCCAGTGTTGGCAAGGAACGGTTGGTATTATTATTAATTCCGATATCTATCAGTTCCTGGCAAACGTTTTCCACTTCGTTCATCGTGATTGAATTCGACAACGAAATTAAAAAAAAATCAACTGTCTTCAAGTTTTTAAATATCCCAACTTCGATGTGATGATCGGGAGGCGTTCAAACGCGTAATGAAATAAAGGAGACAGGAGTCAGCCTAATATTGGTAACGTATACAATGTGAGTAGCAAGAATGACTAGTGGCAGGGGTAAACGTGTCTGAACATCACAATACAGCTTATCGTCTTCATCAAATATGTCTAAAGAACACGAGGCTAAAGAATTTGCAATCCTATAGCCTTATTAGCCAAGTGGTTTATTCGATAAAAGGGACTAACCAAGGAATCGAACGGAACCGGCTGAATTTTTGTATAGAACTTTGTTTTAGCTTTACAAATGTTGTCTCAAAAGTCAAATGTCACATAAATCAGTTTTACGTGATTTTCATTTAAACGGTAAGTCTTATAATGAAGTGGTTCAGCTAAAAATTGTAGGTCACATTAATTATCTATAAATAATGTACTAATACTTTTTTCCTAAGAGCCACCATGTCTGAGGTTAAGGATTTAAAAGTGAACCTTTCTGAAGAAAGTTGTAATCTTTATAAATAATTAAAATTTAAGTGTCTATTCGTAAAGATTATTCTTTTTTCTTATCGCATATTGCTATATATACGATTATAACAAAAACACAAGTTAAAACATTTGTGTCTGTCTATGTGTTTCCCTGGAATATGGAATAAACCTACCGTGTTATAGGGGGTAGGGGGGATTACAGTATATAGATAATAGGTTCATATTGCGTTAAATTCGAGACATAATATAGTTTGTATATTATACACTGAAGTCGGAACTAGAGAGCCATATCTGTCTGGTCTAATTTTTTTCTTCGGTCCTACGTAATATCTTCAATCAGATATGTATATCGGATCGTAGTAAATACGCGAAAAGTTGATACTATCTAACAAGCAGACGTATGAACAATTGTGTACATTACATAAAGGCAGCTAAAGGTCTATCAACCTTGAATGCTTATGCTAATCCTGGATCCTACAAGGTAGTACGCTTTTGATATATTTACAGACAGTCAAGATATAATCTAGCATATGGCTGTATGGGAGACACAACGAATATATTATATTTCAATTCATACAAAAGCCAGGTCAAATACACGAAGATCACAGGCTGGATATGATAGCTAAATAAAGATTTTCTTCCTTGCAATGAAAACTACCAAACATGTGTTATCAGCTCGTGTATAGATTACTATCGTATAACAGTATTGTAAACGTGTAGACGTACCTGATATATATCGAATGTTACTTTGTCGCCAACCCTGGGAAGCATTTTGGACTCGCATTTCTTTGTAGTGTAGGATATTGACTTCTTCACATTATTAATTTGGGCTGTGATTACTCCTGTCTCCTGAAACAAAGAAAGACACAATTTAACAAAATTGTATTAAATATTTATTTTTAAGACAAGGAGAGAAAGTTGTGGCCTAATCAGTGGTCGGTATTTGAGTCGTTGCTCGTGCTGCGACCGGGTGATAGATGGGTGACCCATACTTTTTTTTTATATATATAATAAGGGGCAAACGAGCAGCCGGCTTTCACCCAAGTAGCTACCGACGCCCATGGACAACTGCAACACCAGAGGGACCGCAGATGCGTTGCCGGCCTTTGAGAAATGAGTATGCTCCGGCCCCCCGGGGCCCCCCCCCTTCCCCCCCCCGCCCCCCTCCCGCCCCCCCTGGGGGCCCCCCCCCCCCCCCCTAGGATCTCTAAACTATAAGGCGTAGTGACTTGAAATTTTCCATGTTGATAGAACATGCAAAAAACTCATTAAAAATTATTCTGAACAACAACTTTTGAAGTTATTTAACAAATATGTACGTTTATAGCGTATCAGATACGGAACCCTTCTATATAAGCGTGTCTTGAAAGGCTTTTGACCATTTTATTTGTGTAGTCCATGCCCCACTCTAATATTTCTAAAATATGTATGCCCCCATACATAATTTTTAATCTTTAAAGATTGTTTTGTTCTCTCAAGAAACATACATAAACGATAAGTTTTAGAAAGTTGATATTTTGGTAACGTCAAATGAAATTATACCTAATTATTATTTACAGCGTTTTTTTTAAGAATTTGCCTTTTTGTTTTAAGTAATAATTTGCCACAAATATCTCTAGCATTGCTTTTAAATAATTCAAAACGAAAAAGTTAAAATCGTGTCTAGTCGATTTTTAAATTCCCCCCCCCCCCTTCCTTTAACTATCAAATTGTCCCCTTAACTATCAAATTATCTCCCTGTGGGGCATGGGCCCCACGTTGGGAAACACTTGAGTTATATGGTTATATGGCCGCTGATGGTCTGGCCTTTGTCTCGTCACGTTTAGTGTCTCTAGTGTCAAATGGTTGTCATATATATTTAAAGATATTGTGTCAAATATGTTGCAGGTCTGCACATTCTTTTACATACTATACTTGGTGATGTGTTTCTTCCGATGGAGCGATTGGTTGAACTACGGTTGGTCGGATTTTAGAAGGTCGAGAGATGAAGTGCCAATGTGAGTATGAATTTCAACTTAACTATAATATATTTATTTGGAAAACGGATATATCTTTTACCGCTCAGTACTTCAATTTTTTATATGCACGTTTCATATTATATTTGAGTAATAAAGCATCTTGAAGTTTGCTTAGAATCATTATCAGTTAATTTATATCCGCAACTAATGAAACTAAGACTGTAATTACAAGCATAATTGACTCTTCTTAGGGTTCCGTACTTCTAAACAAAAAATAGCAACCTGGTAAGTTTCCGTCCTTTCCTTTGTTATCCGTTTATCTATCTATATGTCTGTATGTCAAGGGCCCAGATCATAAAAACAATTAGATGTGTAAAGGGGGCGTGGTTCATGTCTCAACTAACAGAGCGAACGAAAAGTGAGTAAATCTATCGAGAATGACCTCTTTTTTCTTTTTCTCTCTATCTATACTCTTTGTTCCACATACAGGATCAAAGATGCGACTGTTGCTGCCATATTTGTCCTCCTGTTGCACGCTTTCCCACGAACCCTTAAATTTTGCAAATTCTTCATGGCTGACAGTAAGTAATTATTTTAATGGGATTGTATGATAAATAGTAATAGTCTTTAACCAACTTCAAAATAGGAGTCGATTATATGTTCGATATTAATGACTTTTAATGTATGTTCACTGATATTCATCCGTCATTTCCGAACCGATTTTGAAAATTCTTTATTTGAAAGAATTCTTAAATTGAGCAAAAAACTTCCAATTTCTTGCCAAATTGTTATGTTGATGAAACAAATTCACTTTTAAGCCAAAAAACTTTGAACAAGTAATTTATACTTTTAATACTAATTCTTTATTAAAACTTTCATCACAGCACGATCGGAACTCGGAACTTTGAGACCAGAATCCTCTTTGATGCCTTGGAGATATGTGGACAAGAACACAAACTATGGTTATATAATTTTAATAGGTGAGTTCATCAAAAAAAAGCATATTTACTTATTAACCAAAAGTTATAAAGAAAAATATATTACATAAAGAAGAATTAGACAGGATATCTAACGCCGCACTAATACGATCGTATCAGATTTGGCTAGGCAGGGGAGGGAACACTGGCAGTGAAGGTGAGTGCTAGTGGTCACTATAAAGAGCGCGCTCTTAAACCTACACCTGGGTCACTTTCCCTGCAACGCAATGGACTCGGCACCCGCACTCTGAATCCATGGAATGCTAGAAATTCTCAGTATGGGTGATGTTAATAATTTTGGTAACAAAATTTAATTTAGAATGTACAGTGTAGAAAAGCTTCATCTCACTATATGATGATAAATTATATACCTACATCAAAGCCAAGACGAAAAGCACATGTTAGCTATCGGTCATCGATGATAGTACACACTGATAAAGTTTCGCTCGTGCTACGACAGATAACGTTTATTTGATATTACATTTTCTTGTATACTACCTGGATTGTTCTCTGCGTAGTGAAACTAAAAGTGCTTCTATTAATGTCTCCGTTTTAAGAAACGTGGGAATTACGATTATTGTCTGTGTACTTTAATATTCTCTCCGTTATAAGGAAAATTATAAGAAACTTGTGCGTGTGAAGCTTTGATTATTCGCTCCGTTTAACAAAAGTAGAGATATCTTGTTTATTTCTAATGTGTTAAACTTTAATTGTATGGTCTAGCAGAAACTGGGAATATCCTGTTAACTTCCGTGTTTTTTCCGCTTTAAGAAACGCGAGAAAATCTCTATTAATCTTTACGTGCTAAGCTAAAAAGGAAGCGTGGGAATATCTTGTTTACTAGATTCGTGTTAATTATTCTCTCCGCTTTATAAAACACCAGAAAATCTCGATTAATCTTTAGGTGCTGAAGTTTGTGCGATCTGAAGAAATAGAGTTTCTAGGATTGTGGTGTGATTGATAGCAAGGAAGCTTAAAATAACAGGAGTCGGACCGAGTCTGCGCAGTCCGTGGTTGTTTGGTGTATAAAGGTGGCGGGAGAGCTGAACCATTCACACACGACTAGAAGCCCTTGTTTGGTGACATTTGGGAACATCAGTGTAAAGTTTAGTGAAAACTTTCTTTTGAAAATGCGAGCCGCTTTTTTTGTGATCGCCGCGGTGGTTGCGTGCACTGGCATCGAAGGACTGCTCTTGCCGGTGAGTTCGTTTGTTTAATTTGTATAATTGAAAATTCATTACTTAATATGGCCATGGCCAAATAGACACATGGCCATATAAACCTATTTGCCATTGAAACGCCAAGAAGAAAAACTTAATTAATTGAGTGAAAAAAATATGGGAAAACGTTAATTACTACATTGTCCTACATTAATCATTCTTGCTCAGAAATTATAACCGTTTGTTAACTGGTGTGAAAATGTAGGAAAGGTATTTTTCTACAAACCTTTTTCTTTATCATTTCTCCTTTTACCACAAAGTTTCTTTTATATGTAAAATTGAGAGAAACAAAATTTTATGTGAGGGAAAAATGTAGTTAAAATTATTTTTCTTTTCCTATACGTTTTCTTCTCAGACTTACCTACTTTTTTTTCTCTAAACTTATCTCTAAGTCGAATATATTGTCTCTAAAATATTTAGCATTAAAAAAAATACACTTTATTTCTAAAATTTACTCTCACAAGAGTATATAAAAAGACCTAAGTAAATGAGTAGAGGAGAGTGGTCTAAGAGTGGGGAGGCCTTTGCCAGCCTTGTCCCAGCAGTGGGACATTATGAGCTAATTAAAAAAAAAAGTAAATAAATGACTTGATTTGATTTAATTTGATTCTATTCTCCTTTTCCTTCTTTACAATATTTCGGGTGTAGGATTTATAATAAAAATTGTCGAAATAAAGTTTTACGGCGGAAAATATAATAATTAAAGCAAGGCACGCTTTTAAGCGCTTAAGTATACATTTCATTAATATTCAATGCTTTTAGTGTTCTTACTTGTTAAGATTCTCTTAGAAAAGCTGAGTATATTATAAAACTATTGGTTATTTTATAATTTTAAAACAACGGTGAACCATATTTCTTGCAATACAACATACGTATTTGCAAATTTTTATTTGTGGATTCACGTAATGAAATTACAACGTTTCGTAGTCCGAAGTAACGCAATTAGTCATTATTTAGTCATTATTATTGTGCCTAATTATAGAATTGCTAATTACTATTACTTATTTACGGTACATTTTTCTTATAATTCAAAATTGTATTCAATTCTTATAAGTTTAATTGTATTGTACGTTAAGTTAAAAATATTGCACGCCATAGTATGGCATTGTACGTGGAATTAAAAATGTTTAACATTTTATACGTTTCGTAATCCGAAGTAACGCCTAATTTAGTTCAACTGAAAAAATTACGACTGCTACTACAGCATTCCTAATATTTATTTCTAAAAAATATTAGGAATACTATGAATAATGCTTCTTTCCTTTACAACTCCAGCTAACTTTTTAAAAAACTTGTGTTATACGTGCCCACGACGAGGTTTATACTTAGAGAAAGTTAAAAACAAATATGGATACATGGTATGTATTTATTGCAAAAATGATACGGCATTGTACATGAAACTGAAAAATTTTAACATTTTATATACTATCTAGTCCTATAGGTTTTGATGCCCATTGCAGATGTACTAGTATGGGAAATGCGCAAATGACCATATCTTTGATTGCCTAAACTAATGCTTGATTTTTTTCACAGCTTCAAGGGACCTTGACCTCCGTATTTGGTAGTAATTGGGTAAAAATAGGTCCTTGACAGACAAACAGTCAGACAGACGGACAGACGGACAACAAAGTGATCGTATAAGGGTTCCTTTTTTTCCTTTAGAAGTATAAAAGCTTAACAAATTTAACTATGCTTTGACAGTTTCGTTGGTTGTGCACTTTTAAATGTTTTTATCATAATTTACTATAATAATACTGAAACCGTAGCTGCAAGCTTTCTGATTGTGCTGCTGTCAATGGGCATCAGTTGTTACTCAGGTGAACCGTTTATCCCATTACCTTTGTTATATATAAAAGAAGACTTACATTTCCCTTTTTCTTGTCTCAGTACTACTGATAGAAGCTTCATCCTTATCTCCACTGGCCCACATCGTATCCTTGCTCATCTTCATCATATCCTTAGTTGTTTTAGACAAAACTTTCTTTGGAGCCTTTTCGGGAGGTTTCTTACGTTCTTCTTCAGACGCTTCTATATCTTGAACCATATTATTCACATCAAAGATATAGTCAACCGGTTGGACACCATTTGGGAGCTTAAACGCTTCACTAACTTTAATGGAGAATTCCACGTTTATCATATTATATAGCCTTTTATCTTCCGATAGAGATTCATGTGAATCGTAGGCGGTTTCGCTGGTTCTTAATAGTGCGGGTTCGGTTTTCTTTCTGTTCACCGGTTGATCTTTAAGGGATATCAGTGATTTGATCTTCCGTGAGCTCATGTTTTTATGGCTGATGGTTTTACTTGCACTCTTGAATAATGTAGCGGCCGGAGGGGGATATTGATCGCGAGCGATGAGCCATTCCACTGCCGTTGGTTCTTAAAGCGTTGAAGATAGATAAATTGAAAAAAGTACTTAAGTTTACTTCAAAGCTTTATATTTATATTACAATTTGTATATGTTTAAGTTAGAGTTCTTTAAACGTTATTGTTATTCATTATCTTAGACAGAAAAAAAAAGGATTGATACGCACTAAGGGTACGATACCATTACATAATACTTTAACATTTTTAGGTTATTTTTAGATTTATACTTTTGGTAACATTTTTTTAGTTTGACAAAGGACCGCATTTTTTTGGGCTGTAACTACAAATTTACGATTTTTAGAATTTTTCCTGTAGGTATTTGTTAAATCTTGCGTCTATTAACATACTACATAAAATAATTAAAAGAAACTGCTGTTTTCTTGATTATGTGATGTCACATCAAGGTTTTTGATACTGTGACAACCTATGACAAGGACGGGAGGATAAGTTAAAAAATCGCGAATTTCGTGAGACGTAATTTATGGGTGACCCCTAGGAATGTTACCTTGAGGGGGAGCTGTAAGGGGCGCCAACAGCGCTTGCAGCATCTCGCTAGGCAGCACGTCGCGGTGTATGCAGATGTACCGCAGCAGCGCGACGCCGAGGGGCGTGCAGCAGCTATCGTTGCATGCGTCCACGCCCGCGCCCGCCCCTACCAGGAAGTGGATCACGTCTGGTTGATCGCCGCACTGCCAAATTACAAACAAAAGGTAAAACTTTTATTAAGAAAACAAATCCTCTTTTAAACAGAAAGAAATTTAAAGGAGTGGGTGATATTGTTGCCAGAACTCTTAGAAACAAAAATCAACTAAAAATGCATACACTAGGCTTCATAAAATCAACTTCATATTTCATTAAAGAGTGTTCGCTTGTAAAAGAAACCCCCTTGTGATATTCGAGAGATGCCCTTAAATAAAATTTAAACCTTTATTAGAGGTAAGCTAATTCTAAAATCCTAGTATAATATAATAGATTATTAGAATAATGAAAGAGCTTGGGAGTGAATTGCTCTAACAATGAAATGGTAATAACAAAAAAATAGCGGCCCGAGTTTGCTGTGGGTTCTTCTCAATGCGGGGCGCGTTGGAACCTTTGTAAACTTAATTTAAAAATAATTATTATTAATAATAATAATAATAATAAATAAATAACGTTTATTTGGCCAAATTTTACATTTCACTTAATCAAAGCAATATTGGCCCCCAAACTAGGATTCCCCGTATCTTGAGGGCCGCCTTCCTATGAGAATTATTCTATATTTGTATAATTAAGGTCATTAACGTTACAAATTTAGAACTACTGACTCATATGAAAATACTAATTATTTATCTTTTGCTATTTAGCTCTTTGAGGTTTTTTAAGGCGGTTTTCTGCTTAATATTTATTTAGCGATAGTTTCTGGTCATGTTCCATTATAAGCTGGAGCCGAAGTATGAATAAATAAGTGCGAATCCACCGTCAGCGAGGCTAGCGCGCATGCATTATCGTCTAATTACGGCTCGATTATGATCGCGTCGCGACACTGAATATTACAACGCGCGTATTGTTGCACGGGCCATTGTGTGCTATCGAACAACGCCTTTAATGTAACAGTTTATTATGTGCCAACTTAAAAAGTCGCCTGCAGCAATATTTTTTGGAAGGAGATTCTAAATTCTGCAGACATATATCTCACGCGATTTTGTTATTTATTCTTAGTGAATGGCAGATAATAAGATAGATTTTTCCATGCATTACGATCTAATTACGGCTCGATTACGATCGCGTTGCGGCACTGAATATTACAACGCGCGTATTGTTGCACGGGCCATTGTGTGCTATCGAACAACGCCTTTAATGTAACCGTTTATTATGTGCCAATTTAAAAAGTCGCCTGCAGCAATATTTTTGGAAAAGAGATTCTAAATTCTGCAGATATATACCTCACGCGATTTTGTTATTTATTCTTAGTGAATGGCAGATAATAAGATAGATTTTTCCATGCATTACGATTTAATTACGGCTCGATTACGATCGCGTTGCGGCACTGAATATTACAACGCGCGTATTGTAGCACGAGCCGTTGTGTGCTATCGAACAACGCCTTTAATGTAACAGTTTATTATGTGCCAACTTAAAAAGTCGCCTGCAGCAATATTTTTTGGAAGGAGATTCTAAATTCTGCAGACATATATCTCACGCGATTTTGTTATTTATTCTTAGTGAATGGCAGATAATAAGATAGATTTTTCCATGCATTACGATCTAATTACGGCTCGATTATGATCGCGTTGCGGCACTGAATATTACAACGCGCGTATTGTAGCACGAGTCGTTGTGTGCTATCGAACTACGCCTTTAATGTAACCGTTAATTATGTGCCAATTTAAAAAGTCGTCTGCTGTAATATTTTTAATCAACGAAAGGAGATTCTTCACTTGGTAGGTTTTATTACCTCTTACGTAATAATGTTAGATTTTATTGATTAGGTAATAGGATTGGTTTTTGCTTGCATTTACGTCGTTATGAGATGTTGTCAATTGTAAAATTTGTACTTGAGTAGAACTACGTAGAAATCAATATAGATTATTTAATTGTACACATTAACAATGTAAACTTCTACATTGTTAATGTGTACAATTAAATAAAACATGCGATTACATGAATTTAATTCACAAGCGGCTAGCACGCAACTTGTAGCTGAACAATATCGATGACTAGTATACCGTGACTGCCCAGGGATTAAGTTAAGCAGGTTGTCGATTCGATTCCCAGTTGGGGCAATTTTTTTTTTTGAAATCTAATCTGGCTCTCTCGCTAAAAGCAGCTGAAGGAATAGCTCAATGTGACCAGGGTTTAAATCGAGCTCTTACGAACTTCAAAACAACTTTTCATTACTTAGACTCTAAAATTAGTCATAAGTTTCAAAAGTTAGTCAGTACCTTAGATATGAACTAGACACAATATCTCGCGGCGTTTTAAAATTGATATGATTGTATTGAATTAAATTTTAGTATTTGAGTATCAGATCGGTCACGTTTTGCTAAAATGCAGCCCAAATAGTAAATATTAAAGAACGCGTCCACCGACAACGAGGCTAGCTTCAAAATATAGTCAAAATCACATCGCGGTACCTAATATTTAATAGCGCACATTGTTCTGGTAGTACGTGTGGCCAGTTTCGATATAAAATCGTATGTTTAAAGTTCTGCAGCTAATATTTTAATTATATAATTGATAAGTATATAATTTTAAGACAATTTAGTACTTCTATTCTAGTATATCTGTTAGAAAATAATTAAAATCACGTCTTCTGTCAGAGTGCAACGAATTAAACTTGAGCTTATGTCGCGTGGTTCGTTAAGAGGAAATACAGATTATACTTGTATTCTATCTCATTCTTTCGCAAGGTATATCCTATTTATGAATATATTTGTCTCTTTTTGATATCGCTTTTTCGTTGCATCGAATTTTCAAATTACTGCAGTGGTAAAGAAGTTTCACTTCTACAAAGTATATCTATAAGTTAATACGCAGTTTATCAGCTATCGAGGCGGGAATCGAACCCACGACCCCGGAGCAGAAGGCAGGGTTACTGCCCACTGCGCCAACGGGCCAGTCAATAATACTGGTTGTTTCTAAATATTAAAATTTAGTTACTTAACCGTTACTGTTTCTGAATTTTATTTCAAATTTATGTTTTATTTACATTGGATATTGTTTTTGTTGATTTTTGCGTGAATTTATAGAGCCTTTTAAAGAACCTTAAGTCCGGATTCGATAGTGTTGAATACGAATTTCCACTCTCCTACATGTAGTCATTTTTTTTCAGTGGCTTTGTAATAAATTCCTAGTTTTTATACGCTTTGGAAAGCTAAGTAAACGGTCATGTTTTTAAAATAATCTACAAGACAAGTATCATAATGTTTTTTTTTGTTTTTAAGCCATTTATGTGGAAAAAAATCAAGAAAATATTTTAAAAATATCGTTTTTCGTCTCGCATTCTTAAATTTAAGCTGATAATTGTTGTTTTAATATTTACAAAAACCAGTATTTAATCGTTTTTATAAATGAAAAGAGAAAAATTGTTACTTTTTAAAATAATAAACTGTTGAAGTTGCCTTTCTGACTTATTTAAAAACTCAAAAGCGGTTCACCTTTGCGTAATGCACTTCATCGTAAATAGTCAGTCCTATCACTTCCGAATGGAAATGTGTCGAATTTCCAATAACTCTGTGTGCTCTCTATACTTTAATCGATTTAAAGTATGGGCTGGCACGTTTCTCTCATTTTTAGGCGTAGAATGGTAGATTTTTTTGTTTCTTGTGTTCCGGTTATTTACACTTTCTAGAATTTTAAATAGGTTTAGGTGTTCCGCACAAATACCGCTATCTCTATAATAAAAATAGGTGTCAATTATAAATATTTTTTCGATAAAGTAGGGCTTGTAACTTTCGCGTTGTCTTATGTTGACTAGCTCACTCGTATGCATTTTTAGGGTTCCGTACCTCAAAAGGAAAAAAGCAACCCTTATAGGATCACTTCGTTGTCCGTCTGTCTGTCAAGACCCTTTTTCTCAGGAACGGGAACACCTAAAAATTTGAAATTAATACCATATACTGAAAACTGCGGTCCCTTGAAGTTGTGAAAAAATCAACCCTCCAAGTAAACACAATCAAAAGACATGGGCGTTTATGTCACTATTCGCAATGAAAAGATATGGCTTTTAAAGTCACATTTCCCATACATTTGCAAAGTCACTCGATAAAGAATACCGCATTGATCCTTATCCATTTAAATGCGTTAGATACGTTGCATATTTAATGTAGATCAAAATTGTCTTTTACAACATTATTAAAACTATTATCTTCGAAGTTATGACTTAAAATGTGCAGGCACAGTAGCCGGCGGGCGGTGTGGTAACCCATAGATGGCGCTGTTTTGTTTTTATACGTGTGCCGGGTCCGGTAATAAAACCCCTATAAATCTTTACCCTAAGCTCAGGCCTACTTAGCTACTAATTTAATTTATTATTATAAATAATAATTTAGAAATAAAACTAAAATTAATCTTTAAATGTGTCATAATTTAAAATATCAGTGCCTCTGCATCGATGCTACAGAATATTAAAAAACTTCTACGATACAAAGAAATATATATATTAGTAGCCGTACCCTAAGACTTCTTTGACGCGGGCCACCCTTGTCACTTACGCGTTTAAGAAATCGTTAACGACCGATTTTCAACCCTAGGCAATATGCACGCAAAATTTTTAAGGAAATTCGGTCGAGCCGTTTCGGAGGAGTTTGGCAACGCACCCCGTGACACGACAATTTTATATATTAAACAAATCTTCGTTTCGGTTCGTAATTAAAAATGTGAAGTTTTCCCTTAAGTATCATAGATGGCGGTATGACGAAAAAGTAGGAGCTATCGTTGCGTTTTATAAACTATATATAACAGCGAATAGCCATAAAAAACCTTTGCGTTGTCAATAGTAATGCGCTAATACTATAGTCTTCTACGGTGTAGGTATTAGGTGTGATATTAATATATCAATTTTTTAGCCTATAATTCTACAGATTGAACATCGTCGTAAAAGGGACATTAGAGCTGAGGTAGCTGACTAGCAGTGAATTAAATCTGTTTTCCTCAATTCCTTCGATAAACACTTTACTGTACTGTACTTCTCGTTGGCCTAGAATCATGAAATTTAGCAAGAAAATATTATAACTTGTAGTATAAATAAAGGAAAAAGTCCAAAAACTGAAAATTCATTACACCATCACTAGACGTGACAGCATTGCCGCCACTTCACGCCGATCTCATGTGAGAAAGAGATACTGGTACCCGGACACGCCGGCCCAATTCGGCTACAAGCATGGCGCTACCTCTAATTAAAATATATAAAAAATAGATGTCCGCCAGCAGCGGGGCAAGATCCCAAGCCACCGGTGGTTAGGGATCCAGAGAGAGGAACCTCCTCACTATACATGCCGTCTCAAGCAATACCGCCTTCTGTATCCGACTTTTGATGCAACTATCAACCGAGAGCCTCTTAAGATGACGGTCGAGGATCATTATTGTTACCGTATTAGATGTCGTAATGTGCTTGTTTTATAGAACAGAATCCATTGTTACTCGATATTTTTATTTGAAGACTTGACAATCGCTTCACATGATGGCTGATTCACCACAGACTATATATCTCGACGTAATATTCGTTTATTTAATTTGCGTTTAGTAACAACTAATTATGCAAAAAAACTCGCTTATTTATAGAGTATGTCGAAATTACAATGAAATGCTTTTTAGACATTGATATTTTTAACCTAACATGCCTTAAATTAAAAAAAAAAAACTGAAACATACTAAACTACATGTATTTGTATGAAACTACTAATTTGACTATTCTCTGTTTAGATTTTAGCTCCCTATGTTATTGTCTGTGGTTATAATCTTTAACTTAGTTGTTAAGATTCACTAACTTACTAATATATGTATTTTTTTAAGTACCTACTTAATTGGGGTATTGTATAATTTTATATTCTAGTTATATAAGACTCATGTATACTATTTGTGCCATATTGCCGGTTTTTGAGATACTTACGACATTATAAGTAAAAACCTATTTAATTTCAAGTTGCGAGGAGCATATTTTTATCTAAAACCAGAAGAGATACTGGTCAAGGGCGGCTGTGATAAAAAAAAACAAACAAAACTATGCAAAAGGATAAATAAGAGAGGAATAGCGGAGGATATAAAAGAGATTTCGTGGCACAAAGCCGCATGCGGGCCAGATATTGACAATAAATTTCATTCATACGGCATTAGTGCCGCCCCATCAGACCCAGCCACTGTCGCAAACAATGACACCGCCGAACGGTTACAACTGATGGGTTAGCAAATAATACAAATTGCCATACCATTCTAGCATTTTATACATATTTAAGCTACTGATAGACCTTTCGTCTAATGGCGGCTTCACTTTACTGTTGTGAATTCACGGGCGAGGACAGCGTCAGGTGGCAATCGGTCATTTTAACCTCAAGCAACTACAGCCAAATCATCTGCAATCTAAGCGGACCCTGGTACTGGACCGGGATAATGCTAGGAAGAAGAAGAAGGCTATTATTAACATATTCACTCACGACTGCTCTCCATAAAGACAGATAAGAAATCCGAATCTTTAAGGGCAGATTGCTTGTCGTCTTCACTTTCCTCTTCCAGTAGTTGCCGTTCTGTACATAACTTTTCACAGGCACCACTGCTTAAACAATTTCTATTATTATTCTCATATAAATCATTACAATAAATTATACTATGAGCTGAGATATCGCTATATTAGACCTCTAAAAAAATTCAAATCATTAAATACCAACACATAACATGGTTTTTGCGCCTCAAAAACGCTTATATTTCAACAAATATTCACCTCCCTTTATCCCCTGAGATCCTTCTTTATCGTTAGGAAGTTAATTAACTGTACATTCCACGTAATACCACGTAATGCCGAAGTATTCCACGAATACGAGAAAATTCCTGCATAGACTTACAAAACGACTTTTTCAAGAGGTAGTTAGACCATGCAGAATAAATACCGCCCGCAAAGACGAAGCGTATGTGCGCAATGGAGGAATCGCCGCCAACGTGGGATGTTTTGAACCGAAAATGTGTCTCCGCATCCATCCGCCCCGCCCGCAACAGCATTCAACACACCGCACAGCTTACCACCACAAACCACACCAACGCCCAAATCGCGCTGCAAGATAACTTTGTGTCAATCGACTAATCAAATTTTCCAGCAAGGCGTCCACTGTCCGGAATTAATTTCATGTATTTACCTCGCACAGTTTATCTCCGGCGAGACAGATGAGGCGGTCGCGGGACGCTGACCAATGGGGCACGACGTTTGCACAACGCTTCTCTGGCACTATATAATTTATATGAGGAGGATTATATTATATTAAATAGAATATTTATTTTATTATTTATAAGATTAATTTCAGGTGGTGTTGAGATGATAGTTCTATAACCCTTTTACTCAAAAAGAGCGGGACATATGCGACAGAGCACTGTTCGGCGTGATCTCGTAAAATTATCGTCTGTGAACCGACTTTGTGGACAACTAATGTTTTCGTTTTGTTCTGTTTATTTTCAAAAAGACCACTAACTTTAGGAGACATTCTTTCATATTTTTTAGTATAAAGTAATTTTCTTTTATATGTAAAATTTTACCTGTTGTCTGTCTTCGAGGATGTGTTTCATGCAATGCTTGGCAGCAGGAAGGGCGTGGATGGAACATCTTACCCCACCTTCGGTAAACGTGCACCTCCCCTGAGAAGGGAATGACCGGTTGGTCATGTCGTTCACCTAGAAATGCCAAAAAATAGATAAATAAACGTGGCCAAGAGCACGTCAACGTACGCTTATATATGGTCGTATCTGACACACGATAAAGTATTTCTTCAACAACTTCAAAAGGTGGCAATTTTGCAAAAAAAAAAAACTATCCTTATGAGTTTTTAGCTTGCCCTATCAACATAGAAAAGTTTACATCTCTACATCTAATTCTTTGGAAATCTTGCGGGTGGATAGACGGACGGACCGTCAAAGCGAAACTATAACAGTTCCCTTTACTACAGAACTACAGAAAGTTAAAAACTGTTACTATAATTTCATCATATATGACAAATGTTTCATATATAACATAGGTTATATACGAAATACCAATGCCGACGGACGGGTGATATGACAATTTGAATCCCCGAAGGCATTTAAGCGGACCCTGGTACTAAACCGAAATAAGGCTAGGTAGAAAGAGAAGAACTACTACTATTGATACCTTGGCTCGTTTGTGATGCAACTTCCTGGCCAGCACAGCGTCTACCCCGTGCTTCCGGTGATACCCGGCGTAGGCTCGCAGTTTGCGAAGCTGTCTGCGCTCGCGGACGGTGAGCGGGCCGCTTCGGGCCTGCGAGTTGATACTACCTGAAATGTATAATATATTTGGACTCTTCAAAAATTATACACTGGAAAAATATTTGTTTTTTTTTTTATGTTTGAACTTAAGTTCTGTTAAATGTGTCGAGTGACTCAAAGAATAAACTAGTCCATTGCGCTGTGACGAAAATGCTCTGGTGGCGGGCGAATATTCGTCTACCCCATCTGTAACAGATCTTTGCCGGAGCAGGACGTTGCCTTTAATGTGATGCTTGTTTTTATTTTATTCATCTCCGATAGTAATAAACGCTACAATAAGTAAATCAATTACTTAATATCGGAACTTATACACACAAAACTATTAAGAAAACATAATTACAAAATTTACCCTTACCAATTGGTATTTGATCAAAAACTTGATTAAATAGACATAAAGAGTTTGCTAAAGCTATTTGATTAACACAACAAGGGACATTATGCTGTCGCGACAGAGATTGTGTTAAAATAAATTTACAGTTATAACCTTCACTCAAGTGCATGTTTAAAAAATGATAAAATTAACTGTTTACTTACAGTATTGCTCCTTTTCGGTCCGTACTGAACGGACATACTGCAGTCTGGCAGTCTGCAGTAACGTCTTTAGTCTACCCATCTGTCTGATATAAGCTGACTGTAGCGATTTCAATACGTTCTTTGCCTCGCTGACTGCCTCTTCGGCCGTGAACACACCCGCTCGCCTAGAAAAACGGAATTGTCCATAAGGCCTAACTCGGTGGCCTAAACTTGTCATTAAAAACCGGCGACGCATCTGATAGCCTTCTGGTTTGCAGATGTCCATGGGCGTCGGCGGTAGGCAGTAAGGTGCCTGCTACCTGCTCCCTTGCCCTTTGTAGCATAAAAAAAAAGGCATTGTCCTACTAGAACGCGAATGCGCGATGTGAGCGAACTTAGGTCGTACGAACGTGCGATCACATATATAGATGTCTAAAGTGTCCAATACAATCGCAATTCAATTAGGAAAGTTCTTAGACATCAATGTTTGTTCGTATTTTCATAGAAACTAAGTTCGTTCGCATCGCGCATTCGCGTTCTATTGACATACATATATACAGGACTATATGACACACGGATGTCTGTTCCTAAGGTAGACAACTTAATGCCTGTGTTATAGATAGCAGACGCCTGTTATACACATGCACTTTTTTTTACAAATATATAAATACATAAACATAGATAATACACCCAGAATCGAGGTGGGAATCGAACCCACGAGCCCCGGAGCGGAAGGCAAGGTCACTGCTTAATAGATACCTCTATGCCTGTGTATGCTATTGCTAAAAACGATTTACATGTTTCGAAACAACCATTTAACAGATCATTATGGCATGCAGTACCGCGGTTAACGGTGATCCGCAGTGTTCGCGATACTTGAATACTACGCGAAAGGTAACGAATTCCGTGGGTCGCGGAATTCTCAGGTGTTCAATTCTTGAAATCTGTTCGAGCCCCCCAAATTTCAGCGTAAATGAACTCTTTTTATGATATAAAATCACTCTTTGTCTTAACCTCAGACGGGACTTACTGGGATAGTTAGTTAATAGTATTTTTATTGTATAGAACGATTCTTTCATTCAATCTCTATAGAGCCTCATTAGTATTAATAAGTTTTGTTTTGAATATATTTCAATACAGAAATGGCCGCGCTTTTCAGCCTGCACTGCGGCCCCACTTAATTCGATGATAAATATTTTTATTTTCGATTAGATTTCACTAATAACAGAACTATAATAGTTTTAAGAGTTTTTATTTCAATACATTCACATCCAGGAAAACATTGTGCATGTACGTATTGATAACGTAAAACTTTGGCGGCCATTTCATAGTACCCTTATCGCGATAATACTAATTTGCAGTACAGTTCCTCTAAGTACACTGTATTACTCGTAATGAATCAACATATTGAGGTGTAATTTGCTATTTTATATAGTTTAGTAGCATAATAGTTAGGTTCACTAAATATCATATATTTTTCAATTTTATGCATGTATTAAGAAAAATGAAAATTTCAATTCAAATATTTTTTTTTGATTTTCTAAAATGTTTTTAATTTTGACGTGTAACGTCACTAAACTTTTGACCTCCCTCACTTCCCGTTAGTGGTTTAGATGCCCCCCCCCCCCCTGACGTGTGACATAATGTATGGATGACCCCTTAAGCTGAAGATATCTTGAATTAGAGACCATAGCTTAGAAGATATCTTGAATTAGAGAAGATAGCTTATAAGATATCTTGAATTAGTGTGCTTAGCATAGAATATTCCTTGAATTAGAGAACATAGCTTAGAAGACATCTTGAGTAAGAGAACATAGCTAAGACGATATCTTGAATGAGAAAAGATAGCTTACAAAATACTTGGAATTAGAGAACTTACTTGAACGGTTCCAATTGTGGTTCGGGTGAAGGCGTTCTTTTGTAGGGCAGAGTGAAGATGTTAGCGCGACATTCGTTACGAGCGGCCGCTATGGAGAGGTCCGTCTCTCGAGAGTACCGCATCAGTAGCGGGTTCATACTGTGCTCTAGGCCCTTCAATGTGCCATACGTAGGTGGAGGAGGCTCCGCTGTCAGCGATATATCAGCATCTATGTTGACAATAAAGGATGGAAGTATTCCATAAGGAATCACACTATATTAAATTGCAGGAGTATTAACTCGTTCATTCTAAAACTGCACGCCCCTCCAAATGCAAGCTCTACGTGCAAAATGTGTGTCATCGTTTGAATTTAGAATAACATCGCCGCACAATAGGGTGTCTCTTATATAGGCACCAGAATTGGAAATATAAAATTACCTATATTTTAAAATTGTTTTTACGATTCGTGAATATTACCTATACTTTCTCACAATTTTTTTTTGCAGTCTTCGCCAAACATTATATTAATTACAATACACGGTGATTTTGCACCATTTATTTGATGGCTAGGGAGTCCGATTAGGTTATACGCACATATCAAGTATGATGCTAGCTAGGCATGTGATTTCCATTCTTGGTTATTTATATACATGAAATTGTGCCAGATTCCATGTATATAAACAATCAAGACACCTGTATTAATTCTATTGAACTCAAGGAATAGTTTTACTGAAAAAAATAAGGGGCACCCTAATGCACACACACACACAAGCAAGAGTTGGAAATTTACTGCAAGGGTGTGCAGTTTTAGACTGAACGGACTGTACATATATATGCCCTAGTACAAAGTTCGACATACGAATCTATTCGCGGATTGAGATGTTACAAAATAACATCATAGAACACGATCAATTATTATAGAAAAAAAAGAGAAGAAAAATGTTTAATATTTAACATATTCAATATACAATGTTATTAAATTATTATTGAATAGACGAGGTCGTAGCCTAATCAAATCAGCATCAAAGTCGAACACTAGGTTAAGTAGTTCTTACCGCGACCGGGTGATATAATAGGTGACCAAATGTAACACTAGTTTCCAAACATCCGACGGTCTCCGTATAAGTACAAGTTGATGGGACATGCTAAAAACTTATTAGAAAAATAACTTTTAGAGAAATCGAGAAAAGTTTTTGAAGGGGTGACCCCTTACGGACTTGTTTTTAAACAATAGTAAGTGAAAACGCGCGCAAAAGTCTTTACGTCTTTATTGCCGACTATGTGTGTCAGTAAGTCTGTTTGTATGTCCTTAACGGGGGAATGCGTAAACAGAAGATTTTTACCGCTTTTAGTATATAAAATATTAAGTTTGTGAGGATGACAATGCTTACAAACTTTTAATTTCTGTCAATTTAGACATCCAGGAATGTTCAAAACATTATTATAAATGAAATATGAAAAGTCCTATATCAGAATGTATTTGGGGGCCCAAAAAGTTCCCAACTTGGTGCCCGCTTACTCCGAAAAAAAAAGACTTTTGTAAATTTTTTAATAACTAGTCTGAATTATAATTTTTTATTTGGTATAATGTGATTTTTAAATATATTAATAACTAGTGGACCCGACAGACGTTCTCCTGCCTGAACTTTGGATTACTTACTATTGACCACATCCTTTAATATTGTTTCCGTTCCCACTCCCAGTCCCTTTTCAATTTCCGTTCCGGCGCCCGTTCCCGTTCCAGTTCCTGATGTTTTGACTGATATCTTTTTATCCTGTATCTGTCTCCTGGTTCTAAGCTACCTCTCCACCAATTCTTGAATTATAAATAGTGTATCTAACACGACTTTCTTTTATATATATAGATGTATAAAAGATTGTGGTTAATATTTCAGAAATTTTTGCTTGGGGGCCTCGTATAATTGATACGGTTTATACAGTGGTAGCTTCGGCCCTGCCTGGAAAAATTACTCGCTGTCAATGTTCACAAGAACGGGTTTTTCGCGATTTTCAGCGAAACGATAAATATGTATATACATATATCTAGAAACAACTTTCTCTCCTTCTTTCTTTATACAATAATCTAGAAATCGTAGACAAAACTTCAATCTTGAATTAATATTTATATAAGTTGAGCTGAGCAGTGTGTGAACCGTCTTTGTAAGTTGATGTTCAATTAAATAGCAAGAGAGTGTGGCCTTACCTTAACGTCGCACTTACATATGGCGTGTGACCTAGCTTTAAGTTAGGGTTGCTGCAAACGAATTATTTAAAGCTTGTAACAAATTTGTAATAAAAAGTCTATGTGTGTTTGTGAGTGTTTTGTGTGTGCGCGCGGGTGTGTATGTGTGTATAATACGACGCACGAAAGGAGTGTATTCCTTACATAATGCGTAATAGTTTATTAGCTCCGCTACACCTCAGCCAGGTCTGCAGAGGATGTGGCTTTGGGGCGAGTTAAAATTACCGATTGCGGTCTGACGTCATCCCCGAAACACAGAGGAGGCAATATGTTTGAGAACCACTGTTAGAATGGGTCACCCATCTATCACTGAGCCGCGGTAACAACCGTTTAACGTTGCGATTAAACCAAATGCCGGTCACTGATTAAGCCACGATCTCCCAGATCTGGAGTACTGTGTAGGTATTAGAAGTGAGTAATACAACAAGTTTTAAACTTTTTAAATCCAAAATATCTACCAGCTGTACTGAAAACAGCGACCTAAACAATCAATTGTGCATTGTCTTCACGATCTAATTTATAAACATGCGATGAGACCATCACACTGTTAAAAAAGAGCTATATATTAATCGAAAAACCCATTTTTTTCTATGGAACCACTTATCTATGGCTGGCGATAGTTCCTCCGAAAGATAGATCAACCATAGACAGAAACTTCTATCTATCTCCATTTTTTTAATAGAAAACATTACCGATGGATACCAATGGTAGCTATTTTTATTGCATTTTTTTATTAGGGCACAAACAGTGTACATAAGTCTTGAGCCAGACATAGCTTCATTTGAATGATCATTTAGTTAGGCCGGTTCTACAATACTTTGTGTAGCTGCACAAAGTTTTGTAAAACTTTGTAGACTTGAAGGACAAAAATGTACAATCACTTTGAGCTAAGTCTGGCTCCGGCATAATATTAGTTGTTGTAATTTGTTTATGTTTATTGTATTTTTTGGCTTTTCGAATTATCACAATGGAATAAATGTATTTCTTGCATGAAATACTAAACTACTTTGCTTAAATCCGCGAATGAATGCGAGGGAAAATCGGTGCAATGCTGCAACTCGAAAGCTACACCACCGAATCCGCCACCAAAGCACAGCACTACACTGACTTTCATAGAGGAGAGTGGTCAAAGAGTGGGGAGGCCTTTGCCCAGCAGTGGGACATTATGGGCTAATAAAAAAAAAAAAAAAGTTTAGTATTTCATGCATGTCAACCTGTTTTGTCCCAGTCCCGTCCCCCAATGGCCTCCATTCATCATCTGTACCAATACCATTTCGTCTCTTTGAAACTTGCCAAGTTCTTCACGCAATGATATTGGTGGGCGACCTGGGAGTCTTCTAATATAGGGCGTCCACTTTTTGGAGACATTTGCCCATCTATCCAAGTGTTTGCGACTCAAGTGGCCCGTTCACTCCCATTTCAATGTCTGCGATCATAAGATTCGCTAAAATTTAATGGAGCTCTCTCTAGTGAAGCAGGAAGGCCTCATTCGCAGTAAAGTTTTTTTACCATGCTGTAAAATAGAGTTTAAATAGAATATATGAATTCACAAACGCGGTGCTTTTTTTATCCAGCAATGTTCTATTTTCAATTCTATATATGCTAAATAGCTCTTTTTTAACTTTCGTGCGAATAAGACGTAATTCCATCACGCATGTCTGGTGTCGCGTGTCTGGTGTGATATGATAATAAAAATTCAGTCAGCAAATAAAATAGCAGATAATGGAACGTTAAGATTGCAGTATGAACGTTGGAAGTTTATAAAAGCTCGCTCGCCACCAGAAAATTGGCCAAGTTTTTAATCGGTGCTTAACCGTTTCTGAGTTGTAACGATTATTTAGTTGTCGTCGGGTTACTTTTTAGTTAGTTTTAACACGTCGAATGCGATTTAACTTTTAGATATTTTCCGATTGAAAATTTTTGTCACCAAATATAATTTGATTTAACCGTAATTAATACAGAAAAGGTATCTAATTTGTACTGCTTATGCACCCACGCAGACTAAATTTCTAGCATCAACTTAATATGGGTTGAATGCCAAGATAATATCAAATTAGTTTTCATTAATCTACATTAATTTGTAAATTCCTCGCTTGTCATACATTCCGGGAATTTGCTGTTAATTTAGTCGATAATTCATCTTACTTCACTGATTAATATCGCTGAAATGATCTACTCTTGATCTAAAATGAGAGAGATCGACGGTGTGCATCGAATCAAAATGCTCCTTTAGATGTACTAGATTCCTAGATAGACTAGGATAGAGGACGAGTCGATAGTGTATAATGTATATGAAGTCTAAATTATACGTCACGCTATCTTAATTCTAAAATAAGCTAAATAAATAATTCTAATAAGCTAAATACGGTGGCCTAAATCCTTCTTTATAGGTCGGTAACGCATCTGCGAGCCTTCCGGTGGTGCAGATGTCCATGGGCGTTAGTAGTCACTTAGGTGATGAACCGCCTGCTCGTTTGCCTAGTTATCATATATTTTTAAAAAGTCTGACAGCCTAGCGAGGTTTGAATCGAGCACCTCGCGGTTTACAGTCCATCCCTCTACCGCTAAGCTATCGAAGCTTCAAATTAACGAACGAAAAATCTCGTTATGAAAGAGTATTAGAAAGTTATAAAACATTTCTTTTTTGTGGTTGTGTTAGAGTCATAACCTAACAAACTTACTCCCTGCGTGTACTCTTAACCACAATGTTTACACGCCTATTCGACAAACAAAAAAGACTCTTCTTAAAATCATTTTTGAATTGAAATTACAACGACATCTCTTCTGTATCTTTTCCTTTTGATACGTACGCGCGGACAATGCGTATGTTTGTATAAATTATGCATTGTTATCACATACCTATTAATCTATAAATATGAATAATATTGAAGTGTGAGTTTATAATTTCTTATAACTATCTTTTGTTAAGTCCAAATTGTT
>JANCMC010043217.1:13259922-13305157 GCA_024363005.1 Charaxes varanes | reverse complement strand
CGTTGGACGGACGGTTTTCGAAATTTCACGATAGGTGACCTTTCACTGTTACGTGTTTAGACACATTTATATAATTTCTGACTAGATATTTGTCTAACTAAGAAAATACTCTTATCAATTGATAAAAAATACTTAAAACACGACAAATGACCTTTCCCCTTCAACTAAGCGTGAAGACTGCATGAGAAGTGAGTTCGACAATAGTTTTAATATATACATTAATTAATTATATTATGTGTATGTACAATGTACATCCATCTATCATCGGCTCGCTAGTACAACGCAGCCATTCCGTTAATTAAATTGTGCTCATAACGTTTTGTAATACGCCACTTTGTACCGGGATGGTATTTCATTAACCAATAGTCGCGCGCGGGTTTAAAAAGGATAGAAATTTTTGCGTTTTTCTCATATTTATATATTAATACTTGATGCGAAAACTTTAGGTACCATTTTGTGGAAATTGTGCGGACGGAAGAGTATGAAATTTGGCACAATTGTAGTTCATATAGAGGAAGGTGTGCGAAAGGTAATATTTTTAGGTTTCCGTTGTACTACAAAGAACCCTTATATTTTCGATTTGACTTTCCGTCCGTCTGTCTGTCCGT
The DNA here is from genome assembly GCA_024363005.1 of Charaxes varanes. Lineage (NCBI taxonomy): Eukaryota > Metazoa > Arthropoda > Insecta > Lepidoptera > Nymphalidae > Charaxes > Charaxes varanes. The sequence goes on along the minus strand of JANCMC010043217.1, from coordinate 13,304,549 downwards.
AAGATGCCCCCCCCCCCCTATAGCATTTCCAAGTTATAAGACGTACAAACTAAAAAATTTTTGGTAGAACATGCCAAAAACTCATAGGGAAAATTATTATAAACAAAATCGGACTACAACTTTGAAGTCATTTAACAACTACGTTTATAGGGTATCAGATACGAAACCCTTTTATATAAGCGTGTCTTGACACGCTATTGGCCATTTTTTTTGTAATATGCAATATTCATATATTAAATTATAAAAATAAAACCACACGCACAGTGTAAATCGATTTGCACCATTTACACACAAGTGTATTGGATGATGTCAATGTCTATGTTATATAATTTGTATGATCTGTGGTTATATATAAGCGAAAGGTTACCTAACACGAAAATAAGGTAACCGCGGTACATACAAAGGAGGTAATTTATAATTAGTAGACACCCGCTCAGAATGGATTTTTCAATAGGATCACATTAAGCAATCAAAGCTCTAATGTCTCTCGAAAGATTAATTTTACTTGGAGGAAGTCGTGGGAAACATCTAGTTTATATATAATCAAAGACTTCATCGAATGAAATAGTTTCCTCCCTCTGCAATGCGATGGTTCCATCGCAGCGCCTGGATAAATATACGGAATTTTAATATTTCCATTCCTCACATTCTTTTCTCACATTTGCAGTTTTAGCTTTAAAGGTGAATAATATATTAAATGATAAAAACAACTGCATGTATTGAGCATTGAATAATAAATAATTCGTGTAGCGTCTTTCCCATTTCTGACCCTTTGGATTCTGTCTGTTGCCCCTGGGGAGGGACCCGAAATAACGTAAGCATTCGTAAGATTGGAGCCAAGTTAAACATTCATGTAACACAATTAATTTTAGTTTGTTTCAATTCCAACAACCCTTATACCCTTTCCCGTGCCTTAAAGCCGTGTTTAAAAGACAATGTTTTTTCCACTTTTAATTTTAATCAGGAGTTGGTAATGGCTGACATTTAATTCTATGTTTAGAAGTGTGCTTTTTATATTTTAAAAGGTTTATAAATTTATTTATAAATGTTTAAAAACTACGAAAATATAAAAGAAGTGGATATGACATATAGCTCTAGATCGGTCCGGGCTTGAATCGAGTAACTTTTAGTCCATAATAAGGGTTTTTTTTAATAAAACAAGGGACAAGCGGGCATGCGGTTTATTTAAATATCTACCGACGCCCATGCTCAACTGCAGGAACAGAGGGCTCGCAAATGCGTTGCCGGCCTTTCAGGAATGAGTATGACTCTTGAAGGTCCCTTAAGTCATTTTCGATCGTAAAGCACTCTCTCGTAATATGAGTCGTTCAATATAGAACGAACTATAAAATAAATAACAATATTTCTAAAATAGTTTACTGTTCCAAATATTTTAATATAAAATAAAATTTAAAGGCTAAACGTCTTTTAATACAATAAACTCCTGTAATCTGTTCTCTAGACTCGGTAAGCCAAATCTATTATTAGATACTTCAAGTAACCCGCAGACATTGTCATAATTGGCGCAAGATGAGATCGTCTCGTCGCGTTGGATAACTGCTTAACGTCTTCACAATCTGTTTAAAGTTCATTTGCAATAATTTTATGAATTATCAGAATACTCGCCTGTTTCAGCCCTCTAAAACTAAACCAATCGCTCCATTTATAAATACACCATACAATTGGGGATCCAAAATTCAAATCATCTAAGCCTAAACAATATAAAGATCGAGTGGACATTCGCCAGTGTTTGGTCAGCTAAAAGCATTGCTGCCTACATCTTTACAACGTATAGTGTGATATTTGTAGTAGGAGGCAGCGATGTTAAATTTGTAGTTACTAAAGCGTTGTCGGGATCTATTGGATTATGGAGATTGGGTGGAGAAAAGAAAAAAAGGTTATATAGGAGTTTTATGGAGCCCGTGAATATTTATTGGTGACGTTTTTTTTACAACTTTGTCACTCTCCCATTTTCCTATGCCACACTTAATTCGTCAGATTATTGAAATGTAAAAATATCTCCTAGCAATGAACTTACCTTATCTGACGCGTTCGAGTTTTTCCAAGGGTTCTCTAAGGGTCCAATGACGAACCCCTCCCCCCTCTCTGTATTAAGAGTTCATATTTGGTAGGGTTACATTACAAGATGCAAGGATTCTGCCTGCATGATTTTCTAACGCACTCGAGTATTGCACAAAATTCCCTCTTGAGCTCCCCTTATACATATACTAGTTGTACCCCGCGACTTTATCCGAGTGGGCCACCCTTATCACTAAGGAGTATGAATAGACGTTGACCGATTCTCAACTCTAGCCATATGCACGCAAAATTTCATGAAAATCGGTAGAGCCGTTTCGGAGGAATTTGGCAACGCACCCCGTGACACGAGAATTTTATATGTTAAGATTTATCCACTATCTGACGTGACAATATTCATTTGTCCTTACATTTAATGATACACGACAGAAAATCTAATTTTCTATCATATATCAGCGATGACGTTGCATACGGATTGAATTTTTTTGATATTTTGGACATTAATTATAGATTTATTTATAATATTAAAAAAAAATAACTCATGTATGAATTAATGAATATATTTGGTATTTTTTAAAAATAAGTATGCATTTTCATAAATATAATATCTATTAATAGGCCGCTGTCTATAACAAAGGCATTAATTGCCTATTTTAGGAAGAGACGGCCGTGTATTTAATTGTTGAACATATATTAATTATTCGTGCTTCCCATCAATGGCTACATTGCCAAAAATAGAGTCCCGCCTACGTACGCTCTCATGAATGTGATATGATTTCGGAGGTTATTGCTTTACAAGGCACGCCTCAATAATTTGCAACCCAATTCATAGGCTAAGTGGAAAGTCAATAGAGTAGTTTATCCTTGCGACTCCGATGCATTCGTATGACATAGACAATAGTAGAGATTAATATATGCAGGTGTAGGTATACCTGCATATATCATTGTGATATTCACAAATACGCTACAATATGACATATTTACTGTAATTAAATTACATATGTGTGTGCACCTGTGATATTAGCTATGAGCGCAATGTGCTTTGATAGTTGTTATCCAGGCCACGGTTGCAACACGACTGCCCCCATCTACCTGCGTGTCATTCTATTTATACTCTTATAGACAACTACCCTCCTTTACCTATAAACTAAAATTATAATAACTTGTCCTGAACTATTCATCAACTTAAGCGTTGGGGCAAAATTTGATGTTGAGGCAGTTGATGGTATCGCAAGAACTTATTAAGAAACGGATGGAACGGACGGAACGGAACGGATACACATTTGTGTGAATTTCACCATATTAATAAAATATTAAAGACTCTTCAATAAACTAAACTAAAGTGTGGACAAAGTCGCGAGCAACAGCTAGTATTAGGGAAACAGTAGGAATCCGTGAACCGATACTGGAATATCCTTCGCCCACACAATTCGAACATTGTAAAGATAAGTTGGTGGCATTTCTCGTGGAGCGGGGGCGGTGCATTCCGATACCGTACTGAAACCGAACCTATCTATATAGCGATATATAACGAGACCGGTGGAGCGGAAAATGGCTGATAATTTGATAGTACGGTTTTTAAGGTTCCGTAGTACTACAAGGAACTCTTATAATTTCGTTCCGTCCGCCCGTTCGCCCGTCGATGGCCGTAAGGTGCCCCCCTCCCCCTAGGATTTTCGAACTATGAGACATAGAGACTAGAAATTTACCATGTTGATAGAACATACTAAAAACTCACGAGGAAAATTATTTTGAATGAGACCTGACAACAACTTTTGAAGTTATTTAACAAATACGTTTATAGTGTATCAGATAAGGAACCTTCTTATGCGTATCTTGACACGCTTTTGGCTATTTTATTTGTATTGTAGAATGAATGCGTACGTGACTACTCTTAAACGTACACTCATCAAGTCTCAGGCACTGCCTTACTTCACTCCTCTGCAATGCAGAGGCCTCAATAGCTCAACGGTATAAGGTATGGACTGAAATCCGCAAGGTACCCGGTTCAAACCCCACCACCGTTGGGATATTGTCGCACTCCTAACACAAGCTTTTAATTTAAGCTTAGTAGGAGGGGAAAAGGGAATATTAGACATACCTAAAAAGTATTCCTTCGGAAGGCACGTAAAACAGTATTAATCGGCTTAAATAGTAATGGTTTTTAAGACTATCAAAAATTTCAAAGTTACGCCATACATAGTTCAACCGATAAAAGTGTAACTCCATTGTTAACTTCTATTTTAAATATAATTTAATAAATATAAATTCAATATAATTGAACATTAAGTCTTTCACCTTCAAAGAATTTATTACGAATATTTAATATATATGTAATACGAATTATTTAATGTAGTAAACGTGGAAAAATCATCAAAGCAGTCCGAAAAAACTTTGCATGTAACACGAATTCTTGAGAAAGAGCCTCTAATCTATACTAACATATAAAGCTGAGAGTTTGTTCGTTTGAACGCGCTATTCTCGGGAAACACTGATTAAAATTGCAAAATTCTTTCAGTTTTAGATACCTCATTTATCGAGAAAAGGTATAAACTATACTTCATCACGCTAAAATTGAATGTATTTTATGTGCCTAATTTTACGCGGACCAAGTCGCGGGCACTGGTAGTTACCTAGAAGGAGCGGCTCAGCAACCCAAAATGAGTTTTGTCAAAGAGTTCATGAAGTTAGTTTATTAAAAGATTCGTTCTGTAACTAGAAGAAATTCCACTGAAAAAAATTGTGAGGGGCCACAAGTGGTCCGCGACCTCTCTTTGCGGCCCGCGACCTCTCTCTCTGCGGCCCGCGACCATTTTGTAAATGGCAATCTAATTCCTTTAAATAGAATAATTGCATTACACGTGCGTTAAATGTTGTAAAGTACTAAAATTCACCATTTTTAATATCGCCTATAATATCAACTGCATAAATTGATTACTAGACATCAAATTTTGCAAGTGAGGCCCGCCAACATCTCATTTTTTAACGATATGGCCCTTGATTTGCCGATCCCTGGTATAGAGTAAGAGTATACCTGAATTAATGGGAAATAACAGTATAAATAATGTTATATTTGGAAATGAAGGACAAATTATATCTCTCTTTTTCTTTTTTTTCTCTATGCCTATTAGTAATCTTTGAATTTTTCCCTAGATCAGCAATGGAGTATAAATTCTCCTTCTTTTTCTTTTGTTTCAATTAGCCTTTTGTGTCCCATTGCTGGGCAAAGGCCTGCCTGTTCTTGATCCATCTTCCTCTTTCCTGGGCCAATCTCATTCACAACTTCTGCGCCACGGTATCCAAATCTTCTTTTTCTTAGTTAAAAAAATTCTTTGCTATTTTGACAGCTATTTACGAGTGTAATGTAAATTGAAGTGCGTATATATTGTAACTTATCTTTAAATATTTTTCTTTACAATTTTATTATATGTGTTTTTTTCGCTAGATGATAGTCTCGGATATATACTTGATGGTATCTGGAGATACTTACTTGAAGTTTCATAGAATCGGGAGTAATATTTCGGAAATCCATCATAAGCAGGATACGATCTCATAAATGCATAAAAAAACAGCTATTGTTCGAAGTAATCCGATTGCTACACTACCACTAAAGCATTCAGCACTGAATTGATGTGTTTTTAGTGGTAACTAGGTGTCACCCATAAATAGGCATGACGAGAAATTTTGGAAAATAGGTTTATGATGTTCTCAAGTATCTACTGTTGCTAAAAAAAAATAACATTTCTATTAGAAATTTACGTTTTTATAGCAAAAAAAACATAATAAATTTAAGGATTTAAATTCGCTCCAAAGTTTTCGAAGTTGTCATGACGTCACTTTATGTTAACAATACGTTCTACTAAGCGTCGCGTCGACGTTTTCGCAGTCGTCAAATGACGAATATCTTAATAATCACTTAACATGTTGCAATCACTTTTTGGAACGCACTTATAATATACAGTAAAGTCATAATCTCTGTTGGTATTTTAGCTATCATGGCGGATTGTTGTATTTTGTAGTTTCCTATTTTGTTAATCCCCATTAATCTCGCTCGCAATTTAAAAATAAATACGTTTGTCGAGCTTTACGCATCTTATTTTATCAGATAAATACATAATTTAAATGATTTCTAATTACTATCGTCATGCCATTTTATATCAAGTATAATTATGTACCCTTAAAAATTTTTTCGCCTTAATGTTGCTCATGGCTACATTCCTAAAGTTCTGTACAGTTCCATGAATGTAAATCTTTTCTCCCAGTGTTGATAATAACTCTCATCGCGCACCCTGAAAAAAGGAAACGTCTACTAATGCCGGAGCTAGACATAACTTCATTTGAATAATCGACGACTAATCTCTCCCAGTGACATTACTCGGATCTAAGTTGCCTACTTAGCTATGGGGCGTAATATATGCCTTAAGAATTTGACTGATTGTTATGTTTCCAAAATATGAATTATTAGAGTTATGCTGACGCTATAGCTCACTAGCGGACCCGGCAGACATTGTCCTGCTGGTTCCTGTTCCCATTCCGTTTCCGTTCTATTTCCCTTTCGCTATTCCATTCCGTTTTATATTATACAAACCTTGTCTTAACAATAACGAACACAACAAAAAAGAAATTATCCAATTTGGTGCAATCGTTCGGAACTTATGCACGTGCATAAATTTCAGCGACTCATTTTTATTTGTGACTATAAATTAAGATGTAAGCTATTCTATCTTTTAAGTTGGATCACAGTGCACATTGTGTATAAATTTGATTAAAATCGGTTTAGTAGTTTAGGAGCTCACCGCGGACAAACAACGTGACGCGTAATTTATATATATTAAGATCATTATTGAAATAAAATATTTATTTGAATTTGGGTACTCACCTTCGGTAGCCTCTGTATTATCTCTAATTTTTTCACTTGTCGATTCAGGTTTGGTGACACCTTTTTTTACTAAATCGATTGCTATACTGAGAGCATCAACGATATTGGTAGCTGTTGAAATAAAATTAATTTAGATACAGAACAGTTATATAGGATTTATATGAATGGTAGAAATGCGATGCTTTATTTAATTTTATAGAATAGTTTGTCATTACCTCCCCTAGGACGAAATCTAGATATGATGACCTTGGCTTTGTCGACGTTTTCGGCAGAGGCCATTGATGGTTCCGCCGTTTTGACAGATTGTCGATATCTTTGTCGAACGTCGTTATCAGCTTCCGTCAATTCATGAACCTGTTAACAAATAGCCTACGATTTATAGTCAAAGTTGAAATGTGAAAATTACTATTCTTTAAAATAACTGTTTAAAATTGATAGGAGGAAATAACGTATTCATATCACCGTAATGACAGAATTGAATTCCACAATGTTGAAGTAGTCATTGTGGTTCAGATCTGAGATGATAGTGGTCATGGCGTCCTTCATCTGTGTAATCTTACGCCCGCTCATAGAGGACGATGTGTCGAGCACAAACACCACATGCTTACGTAGTGGTGGCAGTGATTTTGGCGCGAAAAAGTGCACAAAATAACCATCATTAACCTGAAATACATAATTCCTGTTTAGCCGACTTCAATAGAATAGAATAGTTATTTATTGTGTTGTCAAATTTTACATAAAGTATATCTGTACTAGAATAGAAAGTAGTTGTCTTAGTATAAATAATAAGATAAAAAAAAACTAAGGAAAACGTCATAGTTTATAGAAGTTTTTTTTTTTATTAACAAGAGGCGTAGGGGCAGGATGTTTACTAATAACTTCGTCTATCAATGGATGCAGATGCGTTACTAGCACTTTTAGAATCTATTACGCTCCATTCTAGGTGCCCTAGTCGTATATGTTGTGAATCGCCGGCAAAACTTGAAACTAATTCCCAAATTCTAATTTCACATTCAAATGATATTTTATTCAAGTAGACTTTTACAAGCTGTTTTTAAGGCAGTAGGCTGTTTGTCATGATTACAGGACTCAACTTCTGTGCGTCAATAAAAATTTAATAGCAACTTATATGTGGAAAACGCCTCAATTTTATTCAAAATTAATATATAATATTAAAGACAGTTTTTCTATTACTTTTTATCTCAATGTCACTTTGTGAATAAGAGTTTTTATTTTAATATATTTTAATATATAATAAGAATTTTAATTTTGCTTACAATGAAACGCTCTTTGTCTAAAGAAATAACATTTTACCAAAATTTCTCCATCGTTGGATCGATCTACATCATACTGAACCACAAATTGACCTAAGATACCATCTCTTTTAACTTGAGAGTCTTTGCTTTTAGCCTGAAAAAATAATAAATCGTAAGAAACATCAGAAACTATTGCATAAGCATTAGAGCTAATAGGTAGGGAGTGAAAGAAAAAAAAATTAAAAAAAAAGAACTTCGAGTTTATAAACATTAAAAACAAATATGTGTTGAAGGGGAGAGGTTAAAAATTACAACATTTTATTCTAAATTAAAACGAAAACAAGTATTATACAAGTATTATTCTGCTTGCGTGGTTTTACATACCGCATAAACTTGGGCTAGTCTCTCTTGTTCCGATAGATCGGGTGCAAAACTAATAGTGGCAGGGCCGGCAGCGCATCTGCTGGCCTTCTGGTCGTGCAGATGTCCATGGGCGCCGGTAGGCACTTCGGTGCCTGCTGGTCTGCCCCCTTGTAACATAAAAAAAAATACATCAATAGCTCAACGGTAGTAGGGATAGCCTGACTCTGTAAGATAACCGGTTCAGACCTCGACGCCGCTGTGGTATTGTCGCACCAACTCCTAGTACAACCTTTTAATTTAAGCTAAGTGGGGGAGGGGGAATTGAACATACATAAAAATATTGCAAATATTATTTTTAAGAAAAACGTGAGACATGGTGACTAAGGCAGTAACCACAAAAATGACAGATATAGCTCTGTTTTGGACGAAGGACGGTGAAATTCTTTATACGATGAAGTAGATTTAATATCTGGCCGGAATGTCGTATTGAAAGATAGTGTCCGGTCTGCGCACTCCTCGGGGAGCGCAGACGTGCGACCGCGGAGCACTCGTCGCTCTATTCAAAATAATAGATTTTATTGGACTATATTCCAATAAAAGACTGACTTATAGCTGAAATGTGTTATAAAAGTACGGTGGGGAAAGAACAAACATTTTTATCGTTCGTGTTTTTTCTTCTACATTTGACTATATTCCTATTAAATTGACTGATTGACCTATTCAATAAAACCGAAAAAAAGTAGAAGTAGCAGATCGAATTTAACCTCAAAATAAATTGGCTTATAAAGAGAAGGGTTCCGTATTTAATACGCGATAAAAGCATTCGTTAAATTACTTAAAAGTTGATGTCCGATTTTGATCAAAATAATTTTTCTTATAAGTTTTTACCATGTCTTATCGAAGTCTCTACATCTAATAGTTTGGAAACATTAGGGACGGGCAGACAGTTAGACAAAGCGAAACTATAAGGATTCCTTGTAGGACTACGGAACCCTAAAAAGGGTCCATTTCTCGAAAGCCAGCAAGGCAACGATAAACAATCCCAATCATGTGAACGCATGTTTACCCCTTGTGATATAGGAAAAAAAACTAGATACATAATGTTTAAATTGGTTAAATGAATGGGGAATTAGCAAAGTGAATGAAATTAGTGAAATGAGTGCAAATAAATAAAAGCCGACCGCTGTCCGCCAGTTTATACCATACATTGCCCTCAGCGTCCCACAGTTTTACACCGCCCTCCAGCTCCGTGATCGAATTTCATTTTATGGAGTGACAACTTTTTATAGCGGCTAGTTGTTGTTGTTATAGCTTTGGTTTATGCGGTCCTGGTAGTGTTTGCAGGGACGTTATGTCTAGGTGAGGTTGGGAATAGGGTAGAGTGGCAGAATCAAAGGGAGGCATATGCCAAAATGTGGGCTATCAAGGGCTGAAAATGGTGGCGATGATAGTCTAGAGACTGTTTGTACTATTTAATATACTAAGTTAATATCATAATCATAGAGAGTAAATAATTAGCATTCAGCTATCAGTCTGCATATATGCTAGCTTAACACTAATTAGTCCTGCTGCTGAGTTAGGCTGCATCAACGGGATCTTTATAGGATTTTCCTAAAGAAACCATGATTGGGCTGCCTCAACAGGACCCATATGGGATATCCCTGTTGAGGCATTGATTGGGCTGACCTTTATGGTATTTTCCCATCGGGGCACAATGGGATGACCCAATTAGGGCCAGATAAGGCTATGCGTGACATCCCAATCAGTGGTCCTCTTTGGGCATTCCAATGGAAACCTAGTAGGTCATTGATAAATAATTCTATTCGGTAAGTATTAATGAGAACAATTCTAAAAAAGTTTTCCAAATTCAATTTAAAAAAAATTGGAACAACATCAAAAAATTCTTATTCCATAAGCGCCTGTCCCTACTAACATCATAATATCGAGCAAACGGAGTTCACCTGCCAGCCGCCCAACAAATCGAATATCCTATACGTTTAATTAAAAGATATAAAAGACATCGTTGACCCTACGAAAAAAACCGCCCCCGCAAAATAAGTAACTTCCCAAAGACATAACCCGAAATTGGATTATAGAGGGAACGGGGTTCCGACGTCACTCCCTCATAAATATTTTAAAAACTACCCGAACCTTCGACCTCGGCGGGTATTACGGGCAGGTAGTGGAGATATTCGTCGAATCCCACCGCGGTACTGCGAAAGAAATCAAATTAGATCAAATCTTTAGAGTTGCGTACCATACGTTTATTTAAAGCTATATACAAAATTTTGATTCTTTGTGTAGTCGACCAAGCACTACTAGCGTTCAACTTTTTATATAAATAAACAATTGATCTTACAGTTTTATATTGAATTAAGTTCATTAAAAAATATATCTATGTATTTATACGTCAAGCCAAAACTTACGGTACCGATTTAAGAATATTGCGCGGATACTGAATTTTGTAATTTGGCACAATCATAGGCCGGCTCGACCGATTTTTATGAAATTTTATATGCTTATTCAGTAGGTCTGAGGATCGGCTACTAACTATTTTTTATACTCCTAAGTGATAAGGGTGGCCCACGCGGACGAAGTCGCGGGGCGCAGCTAGTATTTTTATAAAATATACATTATTAATACATTCAATTATTAAAATAAAGCCTCGCTCACACCAATGCCAAACGATTTATACACACATGTATACATTTTGCTATAAGATTGAGTCAAAGCCTAGTCATGACGACCGCAGTTATGTATATTAATTGTCACACCTTTAGTGCAATACAATTTTGACACATTTAGTGTCTTGCCAAAACCACGAACACTTCAAAATTCATAATATATGTATAGGTTGCATGCATCAGTTGCCAGCTTCGTTATTTCCGAACGGATGCGACTTAGGGACCTTCGAGAAAAGAGCATACTCATTTCTCAAAGGCCGGCTACGCATCTGCGAGCCTTCTGGTGTTGCAGTTGCCCATGGGCGTCGGTAGTCACTTAAGTGAACCACCTGCCCGTTTGGCCCTTGTTTTACAAGAAAAGAAATGAAAAATGTGAATTTACATTTTTCACGCCTCAAGTACCGTCTAACTGCCAAAGCTACGATGATTTTAAATTTATAATGGGCCATTGTTCTTACCTCTATACCCTATAGAGGTAAAAACAATGATGAAACATGATGAAAAACATACTTACTTACTGGAGCGGCTCAGCAATCCAAAATGAGTTTTGACCTCCGACAGGTAAATAGTAAATTTAAACTATTTACACCTCAAGTGCTGTATACCTGCCAAAGCCACGATGACTTAAACTTCATAATGGGCCATTGTTCTTACCTATATAACTCCCTATAGAGGTAAAAACAATGATGAAAAATGTACTTACTTTACTTACTGGAGATGCTCAGCAATCCAAAATGAGTTTTGGCCTCCGACAGGTAAATAGTAAATTTAAACTATTTACACCTCTAGAGCTGTATACCTGCCAAAGCCACGATGACTTAAACTTCATAATTGGCCATTGTTCTTACCTGTATAGAGAGCATGCGCTGATAAACTTTCGGGTCTTACAAGATATAGCAAGTCTGGCTTTTCAGGGGCTCTTACTCTATTAAGTTTATTTGGTCATTAAAAAAAAAGCCTATATAAATTTATATAGGCTTTTTTTTTTCAATGAACCTATATAAATTTTTTGCTACACACACTATTATCTATCCATAGGGAGTTTTTGCCAAAACAGTGTTTGGCAATAAATTAAAAAAAACTACAAAATTTTGTCCTTTATGCTAATAAATTGCGTTTAATTTAATAAAAATATATACAGGACTATATGACACACGGGCGCCTGTTCCTAAGGTAGATAATATAATGCCCGTGTTTTTTGTAGAAATATGTAAATACATAGATAAAGATAATACACAGACTTGTGGCGGGTATCGAACTCACGAGCCTCGTAGCGGAAGGCATGGTCACTACGCCAAAGAGCCAATAATTTTCAAATTTTAATTTGCTACTAGGGCCTAAAAGAGTTAAATTAAAATTTATTGAATAAATATCAACGATCAAGTTGGGTCTGACAGAAATTTACAAATATCCTCACTTTTTTTCAGGTTCTCAAAAATGCCCTTGTACCTTATCACAGATCCACGCAGGAGTATGTAATATATTATTATCGTATCTGATATAATATTCCCAAATATAGAAAAAAATGTTAGTTTCTAAGCTAAACGTCGCACGAATATGCAATCTCATTATCCCGATATGACCGACTGCCATCTTAGGTCATCCCCGGAATCCCTACAATCTCTTAAATCTCATAGCTAATATCACTCAGTGACGTTAATCGGTACTCACAATTTTACGTGCCTTCTGAAACACTGAGGCAGTCAAATATTTGAAAAACCAGTGTAAGAATGGGTCACCCATCTTATACCCGGTCGCGGCAGGAACCGGTTAACTTGCGGCTCTTGGCCAGCTACCTGGGGGACCGCGAGGTTCTCCTGGTAGACAGGGCGGGCGCCATCCGGCGCTACAGGGCGGAGTCACACTAAATACATAGAAACATTCTTAAAATCTAAGTTAGAATTGATACCTTATAAATGTGAACCTAACATGCTTCACGGAAATTTATAAATAAAATATAGAAAAAGTGTTATAGTCGTGAAAGTGTGAGTTTTAAAAGCACTTAGATTTTATGTGCTTATAAATTTAAAAATGTCATTTCTTATTGCAGGAATGCGATGTAAATAGAGGAATGGTAGCGGATGGTTCACTTTTTGTACTACGAGACGAGCGCCGCACCACTCGCGGACCCTAGAGTTGTTAGTCGCTAGACCTATTTGTTCTATGATGTACTTGTAAGACATTCGAAATAAATGATATTTTATTGTACTGCCGATTCTTTTACGTGGATTATTTTAAACAGTGTCCTAATAAACCTAATTTATTTCAAAGTTCCGATGCAAACAACTTCGTCCACGTACGTGATTTTAATAAATTCCAATTTTGCTTGATTTCGACGGTTTTTCAATTTCCAAGTGGAAACCCTAAATTTTCTAAAATGTTAAAGCGTATTTTACTAGTAAGCTATAGCGTATTTTCATGACGGAATTCTTTATGATCACATAAGAATCTTATCAAAATCTAATAATATTTCCCATAAATGTCTCCTGACCAAACATAAACTGTTAAGTGTTTCTTTTTTATAAACACAGTAAATAAATCATTTTGAGGATTCCGTACCTAAGTAGGAAAAAAGGATCACTTCATAGACCATCTTTCTGCCAGTCAGGCAGCCCTTAGCCTCAGGAACGCGTAGACATATATAGTTGAAAATAATACCACATACTGAGGTCTGCGCTCCCTTGAAGCTGTGAAAATTATACACATTAAATTGGCCGTATATGTCACATTTACCATACGAGTACATTCGATATAGACATCAAAACCTTCAGAAAGGCCCTTGTGACTTAAAATATTGACGTACAAATGTAAGAACAAATCCGTAAACCCTAAATTTGTAGTGACTTTGTCAAATTAAAAGTAATGTTATAAAAGGTGTACATCTTGAAATAACCTGGTAAAGTATTACGTGATGCTACGGAACCCTTAGTGAACGAACTTGACTCACAGTGACCGGTTTATTACATTTGTCGTCTACCAGATAGACAAACAGTCTATCTGGTAGACGACAAATGTGTCTTCAAAACAGGCTCAAATCTCAACACGCATTCTATCATAGCAGGCAAAGTAAGGCGCCACTACGTGACGTTCCCTATGAATAGATTACCGGTACATATAATTTAAAAAGAATAAAATAAACACAGCGAAGGTTTTATCAAAATATTTATTCAATATGTACAATTTTTGTTAAAGCGGCAGATACAGTATGAATTCAAAATCACAAATACGAGCCAAGAGTAATACTAAAAATTAACTCTGCAACCAAGTGAGCTGTCGCCACACAAGTGTTATAATTATAATAAATACAATACAATTAAACTATACTTTTGATATGTAAAGCGACATGAGCAGTGTCATTTAACTAAAAATTTCTGCGTCCCGAATTCTGATTTCACCGCAATTTTATGAATAATTTTCGATCCTTTTTTTTTTTGCTTTTTCTGCGGCGGAATTTCCTAGGGTATTGGAAAATGTAATTTTCAAAATTCATACGCTCAGATAACTAGGCCTGGTGTTGGCCGTTGGGGGCTCGACAAGTGCTTTGAGCCATGGTATTTAATAAAAAAAAACTGTTAAAACATGAGGAACTCTTAGGATTGTCTTTAATGTTAAGATCTTCGCAACTACACATTATACTTTTTAATACATAACTAACATTTAAAAATCATTGTCTATTTATAGAGATAATTTTAAAGAAGTAGTCCCTTTTTAATCATCAACATGTGCTTGTGAAAATGAGAAATTCTTTTATTGCATTTCAACTTTTTCATCAACATCCACAAAATCAAACGCTTCGTAAAATGAATGTCATAACGAAAATAAAAATTTCAGCAAAAACGTCATAGAGTAAAAATTTTATAATATAATAGAAAATAATAATAGGGTACATATCTTACTATGTCACTTTTATTTACTTACAAATGTATTGAAATAATATTTACAAATCGTGAATAGGTTACTATAATCGGAATGAAAATTTACATACATACATACATACGTAAATTTGGGTGATTCCACATCCTACTTTAAGATTTTCGTCATGTTAGATTCTTCGCCCCTGCCGAGTTCGGTGTTGGCCGCACTAGGGAGCCCCGGTACCAGGTTCAAACCCCATTGCCGTTGGGGTATTGTTGCACACACCCACACACACACACACAAGCTTTTAATTTAAGCTTAGTAGAGGGGAAAAGGGAATATTAGACATACCTAAAAAGTATTCCTAATATTCATTAAAAAAAAAAAAATTGGCTTGTTTATTTATTTCCATAAGTAGAAGAAACCTTAACGACAAACTGATTGAATGCAGACAAAACAAGGTCAAGGTGAAGGTGATCGGTATGAACTAAATTGGATTTACAAACATCATGTACAATTAAAAACTGATAGGGGCTGTTCACAGTGATACGCAGTAATTCGCAACTTACTATATTTTAAAGTCAAAGTCAAACTTTTTGATTAGTCTGGCTGCTTTATAAGGTGAGTTTTTCTTAGGTGTTCTACAATGTTGAAACATTATATACCGTATCGTCCTTTAGTGTAATTTACATTGTCGCACTATTTGATGTAAATAAATAAATAAATAATAATAATAAGAAATATGCACTTATGAAAGTAATTTGTTATGTATTGATATTTCTGTTACTATATGATTTATCTTAAGATATTTAACTTTAATTTACCAGAGTCGATCGGTTATACTCTTTTCAAATCATTTCACATAAAATTTTTATGACTTAAATATTCGTAAATAATAAATTATCTGTACATGGTTTTGATTTTAAAATTTTCGATATTTATTTTAACTCTTTTTTCAAGTTCCTTTTCCAGTGAATGTTTAAAGAATTTAAGATACACAAATTATTTAGCCCAGATCAAATGAATTCAATTTAAACAAATCGAAGTGCTCCCGAATTCATTAACCCACTTAATTGGATAAAGTTAATAAAGAGTTTCAATTAGGACAATGGAAACAAATAACAAGGAAACAAATATATTTCAATTAAAAAGGTGAAATTGGAGCCCTACAAAATCTACAGAATTTGCTACAGAGAAATGGTTTTCTATGAAAGGGCTTTAATTGGTTAACGGTATTTTTTTATACAACAAGGGTCAGGCGGGCAAGCGGTACATCTGAGTGACTATAGCAGCCCATGGACAGCTGGTCTACCAGAAAGCCCGCAGTTGTGGTGCCGGCCATTAAAAAACGAGCGTATCTGCAAGAAATCAATAAGGTGTTGCTTTCGATTCCCCCAGACAATATACAACACCTTTTGCTCCAAAGCCAGATACCATTAGTCCGATATATTATGTATAGATCCTAATCATATCCTATATTAAACAAGGATACCTAGGTACTTAATTGTATACAAGCTTCACAAAAAGATGCGAAGTTACAGATTTTTTATCACATCTTTTTGTGAAATCAAACCTTGTCTCCAAAGTAGTTAACCGACTGCCAAATTTTATCAATAAAAACAGAATAAAATTTTCCTTGAAAAAGGAAAATAAACGAAACAATACTGTTATAGCTTTGCTCCCATTTCGATGTAGAAAAGCCTGATAGCGTTATGTCCAGGCTGGTCGCGTCTTCGTCGTTCGTTAAAGGACTCCTTTGCGGCCCAACAGGACAAAATTCGGGTTCCTTATCAGTATTGGCTCTATTCTTTGAAAAAATGCTGCTTATTTTTTTACTTAGGTCATTTTCGTTACACGATAAACAAAATCACGTTTGCTTACCATGTATGTATTATATGTTATGTTAGTATCTAACCACAATACAGTAGATGGTTTGCAAAGAAATTGGACACGGTAGATGACGCTGTAGTCGGTATGTAACCCAAAAATAGATGTACATATAGTTTTGTGTCATAACTTTGTGAATTCTGTCTGTTTGGTTTAATACGCATTATTTCTGGGAAGGTTTTAAAAAAGTAAAGATCAAGTGAATATTTTAATAATACTAAAAAATGAAGAGTTGGCTGCATCTTCGAAATATTTCGAATAGATGGCGTTCATACCTTTTAAAACATTATTATGTATTAATTGATAGAATGAGGCTTTACTTTGCGGAAATCCATGACATGAATGATATACTAAACTACTTTGGTTTAATCCGCAAATGAATACGAAGGAAAATCCACCACCGAAGCACAGATTCGATGGGGTAGCTTTCGGGTTGCAGCATTACACAGATTCTCCATCGTATTCATTCGTGGATTTAAGCAGTTACTATATCATCGAGTAGGTTGATCAATTACGCTACATTTACTAATTTCCTTGAGAAAGATACGTACGAGATGTATCGATCTAATTGTATGACGCAAGCAAGCGTCCTTCAGTATTACGCCCTCACTATGAATGATATTATCTTTGTTACACGAGACAATAAGCTTATTACGCGCCCTACACATATATATGTGAATTAATATGACAAATTAAGACATTACATACGTAAATTATGGCTAATTGTTATTATGTGGAATATATTAAATAATTCGTTTGCGTAATTTAAAATATATATTAAAATGATAACCCTATATATATGTACACAATATATTTCTGTTAAATTGTAAAAACAGATTGTAATCTATCTCGCGAGATTACTAACTATTGAAAGATTGTGAACTTTAAAAAAATGTACATAAGAAATTTTTCGAATATTTATTTCTTTATTCATAATTGGAATGCCAACAAGATTGCACTTATGAACTACATTACAATTTATTAGTAAGAAATATATATTTAAGTACAATCTTAATTACAGGCACGCACATCATGCATAAGTGCTAAAAAAATATATTATTTTAATTATCTATAATATTAATACAATAAATTAAAGTGTGTACATTAAATAGTAAAAATTCATTAAAAAAATCTAATTCAATAAATTTAAAATTAAAACAGCACAAAAAAAAAACAATCAAAGAAAATAAATTATTAGTTGAAATCTGAATTGATAGGATAAGAATAAATTATTTAATATTCAATTATCCGAGAGATATAGCTGTTTATTATTTCTCTTATGAAAGCTGTAACTATATAGTGCTACTAGCGAAACCGGTAGACGTTGTCCAGTCCAAACGTTGGGTTACTTTTTACTACATATAACATTGTTCCCCGTTCCCGTTCCGTTTCCGTTCCCGTTCCGTTTCCGTTCCCGTTCCATTTCCCTTTCACTTTTACATTGCCATTCCTTTTTTATTATACAAACGTTGTCCAAACAATAATGAACACATCAAAAAAGAAAGTATCAAATTTGGTGCAGTCGTTCGGAAGTTATGCACGTGCACACATTACAGAGGCTCATCTTTATTTGCGCCTATAAATTGAGATGTAAGCTATCCTATCTTTCAAGTTGGATTAAACTGCATACGGTTTGCATTTGATTTGATTAAAATCGGCATAGTAGTTTAGGAGTCCATAGGCAAACAACGTGACGCGTAATTTATATACAATATGCTGTTAATATGTAGTTTAAGTTTCATGCTTTAAATGAGAAATATCTGAACGAAAAAGTTAATATAATATATTAAACGTTTCGTTCATTATTAAGCATTACTAAGCAAGCAAATGCAACATCTTATGTTGCATTTGTTTGCTTATTAAAGCTCAATACTAGCTACTTTCCAGTTCTCTTATTATAAATAGATGAAAATTCAATTTAAGGATTCCATTATAAGTACACCTTACATAACATTAGGTAATAAAAGCCCACAGCGAAATTGACCCTTAGTATTGATGTTATGAATGTACACAAGAAAAATAAACAACGTCAAAGTTGGATAAAGCCAATATTTGTGACGGCCTCAATTTGCTTCGGAGCTGCGAATCCTTTGTATGTTTTCCACGTACATTCAATAGGAAAACGTTCCTTCTATTCAGAAATAGTGGTTTCACTGGACTTCGAACTGTAAAAAAATGACACAGGTACATAAACAGTGTAAACAAACCCTAAAAACCCGAAAAACCTTAGCCTCTATACACGTTTGGAAATCCGAAAGGTGCTCAATTAAAACCCAGAGCCCGTTAGGCTATCATAGTGGCCACTTCTAACATAAGCTTTTATTGTAACGATAATAAAACGATATTGATGGTAACGAAACGGTGATAGCAAAAAGATTACCCGAATGAGTTTGTTGTGGGCTCTTCTCAGGGCAGAGAACAAGGAATGCTTCTAAACTTAGTTTTAAAGTCGTATATTCTATCAACAGCATATTACATAATGACTTTTAAAAAAATCATACGTATCACGTTTACAAGTATTTGTAAAAAAAAACTACTCGAATAAAGAAATTTTGACTTTGACTTATTAGGCATCCTCAAAGTACAAATAAAAAAAAACAATAGCTAAGTCAAAAGTCAAAATTACTCTATTTACAGAGGCTTCCTGACAAGCGCTTTTGTTCGTGATACAGCTTACGTTTTTAAATAAATCATTGTTTAACATTTTGAGAAAATATGCGACTTAAAAGCTAATGAGCCCATCTTTTTTTTTTATTTGTATTTATTTACATATTGGACGAGGAATTTATTATGAATCATTTAATCTTATTTATACACAATAAGATGACAAAGGTCATATGGTATCTACTTTCCCCCTAAAAAACCCGCTTCCCCTTTCCTTCTAGAAATAACGTCTTTGAGACCAAGCATAGGGCGATTCTAATCTGTGGGTGTAAACTTGACGTGGGTATGTAAAAACACATACTTTGTTTTATGTCGAATATAGTAAACTTACTTATTCATTTAAATTATAACAATACCTTTTACTAAAGCGATGAATTACTGTAATCAAGTCAAGCTTATTTAATTAACGAATGTTAATAATAATAATTTATGAAAATCTGAAACGATTAGTTGAATTTATAATTCAATCAAAAAGCATTAACTAGCCCGATTTCATTAACACAATAAATTCTAATTTAATTGGAGATTTCAGTTATGTTAAGCAATGGGCATTTAGTATTCTATTAGATAAATACTGGCGAATTTCATGACGCCACAGAATTAGAATTTGGTCGAATATTGGTTCCAATAATGGATTCAATAATGGTTTAAATTTTACTATAATCTTTGTCATTTAATTACATGTGCATTAACTTAAGATATTAACAACAAAAACCTACTTTATGTACAGACTACTAGATGTTGAATTGACCTATAAATGTATTTATTCATCTACATGTGTATATGAAGACGAGCAAAGACTATTTTTCCTTTTTAGGGCTCTGGGGTCCTACAAGGAACCCTCATAGTCCCTCCGTCTCTCCGTTAGTCCGTCCACCCATTTGTCTGGCCACAAGCTGGTCCCTCCTAGGATTTCCAAAGTATTAGATGATGTAGAGACTTGAGATTTTCCATGTTAATAGGACATACTAAAAACTTATAAGGAAAATTATTTTAAGCGAAATCGGACAACAACTTTTGAGGTTAATAAACAAATAGTTTTATCGCGCATCAGATACGGATTCTTCTATATAAGTGTGCCTCGACACGCTCTTGACCACTATATTTAAAAGTTTGGAATACTTTTTAGGTATGGTCCATAGTTCCGTTATAGCCTAGTGGGGTTAAAGTATCTTACGGGACGCGGACGACGCAGCTGTTCGCTTCGTAAAGAAAACGACTACCGTGAGCGAGCATCGTAGTAGAATATAACCATAGAGCGGCCATCGTCCACAGTGTCATCGCGGAAATGGCTGTCCCGAAGAAGAAGTCCGGTCCGGAAGACAAAGAGTTCCATCATAGCTCATATTCCTAGCAAAGTTTTTGGTTCACGTCTCATCTTTGTCCCCCTATAAATGTTTAAAAACCACATGTGAAACTGTAAATAGAGAGTCAATGGAACGTTAAGTCAGAAGAGACAAAAAAAATCAAAGATAAATATAATCTACCAATTGGCACGGGCCTCATGCCTGTAGTGCGTAAATTTATTTAAAAAAAACATCTAACGGTTTTCAGATCATCTATGTTCCGTTGGTCTCTCTGGTCTTCAAATACCTCGCACAATATCTAGAAAAATACATGGTGTATTAAACAAAAGAGTTTATATCAGCAGCGGCGTAGTATTAAACCTTAACTGCATACTATTTGTGTATCACAAAATGTATATTGTCCCCTTTATGTCCCATTCGTATCCACCGAAGCACCGGCGACACCAATCTTCATGTAATTGCTTCCCACTGAACCGTTTGTGTCGACAAACGACTGGCTTTTGCACCAATAAAGATTAATTTTCCGCGACAAAATGTTTTTGTGCAGACAATTGTGCGCAGCGTTTATCTGTTTCGAATTACAATCTAAGAAATTTTCTTAAATTATAATAAAAATGGAAGATTAGCAATGCATATCATTCTTACCCTCTATCTATGTTTATATGTAAGGACTTTATAAACATGGATAGAGGGTAGGGAGACCTTTGTCCTGCAGTGTGAAAATATAGGTTTGTTCATTTTATTTCGAGTCGGAAGTAAATCAAATGGTCTCGCCCACTAAAAACTACGCATAAATTAATAGTCTACATACAAACCTATATACAAATGAATCGTTTGTGAGTACAATCTTAGACTTTATATATATTTATATATATATATATATATAGACTGTACAAAGGTTATTCGTAAAGTCTAAGACTTGACGAATAACCTTTGTAGAGTCTATCTCCTGATTACGCTTTGGTGTCGAAGCGAAACGTGCGTTGAGGCACATCGGAAAGTCAGTGTAGTGCTGTGGTTTGGTGGCAGATTCGATGGTGTAGCTTTCGGGTTGCAGCATAACACCGATTTTCCCTCGGCTGGGTAATAGATGGGTGACCAACTCTAACTCCTCCGTGTTTCGGAAGGAACGTAAATCTCTCGCTGAGTGATATTCGTCGTGAGATTGTGGGGCTTCCGGCGATAACGTCAGACGGGCGATTTACACATTTACATACATATGTATTAGATGATGTCACAGCGTAATTATGACAACCGTTAATATTCATTGTCAAATTTTATTTTTCTGTTAATAAAAGGATAGAAATAGTGAATAGGTTCATTCTGGGCAAGCGCGTTTCACCGTAGGCCGCATCTACACTTTATCAAATGTGACTGCGATCAAGCGCTTGCCTATCTCAAATAAAAAAAGAAATGTCGCTGTACCCGCAAAAGTTTGTGGGCGTATATCGATCAACCGGCGAGCTCTAGTCTATATTAAATTACAAATGTGACAAAAAAAAAAATGCATTTCATATAATTTTATACACTTGTAAATCAATTTGAACAAAGTTAAAGTTACCTCGAATGTCGGCCTGGATAAAATAGATTGCATCATGTTATATTCGTATTAATATATAAATTATAATATTTTATTTTTTTCAGAACCAGCCATCCATCCAACGTAGTTTCCTCGAAGTCCTGCTGAAGGATATCAAGACCATGATACAGTTTTCGCCACTCTAGCAGTCATAAATAATGTTTCTTTTTTTTTTGAATAAACTGTTGCAATTGTTAAATCTGAATTTGTATTTTGCAATAATAATCTTTGTAATTAATTAAATATTGATTAAACATTTTTGGAATACATTTATTTATTTTTATTCACTTTTTTTATGTACCATAAAGTTTTAAGGAAATATACAATAACAACATTTGCACAATGGTAAGCTTATCTCTTTAAGAGATCTCTGCCAGCTACCTTTGAGTGTGAGTAAATAAATAAAAATTGTATGGGGTGTTATGTTTTACATAATTTTTCTCTCTTGTCCCTAACTGTAGGATCTCTTCTTTGTCTTGAAGTTAATAATATAAAATTTATGGAAACCCCCGACACTACTTACAAATACTTGTAAAAATATACATAAAAAATATTATTTATCTTCTGGCTTTATAACTTCGTAGATTTGAGGAACCACGTAAATCCCTATCGCAGCTTATATCGCCGATGACCTTGAAATATCTGAACAAATCTTCATAAGTTGTAACTAAGAACCTAATTGCTCACGTCAGTTTCAAAAAAGTCACGACATAAGGGATCGTAGTATAGCTGAGTGACGTCACATGTCAACATTTTTTTGTCTTTTATTAACATACTACATAAAATGATTAAAATCCTGTTTTTTTCTTGATTATGTGACGTCAAACCAAGAAGGATGGATGGCGGATATGTGACCTGTGGCAAAGACGGGGAAAGGAGTTAAAAAATCGTAAAATTCGTGTGACGTAATTTATTTATGCCTCCTATTGGATCATTCATTTAAAACGTACTATACTACAGATACGTTACGCTGCGTCCATAAGGCGTCCTGTGTGGGTCGCTGTCGCATCAGGTTTTTGTAGGGATCGTTTCAGTGGCATTACTATTTCAATACGCGTGTTCAAATGCAGTATTCGGTTTTTCGTGACTGGAAATTGAACGCTCGTATGAACGCGAGTATTGAAATACTGGTGCCACTGAAACGGATCCTGCAAAAATGATCAAATAGCGACTTACCTACGACGCCGCGTGAACGCAGCATTACACTCTTGCTTCGGGAGTGCAGGTTTTGATATTCGCTTATGGCTTTGGGCTCCAGTCCTAGAACATATAGATTAATTTGTTTTGTCTACTTATAGTATCTAAATTAGATAAATTCCTTTTACACTTTGTCTTTCAACAGTTTGTCTACTCATAGACAAATTTCTTAGTAGACAAGTCTTTACAATATAAGTACAGTATGCCACAATTTCTAACGCGATCTGCCAATTTAAGGCCAAGCAAAATGCGCTCCATAGCATTTATATAACGCTATGTTTACATAATAAAGAGTCCAAGCAGCAATATCGCACTAATCGTAATATATAACTTAAAGACTATATGTTCTTGAACACAAATAATACAACAATAATTGCCTACGCCATATTATTTGACATGCGCTTGGTGTAGCCGGATTTAACGTGTTGTATCATGTTTTATATTTTTTAATAACGTACTTTTTTTTTTTTTTTATGTTACAAGGGGGCAGACGAGCAGGCAGTAGGCACCGAAGTGCCTACCGTCGCCCATGGAGTTTAGGCCACCGGGAAGTCTCACAAACCGAACGAAACGCGACAACAATACCATCACTTGACATGACAGTATTGCCACCACTTCACGCCGATCTGATGTGACAAAGTGGTACTGGTACCCGGACGCGCTGGCCCAATTGGGCTACAAGCCTGCCGCTACTTCTAATTAGAAAGACTGGAGTAGGGGAAAGGGATGGAGGCAATAAAGGTAGATGGATAGGAGAGAAAGGATGCGGATCGGACAGATAAAGGAAGGTCCACCTCCTGGGAGCATAGAGAGCATAGCATCTTTGTCGCAAGAGGTTAAGACTACAAATAAATAATACACATCAATTTCGTTAAAGAAGGCTGACATAGGCAATAGAAATGCATGCCTCTTTCCATCTTATCAACTGCACCCAATTTAGGTCTTTTGAAGGATACATATGAAAACCTTACAAAATGCCGGAGGATGTTGTTACGTCTTCATCCAGGCTGGACTTATACCTTTATTCAAACACACTAAAGCGAGCAGTACTTGTAAAGCTTACAGTTCTTTGGGAGACCAACATCTCTAAAGAGCATCTGATAAAAAGGAACAAGTATTCAGAAATAATGAATGAGGTCACCAAAAACGGTAAAAAAACAGTTTATACATTGTAAAGGTAGGAGAGAGGAATATAACAATCTACTAAGGACCTTGGCTTGTCAAGAACTATCAAAACGTTTTAATAAAATGGACATCTTAGGCTGCACTAGTATCATACGAGATTTGGGTAGCCAGGGAGGAACTCTAGTAGTAAAGGTGAGTATTAGTAACCAATTTAAAGAGTACTCCTAAATCTATATGGGGTTGCATGTTCCAGGCAACACTATGGTTCCTTCCTCTGCAATGCAATGGATCCGGCAGCTACAAAATCATTTTATAGAATGCTAAGAAATTAGCATCACTATTGAGACTAGAATCCTGCATTGACGTAGCAATTTATAGACACATACAGCTAAATGCTTTAACTGGGTGAATTCTTCTATGAAAATATTTACTTCAATAATGTTGAATGTAACTTACACTTACCTGAAAGTATTATCAATTCCTGTGGTAATATTTTCAGGCCTCCTTACTTTCAGCCCTGCGTCCTTAAGTCGCACATAAAATTCGTCATCTTCCAATCCCCATCCCCAGTAATTATTCGACATACCATTCACTAATTCAAAATCTTCCTTTGTTATAAGTAAAATTCCACCTATGAACTTATCATAGTGGTACTTTGGATGAGTTTGTGGAGATGAAATGTGCATTGGACCCCTGATGGGATAATCATACTTTAGATTATCGTTTACTGGTAATAAATCCACGTCATGCATACCTATATAGTCATAATCATTTCTAGTATAAATAAATCCCACATTTATTAAGGATGCCCTGTTAAATCTATTGCTATCCTTCTGCTGGACAACAAAGATGTGGAAAGGCACTTTTTGCTTATTCAAAAACTGGTACATGTGTGGTACAAATTCTAGGAGCTCCTCAAAACGATCTCTGAATGGCACAATCAGCGCCAATCTCTTATCGCTACGTATTCTTGAGGATATCCGGAGGTTTGTTTGTTCTGTAACAATGAGAAAATTATTACATTAGTAGGAAAAGATGTTTTTGTTTTTAAAATATTAAGTAATATTATGTTTTATTCTGCATACATCCTAAAATGCAAATAGACTAGGGGCGGCAAACTGCGGCTCTTGATGTGAGGCTGTGACTTCTTAGTTCCATACAAAAAATGTGATTTATCTTATAATACCCTAATTTATAGAGGTACTATTTATAAAGGAAATATTTTTCTTACGAATATACAGATGAGTTTTTATCAGAAACTTAATTACCGCGACCTATGCTACTACTATAATTTCTTGTTGGCATCAAAAATTTTTGTGTGTCAAGAGGTTGCCAATCCCTGAGATAGACAGCTAATATGATTCAGAATGCTTCACCATAATGTGTTATTTTATTCAACATTCCCTTACACATTCTTTTATTTTCATCTTAGTGTTGTAACCAAATTGATTTTATCCTATAATATACCTATTATATTTATTAGCCTTTTAAGGTTCCATAGTCAAACCTTCATAGTTTCATTCTGTCCATCCGTCTGTCTATCCACTGCAAGATTGAAGTTTTGCAAATTGAATACATGCTAAAGAAACTCATTAGGAAAATTATTTTTTAGCAAAATCAGACAACTTGTAACAAATACCCTTATCGTACATCACCTACAGAATCCTTCTATATCAGCATGTGTTCACTTTGTGCTTTTGGCCACTTTTTTAAGAAACAAGAATCATCAGTCACCAGGATTTTATGACTTAATAACTTACTCTATCAAAATACAGGCTACTTTAATTTCACCAAAAAAAAAAATTATGAACCGAATGAAGCCAAGTCTGACAACTTATGATATAATTTTACAAATACCTTCATCTAGCATAATATATGGAAGCCCAGTAAATGTCACGATAAGCTCTCAGTCATTTTATCTTTAACTATAAAGCGACTTTTACTTCTTTTATTATACATTATTTTACTTTTGCATTATAGATAACTAGTGAACCTGACATTGTCCGGATCGAGTGCTCGATTATTTTTTTATATCAAAATATAACATAATCATTGATCAACTGATAAACAGTGATCGCTTATGCCACCGAGCGTCCACCGCCCCAACCACACGACCACCGTATTTTAATTCTCTCATATTTTCTAACGTATTCATTTTAATGATATGCTGTAAAGGGCTATTTTGACCTTTAATATAGTATTCTTTAAAAAGTGCATTATATTCTTGTAATATCTTAAATGTATTATATATATAGACATTCTCCATTAATTGCTGTTTATGGTCGTATTAAAATCTGTTGCGTAGTTTAAAAGATCTGTAGGTAAAATGCTGGGAAGAGACTTCATTTTACACTGTAATTATTCAAGGCTTTTTATCTTTAACTTTTAGTACTGTACCAAAAGTAATAATAATTGAACTTTAAATGTCTTTAACCATAGATAAGACTTTTGTATGTCAAGACGCTGATAACATCACTCTCTGTTTAACATATTGTAAGCACTTTAATAGTATTTTACATATTAATCAACCATATGGTTTCTTTTTTACATTATAGGAATTTTTTAAGTGAATGCAAAATATTACCAAAGGATTAGTAATATTAATCTTCTAGATGACAATTTTTAACAAAGAAATGTAATGTTTTAGGTGTAATACACTTTTAAAACATAAAAATAATTTGAGATACTTTACAAAATATAAAATAAAGTGGCTTTCCGTTCTTGTACACTTGGATCTTTTTAATCTACGCAATTGATTTTAATGCGGTTTTCAAAAATAAACAAAGTGCTTTAAGAGGGGTTTTTATATGTATAATACAGGCATACATTTCCCCTTATTTATCTGTGCTAAGTCGGGGCGGGTCACTAGTTATACATAAGGATAAGAAAAATAAAATAAAACTTACCTGAAGGAACGACGGGCAGAGCAGCTAAGAAGCAGACCATTAAAAAAGTGAAACCTAGGCATACAGTGAGACATTTTGAGCCGGTCAGTCGATAGCCCATTAAAATTAAGTATCTGTACATTAGAGCACAATCATAAGGGTCTACTGATTATATACATAGCGTTAAAAAACGAATAAATATTACGATACTAAACGAACATTATAAATTTAGTTGAGGTAAATGTCAAACACACACAACTGATGAACTGATTATTCACTATAGTAACTGACAAGTTGACAACAGAGGTACGTACAGACTAAAGAGTCAAAGGGAAGTGACAAGTGACAATCACAGAGTACAAATTTATATACCCATCGACGAGCTCATCGACGTTGTTTTTGTATAATGTACCTTATTGCATGATATCTTTTTACAATAGTTTATACGGTGGTAAATATTTATTTATCATGCAGATCGTTAATTTTACAACTGAGCAAACTGAGTTTCACAACGTACATTAAAGCAATAATGTATTAAGACGTAGAAATATGTATTAAGATGATGTGGACAGTATACACCGTACAGTGATGGTAGCGGAAACATTTGTTTTGCTTTATTCTAAAAATTATTTAAACAATATAATATCTAGCTATAACAAATTTCTTAAATACAATAGAAATAGTAAGTAAAAAGAAAAATATACAGAGCTCGAGCTTTCATTTGTTATCTAACCTGGTTCATGACTTATTCCAATGTTTGGTTGTTTATGTAATGTGAAGGGTGTTTTCTAATTTTAAAGACATGCATGCATGATTATAAAATAAATGAAAAAAAAAATTGCGCCAAATTTGAGATTTTGGGACATAAGTCCTGTAACAAAAAGACGTTAGGCATTAATTCCGTTTATACTGGAGCCAGACATAGCTTCATTTGAATGATCATATCAGTGATCACTGGAGTTTGGCCGGGGATTTTGTATAACTTCACAAAGTTTTGTAGAACTTTGTAGACTTCAGAGTAAAAAATGAACAAATACTTTGAGCAATGTCTGGCTCCGGTATTATACAATGTTAGTCAAGCAATTAGAATTCATTTGAATTGCTAATATAAGTTGAATAAGTGACACATTTTTCACGCAATTTCAATTTACAAATCTATTGTAATAGATTATAACATTTTTATTTAAATCTTTGATATGAATTTTATGATTCCAATAAATCTTCAATTATGCTGGCATCAGACATAGCTTCATTTGAATGATCATGTCAATAATACTGTACTGTGATCGGGGATTTTGTGTATCTACATTAAGTTTTGTGGATCTTTGTAGTCTTTAAGGACAAGATGTACAAACACTTTGAGCTATGTCTGGCGCCGGCATTAGAGACCTAAAAAAAAGCTAGTGCTTAAAACAAAGAAGCTTTTTACTGCTTCTTCTCATTACATATTTAAATAGGAATAACTTATCTAAAACGAAAGATAATTCAAAATTAATACAGTAACATTGGATCTATTTATTTTGTTGTAATGTTCTCGATCAATTTTTAAAACTAACGTAGCCCCTTAGTGCGACGCAATATTTGAAGAGCTGTCGTTGTCGATAAAAAATATGGCGAAATAATTCAGAATAAGTGACGCAAAAGGTTTTACACTTTCATTGTGTTATTTAATTTGACATGGAATGATATCCGTTCTTGAACTAATGCGTAGAATAAATGTCATTAGAATATTTGAACACTTGAACTAATTGAACTACGAAGTATTGTTATTCATATTTTGAAGATTTTTATGTCCACGTAATTATATGGTTGAACTAGGTGTTTCTCGCGACTTTGTCTGCGTAATTTAATTAAACTTGCCCTTAGACTTCTTTAATCTGACCTTATCGACAAACCCATTCTCAGCGGATGTACTAACTATAATCTACCTCCCTGGTAAATTTCATCTTTGTACGTCTCGCGGTTTTAGAGATTTTGTGATAGTTGACCTTTCGCTTGTATATATATTGACTGGGAGACACTTAAGATAATTGAGGACCTGATAATTGATGATCATATATGACTAAAAGAATTAACATTACATGTAAATATCAATTAACTACTGCGTGAGATTGAGAAAAAGTTGACTAATTATGTACGGAATGCATGGACATACTAGCTCGGACGCACGATGATGGTCCGTTTTTCCTTCACACTTTAGTCCTGGTCTGTCTTAAACAGGCAAAAATACCAAGGCACCCAATTCACTCATTCGAATCACTAATTTGTTTAATAAGTATAGCCAAACATAAATCTAAACGAACTAAATTATAATTTTATTTCGAATGACAGCTGTCATTAAATCTTTTTTATAACTGACCAGATTTTTACGCTAGGAAATGCATTTACGGACTAACTTTTTTAATGAAGGCGTTCAATTGATGTCGGGACGACTCTGCGTTCTATTATAAGGAATGAGAAACCGTGAGTCTTTCTTACAAAAGAATAACTTTAGCTATGTCTAAAATTTCCGTTTTTCTTTTCAACAATGCATGTGTTCCCCATGTCTTCGTAAGCCCGCATTAAATACCAGTTTTAAAAACCGTATTCAGAACTTCAAAAATCCACATTGATTAAAGAAGGTGGATAGTATTATTGAGAGTCGATTACAATGTGTTTAATCAAAGAGTGACGCCATCATAAAATGTAATACTAAGAGTTGGCATTTTTCCTAGCAATTGAAGCAGATAAAGATTCGAAAGTCAAATATTGACACAATGATTATGAGTATTAATTATTTTTTGTGAACGGAGATATATTTGTACTGTAGGACTCTGCACTCCTGGTAATGCAATTGTCCACCTCTATTAGAAGTCTGATAACAATCGGTCAATACAAGGTGCATTGACCAATTGTTTTGCACTTTGACGTATAAAATATATTCCATTTTCCTTTTTATCTTTCCGATAACTGGTCAGATCCACTACGGCTACGTGACTCCGGACTACCCTAGTTACTATTGTCACTCCCCCTATACCGTCCGTGACAGTAAAAGGTGCAAGTACCCTAGTTCTCCTTGCCTATAGATCTCCTTTTGCTCCATTCCTTCTTTTACTCCTATCCACTTATTTAATTAGAGGTAACGCCACGCCTGTAGTCCTTTGGTCTGCAGCCGAATTGGGCCAACGCGTACGGGTACCAGGGCCTCTTTCTCACATAAAATCATCGTGACTCTAACTAATTCTGCTATTTCTTGTGTGTTGTAATTATCTGTGGAAAATTTACTGGTCTATGTATTAGTTTTATTAGCATTAAATTTATGAAAAACATGTACGTTGTATGTTGTATGTATGTATGTTTCCTTTAAAAATAAAAAATAAAATAAAACAGTTCTCATTGCTATAATTCTCTTAAGATGCGTCATTGTATACAAACCTTTTATACCAATGTTTAAAATCTTATTTATTTTCGTTTATTCCATCAATTATTACACAATAAGTATGTATCTTCTCTACAATATTTATAATATTTTAATCAATTTGATTTTAGTTCCACTGTATGCATTGTTTTTTAGGTTCTAGTGAGCCCCAGACACCTTATCTGGCATTATACAGCCCAGGTGACACTGAATACACTGATGTATTGGTGAGACGTTTGTATGATGACCTGACACTAATTTGTGAAGTACGAGGTGATGTGACACCAAGGGTGTTTGTTTGGAACTATGTTAATGACAATGGAACGGATGGGGGCAAGTGAGTATATACAAGTATATAATTAGCTGTAAAAATATGAGTATATAATTAGCTGTCAAAATTTACCAAACTGTATTATAAAGTGAAACTGTGTTAAAGCTATAGATATAGATAGACAGAAAGATTTTGCATATATATGTACATAATCTTTTTGTCTGTCTGTCAAGACACTTTTAAAAAAGTAAATTAGTTTTTGCATCATTGTCTGTGTGACCGTTCGTCGGGCCCTTTTTCTTAGAAATGCTTAGAGGTATAAAATTGAAATTAATACCAAATACTGAGGTCTGATATCCCCTTAAGCTGTGAAAAAATCAACCATCTAAGTCTACTCATTCAGAAGGTATGACTGTTTATTTCACATTTACGATCGGAGTACATTTGAAAAAGGAATCAAAACCTAAAGCATCCTTCCCATTTACCTAGAAGCATGAAATTTGGCAAGGAGGCTATATCTTGTATCAAATTATACTACATTACATTACTACAATAATTGTGAAGTGAAAAGAAATCCCATGAAAAGTTTAAATTTTTGAAATAACCTTAAAAGGATTATGTGAGTAAGTATGGCACCCACACTTTCCCTGTTTTTTATATAATTTTTTGATTTGGACATATTTTTAAAAAAGATTTCCACTCTAGCCATCAACCAGTATTGGCAAAAGATATGTAATAAGTATACATAATGTAAATAAAAAATTGAACATGCCAATTATAATACCCATTATATTTGTTTGTTTGGTTTTTTTAAAGACCAATAGTCCTGGAGCCGTCAGGCAAAACAACCAGCAGCAAGCTCGAGCAAAGGAACCTTCACCTGTCAGATAGTGGATATTATATTTGCTCGGCACCACCCTATAGTAGCACTAAATATATACTTGTGCAGGATAAAGGTGAGAGTTGTTTTTACATATCCAAAATATATACATAGATTATTAGAGTCCATATTCTGTTCTATAGAGTTAGTCAGTAAATTGTCCTATGCCCTTGCAATTGTTCATTTCAATTGCTTCTTCTGTCAAAAAGGTGTTAAATAATTTTTTATTCTATTTTCGTATTAATTGTAAACTAGCACTTGACTATAGTTGTATCTAAAGGAAATAATGCAGTATAGCTTGCAGTCTAAAAAAAACCTATTCACTCTTCTTTTAATTTTGGGATAACAGATGATGGTAAAGAGTTCTGCACATATCAAGTACAAGAAACAAAGCGCTGCATAGGTGCTGTCAGAACGTCCATGACGGGACAGTGGTAGGTTTTATCCGTCCCAAATTTCCATTTTGTACACTTTATGTCTAGGTCCAAGTCATTGCGCACGAGGTGCCTTTTGGTGCGGTTCTCGCTGTGTGCTGCCCGCGTACGTGTGCGACGGCCGACGCGACTGTCTCAATGCAGAGGATGAAGCGCCTCACATTTGTTCTCCACAACCTTGCGCACGTAAGTGTACATAGAACTGATTGTGATAACGACAAATGTTCATGGCAATATATATGGGGTACATGGGGAATATCTCAAATCTGTGGTGTACATTTGTAATACTCCAGTAACCTTGGATGAGCGAAAAATATTTGCCATGCTATCGCCAATGTCGATACGGCAATGCTCAATAAACAAGAACAAACTTTTATATAACGATATAAAAATTTCCAGGAAGTGATAAGCTAAATTGCTCCACCGGTCGTTGCATATCTGAAGCAGCTTGTTGTCGGACGCTACACTGTAATACATTTCCTTTTCAGTGTAACGATCGGATACTTGTGTCGAAAGGACGACCAGAGCGTAGTTGCGGTAGATTCCTCAGATTATCAGCTTTACCATCACGCCGAAAATCAAAAACTTCCCAAAGACTATGGATTCATATTCAAGGCTGGTAAGAATTTTTTGCTACTGATCATTGTGATTTAGTCCTTGTGGCTTATAATTTAGATATATTATCACATTTTTTGTAAATTTAAATATTTTTATATGATTTTCTATTAGCTTCTCAAAACCATTAAAACTTACTTTAAGAATAAAAAAATACAACGGATAAGCCGTTTCGAAGACTTTCATAGTCAAATAAAAAAACTGTAACAAATTTAAATAAATCCGTGCACTAAGGATTCCGTACCATTACGGAACACTTTCTAGGTTATTTAAAGTTCTTTTTTTTAATTTGATAAAGTCACCTCAATATTTTTTTGTGATGTAATTACTATTTTAAGGGTTTTCTGAATTCTTCCTATACTTGTATTTCAAGCTAAAGATTCTTGCCAAATAGGATGAATTGGATTAACAGGAAGTATCCTATAGGTTTTCATTCGCTTTACGAATGTACCTACTAGTATATGGGAAATGTGACATAAACGGCTATATCTTTTGATTGCGTACATTTATGGAGTTTCTTTTTTTACACCTTCGCATATATTTATGATTTGCAATATTACCTATACATAGATTATTTAAATTTCAGGAGGAAAATCGTATACAGTGCTTGTAAATGTATTCGACGAAGACCAATTCTACATTGGTAAAGACAGAGAGGCGAAGCTTTATGAAAGATGGTGCGATGTCAAAGTAAATGGTGTGAAGGGAAAAGCTTGTGTGGAATGGCACTACAATAATACGAGGGCTTAGAAATAAATACTTTTTACTATGAAAAGGAACTTGTTTTTTTTTATCTTTTTAGGCTTCGATAGCTCAACGGGTATAAGGGAGGAAAGAAACTCCCAAAGTCCTAACAAAAACTTTACCAGAACCAGAATCTTACATACAAAATTTGCTTCATATAATTAGTGCTGAAATATTTAGGAATATAAAGGAGGTCGCGGCGTAATCAGTGATCGGCATTTGAGTCTAGGTTAGGCATCTCTAGCTGCGACCAAATCAGAGATGGGTGACTAACACTGCTTTAAATTTGATTAATAAAGGCACGTAAAACAGTGGGACCCGAAATGTCACTGAGTGATATTAGTCGTACGGTTGTAGAGATCGTGGGGGATCCGAGGATGACGTCAGTCGGCAATCGGCTATCTTAACTCATCCCATAGCCAAATCTTCTGCAATCTAAGCGGACTCTGGTGCAAGACCGGGATAACGCTAGGAAGATTTACTGATGCAAAATTTTACGTGAAATGCACGGAGTTGATTCGTTTTTATTAACGTAAAGGTAAAGTCTTATTTTTGGTGAATATAAAATGAATTAAAACAACAGTATAGCGAGAAATATGAAGTATATTTAGCATTACACTTTACAGAACAAGGTATATACTAAACATGGACTAGCAAATTACGGCGACAATTTTACTCTTACAGTACAAATTATCACGAAAGTTTACAACTTATCTCAGCTTTTATCATATCAATACGTTATTATTTCATTTAAGTGTTATATTATAATAGTCAATTATTAAAAATACATATTTCACAGTAGGTGTCTAATATATTTTTTCTATGATAAATTTCTTTACAAGTATGCTTAAGGTTTATTGGATTACGTTACACCAATTATAAAAGTGGTACCAGTAAATTATTGATAAGTTACTTCGTGCAGAAGATATAAAAATAATTAATTATATATATATGGTATGTTATTTTAACCAATGTATACGGTAAGTATGCAGTTTGGTTACTCTTCCTAAAAATGCATATTTTTTCTCTCGATGTGGTTGTTTGCTACTATGTGATATTTCGTCGGAGGAGGTTAACTTTTTTTAATGTAAAATTTTCGTGTTATGTGCCTACAATAGGGCATTTTGAAGCATTTCGACGTTAATGTTGACAATATAAACACACCTATACAAGGATTTCTGTATTGAAACAAAAAAAAAACCACGAAGCAGCCAGGGCAATCGCCCGTTCTCTTCTAACCTATTCCCAATAAAGTTACATAGTTACATACATACATAGATATACAGTTACATACATACATAGGACTATATGACACACGGACGTCTGTTTTTAAGCCATGCGGTGGGAAATATTAAACCAGCATATCAAATTACTTACAAAGTATGAATCACGTGTAGTAAAGCTATAGAGTATAGGATCAATAGTAAGTGTACGAATATCATAATACATTATGGTACTTCATCTATCATATTATTGTATTTTTGTGGGTGTAAACAGTTGTCAACACAAAAGTGAGCCATCGCGGTACACCTGACATATATGAAATTAAATTATTTTGTACTAATCATACAATAGGTTAGCGAGAGGAAATAAATATTGCTCATTTACATTTTCTTTAATTAGCCTATTGTGTCCCTCTGCTGAGGAAAGGCCTCTCTCTGGTCGAGTCACTGTCTTCTTTCCTGGACCAATCTCACCCACAACTTCCTCGTAAAGGCATCCAAATCGTCGCTCATTATAAGGCTTGTCGCTCGTTTACATCACGATCGTTTATTTAAGGTAAATTTTTATATTAATTTAATGCACAAAATTAGTGGAGTCAACTTAATTATTTTAACTTCTATAATTGAGAGATGGGGACTGCCGAACGAGGAAAGATAGAGCGAGCAGTAGAGACACAAAGTTGCACGGCGTTACCATCAAAAACTAGTTTATTAATAGGTATGTAAGTACTCCGAATTCGAAGGGATATATAGATTTATATCCACAACATTTAATTTGGATAGTCGTATTGTTAGACGCTACGCAAACGGAAAAACCTATTTTTTGTCATCCGATAATTTAATCGGGCATACCCCTGTCTTCAGTGAAATGGTTTTAATATAAGTTTTAACGGTTTTAACATAACAACAGTATGTAACAAGTGTCCTGGCGAAGAATGTTAATAAATATATCCTGACATAAATTGGATAATGGCGCGAATATTTCATAAAGTGAGTGAATGAACTATGAATCACAGAATGAAGTGTATTAGTGTATGCTGTTAAGTACGGTTAAACGTCTTCTTGTATTTTTTCGCTACATACAGTAAATTTTAAAATTTACTAAATAAATATATTCAGTTTGTTACATTAATTCATGAAAAATACTTAAAATAAATAATTTTTAGCCTTTTGTCATCTAAAGTGATTCTCTGATGGACGTCAATTTTTCGTGAAAGAAAACTCGCCAAAGCAGTGAGTCATGTCTATGAACGGAAAATTATTTACATCCATTGTGGTGTACGACCTTGGTCTTTAACGACAGCTCAGAGACAATACTAATGAATGAACACATATAAGCGTTTTGAGATGAATTTGATTAGTTGAACAGACGAATAATACATCGGAATAAATTGGGGCACATTTAGTATAATAATATATTTGTTACAAGCAGAGAACTCACGCTACTCTGTCGAATTTTGAAAGTAGAAAATAGGATCAAACAGAACCGTTATTAAAATAGACTTAATAATATAACCTTTATCCAAAGTAATCATTTATTACTTTGAATAAAGGTTATATTGGTCAGGGGGTCCTCCTTCTTTCACTATCTACACGTAGTCTCAGTTAGACTACTCGCAGCATAA
This sequence comes from Charaxes varanes, assembly GCA_024363005.1. Classification (NCBI taxonomy): domain Eukaryota; kingdom Metazoa; phylum Arthropoda; class Insecta; order Lepidoptera; family Nymphalidae; genus Charaxes; species Charaxes varanes. Next base: position 13,267,642 of record JANCMC010043217.1, on the reverse strand, counting down.
AATGACAAGCGAGAGCGATTAAAAACATCGTTTACTAGCCCCAAGAGAGTATAAAACAAGTCAGCTGTGTATTCGTCACTTATCGCCATTTTACTCTTAGCATCAGCGAAACCACTCAACACTCCCATTTAAATTATGTACAGGGTCCAGTAGACCACTGACTGTGGCACAAATATCTTTAGCGATGACGCTGCACCCACTATTAACACATTCATTATAATTAACATAAAACGTACCAAAAACGACCACTGGTATATATTTATAATCAGTTCTATCAAGCAATGCTGGAACGGACTTGAACAAAGAGAACAATGTACGTTCAATAGAAATAAAGTTAATGACAGGAAACGGAGGTATCATGTTTTTATTTCAACAGTACCTCACGAAGAATACACTATTTTTATCTCTTTTATAAGGCAGGCTGTAAATGGGCAGGCGGTTCACTTGACGGTAAGTGACTACGCATATACACTGTGGCTTGCAAATGCGTAGCCGGCCCTCGAGAAATGCTTGTTAAAGAAGGGGATAGCTTGAGAATCGCATAGTTGTGTATTTTCAGACATAGTTGCATCTAGCAAATTTTAATTTCAGTCCACATTACCTCTTTTTAAACCAAATTTTGATTTCTGGCCGTTTTAAGTTGTTATACTATTGAAAGCAATCCTATGGGACACGTCTCGTTGTAAATGCACTAATGTTCCTAATTCAGCACGGGAAAGGATGACGTCAGATTGCAATCGGTCATCTTAACTCGCTCCACAGCCACATCCTCTGCAATCTAAGCGGACCCTGGTACAAGGCCAGGCTAACGCTAGGAAAAAGACTACTATTACCTAGTTCGGAGGGAGGATTTTCCTTTTTATCTGTCTGGTAACTGGTTAGATCCACTACGGCTGAGTCCTACGGGTACCAGTGCCTCCTTCTAAGAAGAAATCGGCGTGGACTGACGGCAATGCTGTCACGTCAAGTGGATGGTATTATTGTCGTATTTCATTCGGTTTGTGAGAGTTCCTGGTGGCTTAAAAATTTCTTTAAAAGCTGGCAACACATCGGCGATTTTTCTTGTGGTGCAGATTTCAATGGGTGTCGGTAATGACTTAGGTGATGAACCACCAGCTAATAGCTCCTTGTAATATTAAAAAAAAAATTCTATGAGTGATGCTGCGAAGATTACTTTTATCTGAACATTTTCTTCGTTGTTTAACATTTGTTTTTGTACGCAATTATGTCTTCTTTTTTTTTTTACTCCATTTGTCGTCTATATTGCAGAATAGACAGAATATTCCTGCGTCCATTATTTATTTATAATTGACTATGAGCGGGAGAGCGTTGCAGAATATTCTTTGTGCTTAAGGAATATTTGGACATTACAAAGTGTCTGACTGATTAAAATTTAACTTTGTAACGCCTTAATAACATATTTACTAGCAAAAAGCTGTGCTTTGTGAGAGCTCGCCTACGTTTTCAATTATTTTGTTCATTATATTTTTGACACAATTTTTGACAGATTTTTGACAGATTTTTGACAGATAAAAACATGAACATATGAAATGAAATTACTAAAGAACGAATTTATAGGCGAGATAGTTTTTTAGTGAACTGTACCAAAAAACTGCTCAGGTTGTGTGATAGAGCTGGCGTTAAAAATCAGAGGTACAGATAATAAATAAGGTACAAAAACCCCAGGGCACTGGTAAGCCTCTCAAACTTTTCATATTACTTCAGAGTAATTATATATAAGTATAAAAATCAGTCATTTAAAAATACATTAAGCAGCTCTTATTTTTAGTAAGCTTATTCATCTGGTACTTGCCCACGGGTCATAGTTAAAACTTCTACAAGTATGCAGATTAATAAATACAGGATACTACTCAGAAACTAAGGTTTCATCCTTCAGAAAAAAGTTATGTCTTAAGACCTAGGGACCTCAGGCCAAGAATTTGCTTGAGTTTCGTTTCATTGTTGTTAAGTTTACGAAATTTCATAATAGATGGCGGTAAAAATTCAAGATAGCGTTGTAATCAAGTTTTCCTTTATATATGTACATAATATGCGAAGAACAAAATATAAATTCATGTTAGGGCAAAGGATAATAATGATAAATATACCTTTAGAAGTTTATAGAGGTTTTAATATGGTCCTTCGAGCCGGACCATATTAAAACCCCTATAAATATAAACATATTGTATACAAAACCCTTTTTTATTCTCTAAATGATAAAGACATGTCACAATTAGGTAATAGAGTAAAACAATTAGACACAATTACTAACTTGAGACAGCAAGTGACGTAATGAAGATTGCCCGACCGTTTGTAATGACGTTTGTTTCCCCGTTTAACGTTCCTTTGCACGTAGACGTCTCTACAACGTTGTTATTCTGTTTGTCATGTTTATCACGAGAATGTTTAATTACTCATTACGTCTGACTAATAGGGGAGCTGCTTTGATTATGATAATGGAATATATCGCATGCTTTATCGTGAACTGACCAATTAAGTTTCAGGTCTAAAGTTAATAAGCACACGTAGCATTGTTTTAATGTCCTCTATTAGCCAATCTAAGAATTATTCAGTTATCCTCGGAACCCCACGATCTCTACAACCTTACGACTAATATCAAAATGACATTAATCGGGTCCCACTGTTTTACGTGCCTTCCGAAAGACGGAGGAGGTCGGATATGAAATATAGACCAGTGCTAGAATGGGTCACCCATCTATCACCCGGTCGCAGCCAGAGCAACTCAACTTCGCCATCGACTCAAATGCCGACCACTTATTAGGCCACGACCTTCTTCTCATAAGCGGAATAAACATTTTATGCGATTTCCCAAACATCAGCTTGAGTTAGGTCAGTTGATGATTAAGCATGCCATGCATGAGAAACTAAACTACTTTGCTTCAATCCGCGAATGAATACGAGGGAAAATCGGTGTAATGCTGCAACCCGAGGAAAGCTAAAATATGATATTTTTTAGACTATGACACGAAAATAAGCAGTCTAACAAAGACATTCAACGTTGAGCGAAGGTGGGCCAAAGTGGGCGAAGTTGGGTGAAGATGAGGAAAGGTGTGCGAAGGTGTAAGTAAACTCAAGTTGTGCGGAGTGGACACACACAATTTTTTTTCCGTAGCACCACATACTGTCCTATAGAAATAGAAAAAAAATAGTCGCATAACGCAAACTAAGTTTATAAAAAATCTTCTTTTAAGAGCCGCCCTATACTATATTTTATATAGAGGATGGTGTGCGAACGCTAATATTTGTATAAAATATGCATTATAAAATACATTAAACTATTAAAAACCTCACGCACACTTATGCCAACCCATTTACACACACATGTATACATTTTACTATAAGCTATGTCAAAGCGTAGTCATGACGTTCGTAATGTATATTAATTATTGACCGGCGAGCTATTTCTATTTCATAAAAATAGACTAAAATTCCTAACGTATATTTAAGCTAATATGTAGGGAGTGGCTTAGACACAAATTTCAAGTAATTAAGTCGTTATATTAAATGCTTCGAATGTTTATCATAGAAAGATCTTGCTACGAAAAATTTCATTGCAAGATTTTTGTGTGACGCAATAGATTGTTACAAATGTTGTACCGTATTTAATAAAAAAAAATAGTCATAGATCTTTTAAAGTAGCTTTATTGGCGAAAACATGACTCCGCACGCATTAAATTCGGTGATTTTTTCGAGTTTCGAATTACAATCAGAGGGCCTAGCACGAACATTTCGAACCGTTGCAGTCGAAGATTCGAGTTTGAAAATACTCGTGCTGGGGTCACATTGGACTCGCCTTAGAGTCAACGCGGGTTGTATCAGCATTGATTAAAAGCGTGACACGATAAAAACTTACCTCCTGTGGGCCTAGCACGAATATTTCCATCCTACATACAGTCGAATCTTCTAATTTGAACAGTTCGGAAAGTTCGTGCTAGTGCCTCAGAGGATTTAGCACGAACTTGTCGAACCTAGGTACATAGGATGTAAATGTTCGTAGTAGGTCCACAGCGGACCCTTCTTAGCTTCAACGCGGGTTGCATTAATATTGGTTAAAGCGTGATACGATAAAGGCTTGCCTCCTGTGAGCCTAGCACGAACATTTTCATCCTAAGTAATGTCGACTTGTCCGTTCCAAAAGGTCGTGCTAGGCTCTCAGATCGTGTATAATCTATACATACATATTATTATAAATAAAATTAAAAAGTCTATTTGTGACGTTGAATTATTGTTTTTTACTAATTACGTATAACACATATACGATACTTATAACAAAAACGCAAATAAAAAATTTTTGTCTGCCTATTTGTTCCGGGTAATCTCCGAAACGGCTGGACCGATTTCGAAGAGACTTTCACAGTCAGATAGCTGATGTTGCAAAGATTAATATAGGCTACTTCAGTTTTAAAAAAATAATTAGGGTTCCGCACAAAAAAATAAAAAAATTCAAAATTTAACAAAATCTTTGAAATGCAGCGGACAAAGACGCAGGATACATATAGCAAGTTATAAATATTTTTCGTAAGATTCTCTAGTTGTGACACGACCAGTGAAAATAGGGATTCGTTTGTATATAAGTTTAATGGACTATATGGACTCCAACAAATGGTCGCCGAAGACCAGGTGGGCCGAGGAAGACGTGACGCGACTACTTGGTCGTCTTTGCCGAATAGGAGTGGTTTAGAATGGCTGCGCAGAGGAGAGTGATCAAGGAGGCGGGAGGGCTTTGCCCAGCTGTAGGACATTACATACTAATAAAAAAAATAGTTTAATATATATCTTTAAAATATTTCTGATCAGTTTTAAGATAGATTCAACGTGTAACAAAACGTTTAAACGCGTATCACTAAATAAACTTTTTCGTTGTTTACAATCGTAAGTTTTTTGCCGAAGTGTCAAGGAAGTTTATTGAATGAAGTTTTTCGTTGTTCCTTTGCGACTACTATTTTAAAATAGCGTAGTACTTTCTAGTCATACAATACTAGCCGTGACCCCGACTATGTCCGCGTAAAATAAGGTAAAAAAATAGATTCAGTTTTAGCGTGGGCTATATAGCCTTCCTCGATAAATGGGCTGTCTAACACTGAGTGTTTCAGCACTTTGAAATTAATTGTTTTTCTTAGATTGCTAAATTCGTGTGACATTACTTTAGCGTTTGACAGTAGGACTAACATAGAAAATAAGTTATTTATGTAATTACTAACACAATTTGTATGAGCCATTTGTTGCTTGAAAATAAAATAATTATTATTATTATTATTATATTAAATTACAAACACTCACTGTTGTCTAAGCAATGTAGGCGTGTTCCTAAAGTCAAAGAGTCATTTACACTTTATTACCGCTGCACAAAGCAGAAACGATCCATAGTCATTCGTTTTTTCTAATAATACGGGTACGGGTACGGGAACCGAAACGGGGATGATATAGGATAATAGAATTAAATAGTAAGTATCCCAACATTCGGGCAGGACATCGTCTGCCGGGTCCGCTAGTTTAGGTTGTAAATGTTCGTGCTAAAGCCTCTGTCCTGCCACAATTAAAGTTCCGTCACAAGCACTCCAGCCGTATTATATTTATAATACATTAAAAATGAAAATCTCAAATATACAATGAATAAATGTGAATTAATAAGAAGTAAATATCATAATAAGGAATTAGCTATCAATTAAAGTTGTCAATTTCATTCCTGTGTAATTTTATTAAGCGTAACAAACTCAAATTATAATCTGTGCAATTTTTCATTCATACATTACTCCATACATTCCGTAGTATTACAAGAAACTCTTATAATTTAGCTCTGTCCGTCCGTCCGTCTCTTGTCCCTAAGGTGGTCCCCCCTAGTATTTCCAAAATATTAGACGTAGAGACTTGAAATTTTCCATGTTGATAGAACATGCTAAAAGCACATTAGGAAAATTATTCTGAACGAAATTGGACAACAACTTTTGAAGTTTAATAAATAAAAAAAATAACAAATACGCTTATAGCGTATCAGATACGGAAAATTTCTATACATATAAGCGTGTCTTGACACGCTTTTGGCCATTTTTTCCCCTTGCAATGTGTATGCTGTACAGTATTTTTTGGTTCTATTGTAACGTAAAAACGTTACGATAACTTTTTTTTTAATTAGTTTATACCGTCCTACTATTGGGCAAAGGCCTCCCCTTTTCCACCCACACCTTCCTTTCCTGACCCATTTGAACCCATTTCTTTCCCGCAAACGCGTCCAAGTCGTCTCGCCACCTCCTCGAAAATAAACAAATATTTTTTTAATTTTTTCAGCGGTAATTACGACACCATCCTGCAATACCCCTACAAAGTGGGCAAACCATGCGCTGACTGTCCAAACAATTGCGTTTCTGATTCTCTTTGTACAAACTCTTGCCCAGTAAGAGACTTTTACTCTAACTGCGGTTCTCTTGCCAGAGTGCCAGGCTATTGTGCAAAGAACACTTGTAACGCGACGTGCGCTTGCGGCAATGAGAAAATACATAAGAATTATCCATGGTGAACTTAGTATGTGTAGTGTTATGCCGGAGCCAAATATAGCTTCATTTGAATGATCATTTCAATGATCACGTAGTGTGGCCGGACTTTGTGTAACAGTACAAAATTTTGCAGTACTTTGTTGACTTCAAGGACAAAGTGTACAAACACTTTCAGCTATGTCTGGCTCCGGTATTAGTATAAGTTTCTTTTAATTGTAAATAAAGATTATTTTTATTTGTGTTTATCTTTATTTTATATTAATTAGCCTAAAGCTTAAAAACAACGTTTTAGCTTATAAAACTAGGAGTTAAATAATGTGTGAATACAAAAAGTTAGTTATTTAAGCCGGGGAAGATTTTGATCGGAATACTTTAATTTGCATATGTACATTTGATTTTTTTTTTACTTTAATTTCCAAAGCCACGAGGGAGGAATAATTACATCAAGACGTTCTTTTCTGTCGGTTTTAATTATTTTTTCACAAGATCGGCTTCTCAAATCGAAACTTGCCAAAACTGAAAAGTTGTTTAGCACAAAAAATACATATTTATAGATTAATATGTGAAGCGAAAACTTTATGTACCGTTTTGCGAAAATTGCGCAAAAGAATATGAAATTTGGCACAATTGTAGTCCATGTAGAGAGTGTCCGGATGTATATTTATTATAATATGCATTTTTAATATATTAAATTATTAAAATAAAACCTTTCTTATCAAATTTTATTTATCTGTAAATAGCTATTATAATAATTCCGTAATTAGAGGTAGCGCCATGCTTGTAGCCGAATTGGGCTGGCGCGTCCGGGTACCAGTACCTCTTTTTCACATGAGATCGACGTGAAGTGGCGGCAATGCTGTCGCGTCTAGTGATGGTGTTGTTGTCGCGTTTCGTTCGGTTTCGCTTAGATTGCAGAGGATTTGGCTGTGGGGCGAGTTAAGATGACCGATTGCCATCTGACGTCATCCTCGGAACGCCCACGATCTCTACAACCTTACGATTAATATCACAAAGTGATATTAATCGGGTCCCACTGTTTTACGTACCTTCCGAAACACGGAGTAGGTCGGATATCAAAAATAAACCTCCCTTCTATCACCCGGTTGCATCACGAACTACTTAATCTAGCGATCGACTCAAATACCGACCACTGATTAGGCCACGACCTCTTCGTAAACTTATCTAAGGTTCCAGAGATGACCTTAAAT